>JAJGOT010000116.1:830000-1367500 GCA_022457155.1 Cladopsammia gracilis | reverse complement strand
AAAAGGCATCTGAATATACTTCTAAATCCAACAATCGATAAACAGTGTACTTTGAAAACTTACTTGTGGCGACTGAATTCTTCATTTAAGCTTAAAACGATATTCGTGACACGGAAAACATGTACTCTCTTGGTCCTCAAACTTGAACTGAGGCTCTCCTGGCCCTCAATAAATTTAATAAACGATTCGCAGCGATGCGCGACGACGGTACTCGTGAATATCTGAACTTAAAAATTCTCGAAATGATGTCACAAAAATTGCACTTAGTTTAAAATCGAATCTCAAATCTCTACTTGTAGTTAGGAAAGACAACACTGTCAGCATGTTCAGTATCCAAGTAAGGTTCAGGGCTCTATTGTTCAGTATCTTTCCGGCGATGGGCTGTGTGATCTCTTTCTTTCTTCGCAGGTTCCAGGCGAGTCTTTGCTTTTGTTTGTACGAAAACCATTTTGTCTTCGGTTGGGGGCGAAACGTCAAACGTACTGGTCAAAGTATACTCTTGGAACTTGGGAGTGAGTGTGGTATTCGTAGTTCCTTTCTTGGTTTTTCAATGTCAAGTCCTGGTACTGATTCTATCTTTGTAAACAGTCACAAATTCTGGTGTTTTGTTCCTTAGATCATCCAGTGATTAGATTTATCGATTCAGAGAACGGGCTACTCAGAGAGCGATCTTCGTCTTGACTGAGGGAGTCTGGCTCTGTCTCGTCTTGACTTTTCTTTCAATGTGAGCTTCAAAGGCGTAGTTTTACCAGTCCTGGTGTGTATTTTGATCCACTTGATAATACCACGGTTCTCCACCAATGTAACAGGGGCTTTGGGGGAATTTAGCTCCATGGCTGAGCGAGAGGAGCCCTGCTACCCTCCGAGATCTTTTATACCAAGTGGACCAACACATCATCAAGGAACATGGTGTTTAATGGTGTTCTTGACTCACTCACTTACAGGCAGAACTCAAAGTTACTCAGTAAACGGACAATTGTCATAAACGAGTTGTAGCCAATAGTATTTCGACAACGCAGTTTGACTTACGTAAGCTAAACAAACGGAGGAAATTCTATTGATATTACTTTTCACGCCCTTAGAACCTCTTAGAGCCCAGAGCTCATTTCTTATTCGAAGGCTTTGTTCTAAGAGCAGGTGCATAACACCTACATACAACTTACTAGCTTACGATTATGGAAGATTACGCTGTTTCAAAATTAACTGAAATCTACCTTTTTATCGAAAAATGTTCCGTAACAAAAACTCATTAATATGCAAGTGTTTGATTTGCGATCAAACACGGTTTTGAACTGAAATCAAAACTCTTAAGATCTTGATCTGGTGTTTCATTGGGTATCAAGACTCATCCACCTGACCCAAATGAGCTCCTGTAATTGTTTAGTGTGTAGCAACCCTCCACGATTAACTTTAGTTATTTGCGGGCTGCTAATATAATTTGTTTTATTATTATTTGTAAATAAATTGTTGTTGTTGTTGTTGTTGTTGTTGGTCACTTCATGAATTATTCATGAGTTTGAGAAATATTACGTCAAACTAGCTCCTTTTGAGAGACCCTGGGTAATGGGTAAAAAAAACGGCTGATAATTAATCCAATAGTGGGGTGTGCAGACCTAAATATTTGACTTCTCTTCCCTTTTTCACAAGAACTAACCCCTTAAATCCACCTAAATTAAAGTTCACCTCTCCCCCTCCCCACTGCCCTGCGCTAAATCATCTGAAACCATTTTTGGACAAAAGGAAAAAAACACGTTTCCAGACCTAAATTTTTAAATGCCCACCTTCACCCAAAATGTTGTGCGCGCCGTGATCACTTTCTGTGCTGAATTTCGTGTACAGTGGAACCCCGTTATAACGGACACCGAAGGGACAAGAGAAAGTGTCCGTTATAACGGGGTGTCCGTTATAATGGGGTTTCTTACAGATTACGTCACTTTATTGAATTTATTAATATAAACCTCTATTATAGCATACACATAAATAACGCAACATTTCAAACGTCTCAAATGAAAGCAAAACATAAAACCTTGACAATCAAGTGAAACTGTTTTTTTTTTCTAACGAAATGTTTATCCCCTTGCAAATGTATTCATTTTCATTCGTCTCTAATCAGGATTAAATCTTCACGAACAATTGCATAGCGATACAGTTGTTCTTTCGCAAACAAAACTGTTATTTCCTAGTGAAAAAGTCCGTGACGGTTGTTTGCTTTGACTCGTTGAATTTTTTTTTCCAGCCAAACGGAAAAATGACAATGTAGAGAAAAATAAAAAGAAGACTGCACACTGAACGTACTGTAGTCGGCTGGCCACTGTGGCGAACTCTTGCCACATACGATATCCAGACGCATATTTTTAATCGTACAGTATTAGTGCAGCCATTAGCGCAATGGTGTGACGAACGATTGTACTCAAACTGTCCGTTATAACGGGATTGATTTTGTATTAAATTTTCTGTTCGGGCTGTAAAAAAGTGTCCGTTGTCCGTTATAACGGGTGTCCATTATAACGAGGTCTTTTTAACAGAAAATGTATCACCGTTACGTTCCACCGGGACTTATAAAACTGTCCGCTATACCGGAGTGTCCGTTAGGCGGGGTTCCACTGTAACACGAAATTCACGCTTTGAATGCTTGCAACCAATCAGATCACGCGTATGAACAATAGAGCATTTCAAAACAAAAACAAATGACCGCAACGTCTTTTGGGTGAAGGTGGGCCTTTAAATTCTATAACATTTTCCGACCGAAAAAGCTAAAAGGCCATACCCTTCGGGGCCGTATAAAACACATAGAACAATAAAGAGGAGTCCTCCCTCAGCTTCCGGGTTTATAATTCCCATGAAATAACTAAGCCGTACTTTCTGATGCTGTTTAATGGGTATTTTACGAATCGCGTTGAAAATGATATTATTGAAATTGAAAATTAACCATGTTATCCTTGAATCTGCCTCAGGAGACAGAAGAAAGCCTACTGTACTTCTAACCTTGAATCAGTTTCCAGTCGAACCAGGACGTAATCTTTTACTTTTTTGACGTCTCGTAAATCCACACTTCCATCCAAGTACGAGAGGTTGAATTTCATTAGAAACCAGTACTCCTCGGACGTCTTGTTACGGACCCGAATGCCAACCAAAGAACGGATGGTAGCTGTCAAGATATAAGGAACCAATAATATATAGATTGGACTTAAGATTCATGATCAGTCTTGAACTATCTCGAACACAGTGGGTACCGAATTAAGACTAGTCTGCTAATTCACGCTCTCAAAAAGCGATGGGGAAGAGCGGAAAAGGAAACATATAGTTACATACCCTTCTGATTGTTTTCTGTTATCTCTATTTGCTGGTCCACTTTATATGTCAGAGTTTCGCCTTCTTCTAAATTGACTTCTGCCAGACGAGTTGGGGTCGGTTCAGTTGGGTTCGTTTTTCTCAACGCAAAATACACACTCACAGAAACCACCGCACCCAGCAAAAGCACCACTGTTAAGATACTTAAAATAACGATCGTAGTCTTTCGGGAGAACCTTTTCCTCACAAAACTATAGCTCTTGTCATCGCTGAACTCCGCTTTTGGCTCTGGATCTTTGTTCGCCTCCATGCCGGCAGAGCTGCGAAAGAAACGGGGGAAAACGTATGAGAGAAATACAAAAAACATCGATTATTTACAGCTATATTAATAACAAGGTAGTGGACGTAGAGTAAGTTACAAACCGTTGGGTATATTACAAAGATAGAACAAATTCAGCTGAAATTCGAAAAGAGTTGCTATATTGTCTTCTTAATGTGTGGTGTGGTCAGCATAATAAATTGTACCACCCGAAAATACATAACTAACTACCTGGCGTGGATAAATGTTAAAGTCCTTAAATGTTCCATATACACATTTTTCTTGAACGGGAAGCAAACAATGAAACCAAACAATCAATTGCGCGGGTCAGTACGTTATTTAAAGAGTGACAAAATTTCTAACTACGCCCGTACAGACTCCGCACAATTCGCAACTAGTATAAAATCGGAGCGTCATCGCGAATCAATGCTAAAAACGCAAGCGCGACACCATATTCAATTCAATTTTATCATATAGACCCAGGCCTTTCTTTTTACTACCGGTATTTGTGAGTGCACTTCATGTTCTCAGTACATTTTTTGCCTTAATGTTTATACCGAATTTGTAACGGTTATTTTTGCTTTAGTTTTCACCGCTTGAATCATGCAGTGGATGAATAAAATGCAATCATGAAAACAAATCAACTGCGATCAACTGCGATGTTCTGTGCTTGAGCATGCGCACTTAGCGGCCGACATCTTTTGAATGGAAACACGATTAAGGCTGAGACCGGTATGCTTCAACTCCGCTAGTCCTCGCTCTTTTTTCCTTCGCTCGCTCGTTGCTATATCATTTTTGCTCGCCCCTTCTGTCTCTGTATTCCCAGGTATAAGGATTTTTATGTGGTAATTATTTAATCCGAACGCGCTGCAGAAACAGTTTCACATGGCGGCTCTCACAAAAGGCAAACAACAGAAAAGATAGAAACAACCAAGAAAAAATTATCATGGTAATTTAGCCGTTGAACTTCGCTAAAAATGTGTGTATGAATTTATGTCGTGAGTAGCTGACTTTATGTCTGCACGCTACTAAAGGTAAACTGACAGTCGTAACGTGTATAAGTAAAGAAGTGTAAGGAGATATAGTACACTATAATTTTCAAGGAGTTATTTTAACTCCAAAAGTGGAGTAAAAATTTTAGGTTCAGGATAATCCCTTTTTTGGGGTCATCTTAACTCCAAATTTAACTCCAAATTTAACTCCGAATCTGGGGTTAAAATAACTCCAACCACTAATGGAGTTAATTTAACTCTACTATACAGTAAGGGAACTGCTTTTTTTTTTTTTGGGGGGGGGGGGGGGGGGAAATAACTCTTTTTTGGAGTTGAAATAACTCCGAAAAAAATAACTCCAGTGCAAGGAGTTAATTTAACTTCACTTTAGTTATTTTAACTCTTTGAAAAATACTGTGTAAGTACTCATGGAAATCATGTTGTCAATTGTACGTGCTTCGTCTCGCATTCTTAGGGGCGTACGGCAACATCGAACTTCACATGTGCCGAATCTAATGCAAATGAGCAAAATCTATTGTTCTTGCTCATTTGAATTAGATTCGGCACATGTTAAGTTCGACGTTTGCCCTAGGCCTTAGAAATGCAGAGAGATCGAGAGGGTAATTATTTTACAGCTATAGACAATTACAAAATCCTGTTCATGGTACAACTCATTGACGAAAATGAAACGGCATCACCAAAACAATAATCGCCTTAAAAAAAAAGTCAACTGGCTGCAAACCGGATGCGTTGCGCGCTGGTCCAACGCGAGAATCCATTTGTACTTGGATACGCGCTTATCGTGCAAGTAAAAATACATTCATCATTAAGGCTTAATCAACCACTGCTGTATATTATTTAACTAAAGCTTTTACAAAGGATGTTCTAAAGCATTCAGAAGGGATATTTTAGTGCATTGACTGCCCGGCGTTTTACTGAGTTGAAACTGAATTGGATTGAACAATTGTTACCCTTGGGCTTGGGGGTTTTTCAGCTTCAAGCCGTTCGTTAAAAAAATTGCTAAAATAATACTTTTTTATCGAATACTACATTTATTAAGATTTCTATTGATATTTAGTATAAATCTATTAGCATTCTATCACGAATGCTGTTCTCTTATTGGCCAGTTATTTAAACGAAATTTAGACTGTGTTAAAAAAAGCCGCGGTCTGGCCCTGTTTGTTCAAAAGGTTGATAGCGCTATCCACCGGATAAATTACTATCCAGTGCATAACACAAAGGATTTTGTTAATACTTCTCCACTGAAGAGTGATTTATCCGGTGGATAGCGCTATCCGCCTTTTGAACAACTGGGGCCTGAACCAATTTCAGTCTGGCCAACCCTAATATTAAAAAAAACGTTATTTACTGTAAACAGTGTGCAGAAAGGCATATAGCAAAGACTAGAAAAACATTTATCTACTTAAAAGTTTCGTTTATAAGTGTCTTTAGGTAACCGGTCCTAAGTTGCATAAGCAGAAGATGCACCATTTGCGCCTAACCGCATCTGTCTAGCTCATCCCAGTTGCGTTTTATGGCATCCCATTTACCGAACTGATACAGAGTATGCCTTGTGCCCCACTTCCACCAGTGCCGCCACTGATAGAAAAGGCCGGCACTCAGCTCCAAAGCGGTCAGGCGGGCAGACAGGTTCACACACCACTCACTTCCAGGGGTACGGGCTGCTTGGTAGGATAGTGTCACAGGGAGACCAAGGCGTACTAATGTGCCATCTCCGTACACACCTCCTCGGATTATCCACGCAGATAAATATCCTTCAATACTTGCTATGACTGCGGCAGAAGGTTCAATCTGATGAAAAAAAGCGATTATTTCAAAAATATATGTATATATTTTTTTAAGTTATAAAATTCAAGTTAGCGCTCGCTGTCTTAATTAACGAGCAGTGATAAATAGTACTTAGGGAAAGAAAAGGTAAGAATAAATTTTCTTCTTCATTAATAATAATGTGGGATTAATATGCAATTCACTTAATGGCTTATAGTTTGCAACATCAGCAAAAGCAAAGCTACTGAAGCATTTTTCTGCGAATTCAAGCTCCTGTCATCGCTCCCGTCCGCTAGGGGCGTTCGCGCGATGAGTGGCGGCTGTATTGGCAGGCTAAAGCATAAGCGACGCGGATAACAAGCAGAAAAGGATCAGAGCTCAAGACACATTCTGTGAAACAACAAATACCGTTTTTTACCACAATTGCCGCAAAACTCGCAATCTGATTGGTCGACGTGAGTGGTAAATGAGAGTCCAGACAACGGTGCTGACGCTAACATCACGTGCGCTTGAAAAAAACCAATCAGATTGCGAGAAAGTTATAGACAACGCTTGCTCTTTCTTTGCTGTCACGTCTTGTAACAAGACTTCGCTTTTTCCTTGTATTTTTTTCTAAATATTGTTGTAAAAAAACAAATTTACACCGGTTTTCCGTGGTGTGGACTCTTATTTACCACGATTTACGTCATCACATGGTCAAAATGTTGTGGACTCACGAGGCGCAGCCGAGTGAGTCAGCAACAAATTTATCGGTGTAAATTTGTTAATTTTAGAATGTAAAACAAGGTAAAACAATTGCAGGATCAGTCCCGATAACAGAGAAAACAATAATGAAGACGAAGGGCGCAGGGTCCGTCGGAAAGAGACACTGTCTCGGGGGTAACGCGGACAAATCGTGTTTTAACTATTATAGCAGGAGCTTGCTTTATGCTTGCTTTATTATGTTAAAACAAGATCGCCTAAAGCGATGAAAGCAAATAAATATTAACTTAAATCACAAATTAATTGCCAGAAAAGTCAAAATTCAACAAGAATGGCAATTTTAATTTCTTGCCCGCCTGTCACAAAATTAAATTTTGTTTGTTGAACTGGAATTCTCTTTCATCCTTGCAATATCCTGCACCTTATCTCCAAACTACTGCTTCTGTTTTGCTCTATAGAATCTTTTTATCCAATTAAGTTGTATATTTGGTGGCATTTGGCGATAGATAACTTTCATATGACTTTCATATCGGAGAAGTCCCCCCGGAATAAGGAGGGAGGAGTTAGCGGAATTAAAATATCATAATCACCATCACGGCTAGCTTGACAGGACTGAGTGAATTCTCATCCGGAGGAAACTGCAGCTTGATATTCAATTGAACTTTAAGGTTGAATTCCACTCCAACTTTCAAGATGAGAATAGGAACAGAGAAGTGCTATTTGGAAGTAGAGAAATAAAGACATGTGCTTAACATTTGTTATTAAGGTCAACCTAGAACGTCTCACAGATTGAACTGGTTGTATGCGTGATCATAGTCTTATAACGATAAAAAGATAAAAACATGGAAATAATGTCCGTTCATTGAAGAAATTGTAAGGGGTCAACAACCGAGGAAACGTTTCGTCGAGGTTGCTTATCACTGAATTCACAAAATAAAACTGTTCTCCATAAATAATAACTCCGTATTCACACCACAGAGTTCCAACACCATACCAAATTCAGGAAAATAACAGTTGCTGTAATGGTGATGTGATGTATGCGTTAAAATCCACTCAAACATTTTTTCCCCCTTTCCCTTCAACTTGCGTTTAATTGATTGACTCATTGATTCATTTCATAGATGGATGCATGCATGTATGCATGTATGTATGCATGCAAGCACTTATTATCGCCGACACACGGCCTAAGTCACTCAATCCCTGGTTATAATTACTACCTAGCAAGTAAGACCCTGGCTACGTATATTCCGTTTCTAGCATACAACACCAATATAAGTGAACCGGGCAACCAATAATTAAGAATCAACTCAGAAGCAGACACTTACTATTCCTATGCCCCAGTGATATTCTTTATTCAAATCTAGTCCGTTCTCCAGCTGATTTCTTTGGTACCGCTCATGAAATATATTCCGTGCTTTTCCACCTCCGATTGAAATACCAAAACTGACTCCTATTTCCATGTCGTCACCATCTTCCAACCAAACCATTCCCTCTCCCTTCACATTAAGTCCGATCACTTTCTTCTCAAATACAGTGAATGAGTGTTCGACATTTAAGTTCTGAGGACCCGCCTTTTTCCAAGGGACGGTGCTAGCTGATCTGCGTTGTCGGCTGGGCGAGGAAATATTAAGCGGCATTTGAGTTGAATTAGAAGACACCTTTTGCGGCTTTTCGTTAACAGAAAAAGTGGCCTTAGATTTTGGAACAACTAGCTTGACGAAAAAACGAAAGTTAATTTGTTTGGACTGCATGAATCCGAAGTACGAAGTAGTTTGATTCTATAAGCGAAACATGGCTTGTTAGGGTTATTTTCATCATAGAAATATTAAAACCGCCACTATGATTACTGTGTATCGGTTCCCCGAAATTCAACTGTTGAGCAAGGTGGGAGCGGCTCTCTGTGACCATTCCGTTGTTCTTGTTAATGGAAGCGAAATCAGAATATTTCAATTCTAGATCCATTTCGGCTGGTAGGCCGTCAACGAAGTCTGTATGGTCAAACTTATTCTTTATTAAAACTGTGTTTTTATCCGAAGTGTTTGCTTTTCGGTGCATTTGCACGGAGCCAGGGAGCAAAGGAGAGTCTTCGGGATGAAGTGAGCTCGAATCGCTTGGTTTTTCTCCATCCACTTCTTCGTAGAGGTCGTGTTCAACAGTTGGAAGTAGTTGCTTAAGAATGCTGTACACTAAGCGTAGGAGTTCCTCGTGAGTGTGACGATGCCCATAGACTTCAAACGGCCCACTAGTTTTGTTGTTTGGGGATCTGAAACATAAGTGACGTTACAGTGACAACAAAGCCAAATATTAAGTGTTTTAGGGCGTTTATCGAATGACAGTCAATGGCAATTATTATTCAGTAGTGCATGTTTGCATTTTCTTTTTAACAAATTTTTCAATCGTACAATAATGAATAATCTCACGATTCAACGGTAATCACGACCAAAAGTAAAGTCAATCGGAATTTAGGTCTGATAAGATTAAAACTAAATGAATGGTATATACTAACTTCAAACGTCACACATTAATTTGCATTTGGACGAGTAGTGACATTGTGAATCGCGGTGGTGACATTGTGAATCGTACGGGAGGGAGAGGGAGAGAGTTCCTTCTCCAAGGCCCCATTACCAAAACGTGGTTGATAATGGCGCCTGCGGCGGAATGAACGGCACTCTTGCTTGTAACCCTTACCCATTTATAAGACCAAAATATATGATTTCCTTTTTCCCAATTTTTAAGCCAAAATGACAAAAATCTGTGACTATGGGCCTGGTCGCACTACAGTCAGAAACAAAAATTAGCCCGTGCAAAATGACATAAAAACAAAAACATTTCACAAAAAGCGTGTTCCACCGGAGCGGTTTCTTTTGTTTTCCTCGATTTTTGCACGGGTTAATTTCTGTTTTTGACTGTAGTGCGACCAGGCCCTAAAATGCGAAACATTCCCATTGTCAGACCAAAACAGCTCGAAAAGCCATGAGTTTTCACCTCTGGACCGCGCATAACAAGGTACTTATATAGACTTACTACTTTTTATCATTTCTTATAAAATTGCTAAGTAGTACTTTCTGTCATGCTAAACAATTAGAGGGTTACAGAAAAATAATAGGAAAATTCGGTATTTTACGAATCGCGTTTAAAGTATGTTATTAAAATGTTCACCCGGAATCAACTTGCAGTCGAACCAGGAAGTAATCGGTTGTTGTTTTGACGTCTCCTAAGTCCACATCTCCACCCAGGTAGGACAGATTGAATTTTATCAGGAACCAGTACTCTTCGGATGTCTTGTTAAGGACCCGGATGCCAACTATCGCACGGATGGTAGCTGCAAAAACATAGCAAAATGATAATATAGATGCATGGGAGGACAAAATATGAAATTAATAACTAGTTTCAGTTTTGAACAATTTGCAACACAGTGAGTAAATGAGTTACTCAATATGTACGTACGTGATTGTCTAGCTTGTTCCAGGCTCTCAATTAAGAAGCTTGGGAGAAGAGCAACAAACGAAAGCGAGCGCGGAAAAAAAAAAAACAAAAGGAATGTTCTTGATTCCCTTCAATAGCTCGGCGGTAATTTGACACCCCTGGTTAAAATTAAACTCTTGTGGTTCCGTGGGGCTTATTTATTTATTTATTTATTTATTAGATTAGCGACTCTACTAACCTCTTTAATTTAACAGCGCTTAAAAAACCATATCGCTACATAAACAAACTCCGCCCACAAAAGTTATACCGTCATTTCTCTTGTCAATTTTCACTATTTTTCGATAATTTTTTTTGGATGAAAGTTCATTCTGTAAACTTTATTTTGATGCCAAAAAAAAATTTCAATAAATTTTCGATCTGAAGGTACTCTGTAACCTTAAGTGGGGACCTTTAGATTTGAATGGCAAGCCAGTCAAAGATCTAAAACTCCCGCTCCTTCCTTTGTTGACCAATAGATAGGTAGACTCTAAGAATAAAAGAATGAAAGAGTAAAAACAGTAATGCCGTGAAATACATACCCTTTTGTTCATTTTTTCCTGTTATCTCTATGCGCTGGTCCACTTTATATGTCAGAGTTTCGCCTTCTTCTAAATTGACTTCTGCCAGACGAGTTGGGGTCGGTTCGGTTGGAGTCGTTTTTCTCAGCGCCAAATAAACACTCACAGCAACCACCGCACCCAGCAACAGGACTACTGCTACGATACTGATAACAATGATCTTAGGTTTTCGGGAAGACCGTTTACTGGACTTCACCTTTGGTTCTGATCCCTTGTATGCATCCATGCGAGCAGAGCTATGTTGTTTGGTTCAGCTGGCAAATGTGGGAAAAAGCTGTGAGAGGAACGGTAAGTGAATAGAAACTCCCATAAATTTCATCAATATAACAAAGTGGTCACTATCTTTTTAATGTCGTAAAGTAGTTTACAAGGTTATTTGAACACATAAAGCGTAATATCCCCAAATCGTCCATGATTTCCTCTCACTGTCCTTTCTGCCATTGGACAGTTCACTTAAAACCGTTTAAATTATTTTATTATAATGAAGCAAATCTTAGCCTACTAATTGTGGGTATATTCAGAAGTTCAGCTCAATAAACCCTCGACTGAGGGATATTGGATCCTCCTTTCCCCCCGATAAAACATTCTTTCGAGTATTAAAATATAAAAAAACACTCTCTAGTTAAAATTTATTTTAATAAAAACTGAGCACTCGGCTACCAGTCTGCAGCCTTTAACGAATGACGAAAAAGGCGCAAATGTAAAAATATATACAGCGAAAATAAAATGTGTGAAAAATGACATAATAAGTAGGTGGGAAGAAAGTGACAAAAGAACGATTAAAATGCTAATTAAAAATATTCGTAAAATGCTAAAGAAATGTTCACTGTTTTAAAAGAATTGAACATTGTCTAGGTAACGGTTTGGAATTGTTATCAGCGTCAGTTGTCTTGCCAGTATGCTATGACTTGAGAGTTTTTCGCACACGATAATCGCCTTTTCAATAACAAGTGCATTTTTAAAGTCAAAAGAGTGATTGTTCGACCAAGCATGGTTTGCGATGTTGGATCCTTTAGAACAGTTCTAGACATTCCTGATGTGTTCTTTTTTTCGAGATAGAAAACACGATCTTCCCGTTTCACCGATGTAATTCCACGAGCAATCATTACAAGGGATCCGATAAACAACATTGGTTTGAAGATCAATAGGTGGCCTGAATTTTGGTGAAGGAAATTCCTGTTGTAAGGTTTTGTGGGGTTTAGTAACGACTCTAATTCCATTGTTACGAAGTAATCTTGTAAGTGGTTCGGTAATGTCTCTGATGCAAAGAATGCGAGCAAAATCAAGGCGTGTATTTGATGGTTCGGCCCACTTGAAAAACATACCGACTAATTCTTCTGGCGTAGGAATTGTTTCTGTGGAATGTTTCTTCTTCAGGATGTTAGTGATGATTAATGGAGGGTAGCCATTGGCTTTAAGGGCGTCCGTGACATGTTTGATTTCTTTAACTTTTCCGTCTGTTGTGCTCGGAAGGTTGGATGCACGATTTAAAAGAGTGGCAGTGGTGCTGATTTTATGTTTCTTATCGTGATGTGAAGTGAACTCCAAATATCTATCTGTGTGTGTAGGTTTTCGATACACATCAATAGTAATTAAAACTCCATTCTTAGTGTCTAAAAAGGCAATTTGACCGTTATTCTCCGTTTCGATGGTGAACGAAATCTTAGGCATCGCCAGAAATAGCGGACATGTTCACCGCGCGTGCGCGAGTTTCAGTGGCAATATGGCCGCCAAACACTAGAAGGCTTTGTATGGCAGAAATAAAACAAAATCAAATTGGCTGGCTTTTAGCTTACCTGGAATATTTGCCGCATTCCGGGTAAATTTATGAACATCTTTTCAAGTGTTTTTGTAAGCTTGATTTTCCCCACAATTGTTACTGGCCCTGCTTTTCAACAAAACATATTTCCGAAGCTTCGCTCATACAATGCTCTCTATTTTAGAAACCATTAATGCCGATTTTCACTCAAAACGGGATTTCGAGGCACCATAGTTCGTAAAGTGATGGGGGTAGCCAACTTGCCGCAATCGTCTGAGAAGAAGCACCGACTGAACTGACGATCATCGCATTCTCACTTTCTACGATGGTTCCTTCGCCCTGCTTTTTGCTTTCAAAAATCGTTCAGAGCTGTAAAAATCATTTCCACCAACAGTCCACGCTAAAGTCTTGAAGTTCGCTGTCTTCGAACTGCGATATTTGGGCACAGAATGCTCCAAATTTTGCTGCAAATCCCTCATTCAAAAGCTAAAGTCTTGTTGTTTTCAACTGTGAGCCTTATTTCGGTCAGTGGTTTCTATATGGGCCTGAATACGCTTTATTTAACACAACCATTTTTGTCGCACCGAAGCCGCACCAAACGAATTTGAGCCCGTAGCGTGGAACAGCGGTGTATACCAATGAAGCGACATCGCAGTGTAAGACGCACGAAAATTCGCTGCTCCAATGTCCATGATTTCTGGCGATGGATCAATGGAATTCAGAGAGTCGTGGAAGGTCGAAACGGAATCTTTCTTGATGATGACGAAACTGTCATCCACATAGCGCTTCCAAATTTTGGGTGGCACTGTTGAGGTAGATAGGGCTAAATCTTCAATTACTTCCATGCAGAGGTTCGCTACCACTGGACTAACGGGGCTTCCCATGGCGCAGCCGTGGATCTGTTTATAAATGCAATCATTGTACACAAAGTAATTATTTGAGAGAACTGAAATTCCGAAAGAGAAATGGTGTCATCAGTGGTGAGATTAGTTCTTGAGTGTAGTGTAATATCCTCATTGAGTTTATCTCGAATATAAGAACAGGCTTTATTGACCGGGATGGCTGTGAAGTGGGAGACGACATCGAATGAAACCATATGACTTCGTCATTCGTAATTTCCATGTTGGTGACTTCATCGGCAAATTGTGAGGAGTTTAAGACGGAGTAACCGTTACAATTCTAGATCGGTGCTAAAATGTCGGTGAGAAATTTCGATGTGTTGTAAAGAGCGGAGCCAATGCAGGAAACAATTGGTCGGAGAGGGCAGCCTGATTTGTGGTGTTAAATTGAGCCTCGGATGGCAGGGGGAGATGCATCGGTGGAACGAAGTCTTCGATAGGTCAGTGATTCAGTGATCTTGTTTTTCTTTTTTAGGTCTAGAAGTCTGTGATTTAGTTCCCTCTTAACTTTGAAAAACGGGGATTTTGGACAAGTTGATAAGTGGAGCGATCACCGAGTAAGGTGTCACTTTTTTCGTCGTAATCGGTTCTATCTAAGACGACCAAGCAATTTCCTTTGTCAGCTTTCATATATGGGAGCGATCGTCTTTCAAGGGGTTTACAGCTTTCCATTCAGATTTGGTGGTGTTACTGTGTGAATTGGTGGCAATCGGGCTCTGTGAAGGTTGAAGCGGTAGTGGTTCGTATGTTATCTTTGGAGTCATCAGGTTAATGGACGAGTGTTTCAGTGATATAGCCTCTCAAACTTGTCATTAAATACAGAAAAAACGATCGTTTTTCAAATTGCCCTTATGATTTTCGTTGTTCAAACTTGTTGTAATATTCATTCTTTATTCGGTCTTTCCTTGCTCAACTTTATATGTTCTTTAATTGTCGGATGGCGAGCGTTTTGCTAAATATATCTGTAGGTGATATTTTTGGAAAACTTCACACACTGTATATTAGAGCAAACTCGTTTTACTGATTACGTCGACCTTCGAAGCCGCATAGTATTCTCAACGAATGTTGCAGGCGGAACTATGATACCACGCTTTATATTCAATCATTTCCGTCTTTAAATCACTTTCGTTTTTTAAACTGCCACCGCTGTGTGTACACATCTTCACAAGGCAGGAAACTGGCCTTATCATCTGCAAATCGCATCCACAACGAGGAAACGATTTTTATATACATTGCCATGTACGAAAACAGGAATGATTTGTAAAATAATGAAAATTCAATAAGAGATTGTTTAGATTACCTTCCTTGTCAAACCAAATGAAACTTGATTATGCATGGAACCTCATAATCACTTATTAATCTACATGTCCTGAGTAATAGATACTTTATAAATACGTTTTCGTTTCTAGGCTTTGTTGATGTGATGCTTACCTTACCTTCGTTTCAGTTTAAATTTCGGTTCAGTGTATGAAACACAGCTTTTACAGTTCAAACGCTGCAAAGCGCACCTTCGATGTGCTTCAATCCCGGCGTAGCTAATCGAACGAATCCGAACCAAAAACCAATCGAACCCAATCGAACTAAATCGTTCGATTGGAGTTCGATTGGTTCGGCAATCGAACATAATCGAACTGGAACTTTTGGGTGAGTTCGATTAAGTTCGATTACCGAATCCAATCGAACCCAATCGAGGCGATTGGTTCGATTTTGTTCGGTGGAAGAATTTCACCCTTTAACTGATCCTTTACTAGCGGAGCAATTGTGAGAGATATTAACACCAGATTAAACTAGTTTTATATTTCCGATTGTTGAAGTGTTCGATTATATGTTCGATGAGTTCGATTACGTTTGATTGTTGAAGCGTTCGATTACCGAACGTTCGATTGCGTTCGATTGGCAAAATTTTTCGGTGAGTTCGATTAAGTTCGATTACCGAACCCAATCGAACCCAATCGAGCGATTGAGTTCGATTAGGTTCGATTACCGAACGTTCGATTAGCTACGCCGGGTTCAATGAAAATTAATTAAATTGTCTAGACATAGCTGACCATAATTTGTTCGCGATCTTTCTAGAAACGAGCTGTACAATATAATTGCTTTAGCAACTCAGACAAGTTATGTATTATGCTGCCGAAATGTCGTGAGTCCAACCGACAGAGTTTGTAAACGTTAGTTGCTACTCGGCTAGTTAAAGCGTTGTTTTTACTAGCGCAATAAGCAAAACAGCGCTTATGTCCAGCGAAACCTGCCCGACGCGGATAAACATACGGATCAATCTTACGCTTACGTCAATGTTCGTTTTCACTTCATGCAAATTGTCATGCCTCAGCTAATGTCGCTAGTGAAAACCAGATTTAAAGTGAGCAATCACCACAGACCATAACAGCACCATATGAAACTTGGCATAGCAAATCGAACGGAATTTTAATCTATCGAGTAAATGAAACTTATCGAACGCAGTCCAACTTTCAAAAAAGAATGTTTTTAATCCATTGATTGATTACCGAAGTACCGCGCTTGAATGGTCACATTTAAAATTTTATCCCCAGACATAAAAGTTAGAGACACGACAATTTATTCAAGATTTGAATTTCCATTTTTAATCTGGCAAACAAACTTCCGATCATGCTGCGTTTGGAGCACGTAATGAGTGTTGCCATGACAAAACAATACGCACTAATGAACCGATCAAATCAAACCTTCAACATGCTGCGGCAACCCCTAGGCATTTGAACGTTTGAAACTTGGTTTGTTCAAATCCCCTTCCCCTACGTGAAAATGTTGTTCATATATTCCATCCAAGGCGCTGTTATTAGGCGTTTCAAATGCCCCTAGCCCCGGGAAAGAGATTAGCTTCTATATCCCATTTTTTTGTCAATACAAAACGTGCAATTGAGGCGACTGGTTCAATTGCCCCACTCCTCCCATAACAAATTTCACATCCTCTTAACAGACGGGAGGCGCGGTGATGTATAGTGGTTAGCCTGTGCGGTGATGTATAGTGGTTAGCCTGTACGGTGGTGTATAGTGGTTAGCGCGTTGGACTTCAGATCTGAAGGTCGGTGGTTAAAAGTCTCAAGGCCTGGTCTCGGTTGTGTTGTTTCATTAGAAAAGAAACTTTACTCCACATTGTCTCTCTGGGAACCTGCGACAAACGGCTAGAAGTAACCCTGGGATTGACTAGCATTTCATCCAGGTGGGGAGGAGCAACATTCCTTGTTGCTTCATGTTACTGAAACTGGGTTAAGCGACGGCCGTGTGGGTCTCCTGTGGCTCATGTGAGAGCAAATTCTCGTCAAATTCCCACCTAATCGGGCATGAAAGTTGATCAAATGCGAGAGGATTGTCCGGGTTCGGGGGTGGGGGTGGAGTGGATGTTGCTGGTTCGATTTGATCGATACATCTCCGGCAGCATCCGGGCGCAGCATAAACGCACTTTACATAGTACTTTTCTTTCGTCATGTCTTGTCCTCCAAACCGTTAATAATTACATCTTCCTGTCGTCGCTAAGTCTCGTTTTCGTAAAAAAACTCCCATGTTAGTTTCCGTCAACGTAGTCCTTACAACTTAGACTGTGGTCGACTCTGCTCTGACTGAAATAGTAGGGGGTCTTTTCCAGAAAAGGAGACCAAATATATTGAAAACCGTTTATACAGCAGATTGTTAGTGGCACCGGGAACCGATGTCTAATTGTAAGAGTAACCGTTTAATCATATTTCCCCGTCAAAATGTTTCATTTTACGAGTCAGACGCATTTCATAAAGAGGTTTTTGTTCGAATTTGGGATCTGGAATAATAAAACCCTGAATACCCGCACTTGACTATATGCATGTCCTTTTAGTATTCGTACGGAGTTTGCCATTATTTAACCCCTCGGACGTACACACAAACTTATACCCCCCCCCCCCCCCCCCCCCCCACCGTGGTACATACAAGGGGTTGTTGCAACCACCCCTCCCCTCCCTTAGGTTTTTACGATGTTGCAATATTTCGGAAACATTTTAAGTCTAATAGATAGCGTATGATCTGCTGTACAAGATAAGGTAAATATTATGGGTTGTGGCGCTGCTGGGGGTCCGTGAAATAATCCCCTGGAAGAGGTTGTTTCATTAAAAATATTAAACAAACAGCGGTGATAAACATTTCAAAAACATGCATTTTATGAACTTAACGTTTCGTATGCTAGTCTCAGTCTTATTTTTGACCTATGGCTGCGTTAATACTTCGAACCAACTCCGACATAGAACAAAGCGGTCAATAAGTATACGAAATTCATTTACTAACTGAATGAATGATTCAAATAAATGACACATATTTTATTGTGTATTGGGATCAGGAAATGCTCCACAATGATAAAACTCAGAACATTTTTTATACAGGTTTTATTCACTAAATCACACCAAATCTTACAAAATATTGCATGTCCTTTCTGAGGACTTTCATTTACCCATCATCATTCTCTTGAAAGTGAATCATATCAGTGGACATGACTCGTTACAATGAATTTCAACAATTTTTAATTCTTGTTATAATCTAGGGGCCTAAACGTAAAGAGGAGCTCTATGCTTTTTTGAGTATATTACCAACTAACATTTTGAATTTTCACTTCTATTAACCCCGTAGGACCCGAACGGAACATAGCTACAGTGGGGGCATGTTCTAAATGGCGGTCGGTCATATTGAATTCTATGGGACTTTTTCAAACTGTGGGACTTATTCAAACTTTTTCTATTGTTTTAGCACTCCAATATGGCCGCTGGGCATGTTTGTGAAAACACTCTATAAAAGCCATTGAAACCCGAAATTTTTCCTTAGATTACATCTGACTTAATTTGCTTTTGCTTTATTTCGCTTTTTCTTTGGATAAGACAGAAAACAAATCTCTTCGTGACTTGCTTGCATATGTTTTCTTGCGCTCCGGGTACATGTGGGGGCATGTTCTAAATGGCGGTCGGTCATATTGAATTCTATGGGACTTTTTCAAACTGTGGGACTTATTCAAACTTTTTCTATTGTTTTAGCACTCCAATATGGCCGCTGGGCATGTTTGTGAAAACACTCTATAAAAGCCATTGAAACCCGAAATTTTTCCTTAGATTACATCTGACTTAATTTGCTTTTGCTTTATTTCGCTTTTTCTTTGGATAAGACAGAAAACAAATCTCTTCGTGACTTGCTTGCATATGTTTTCTTGCGCTCCGGGTAAGAAAGGCATTTAGTTCTTTCAAGAGAACGTTATTGGATTCAGTCTGGGTCTGTTGTGATTGACCGTAGTTATTACCTTGGGTTTCGTTTTAAAACATGCACTCGTATGAAAACCTGTTATTGCTGATCGCAGTAAAGTACAATCATTACGGAAAAGGAAAGTGATCTAAGCGCATCATTCGTGGACTCCTGATTTACAACACAGTCACCTCGCGATAAACCAGAATTACCGTAAAGCGGACCCCATTATAATCAAGCTAACTCCCTTTCACTATCGAACCCCCTCTTTGAAACCCCCTTTCCTCCCCTTTGTAATATTAATTCCCATTCCATATCCCTGTAAGTTATGCCTGAATTAAGCCCTCCATACTGCGCATTATTTTTCAAGAACTAACACTCAGTTAAAAAGTTGGGAAAGTGCAAAAAAATTAAACATTGATTTTGGATCGATTTAACTACTTTTAAGGCTGGTGTAAACACATAATTATTGTAGTTTGTTAGCGGTCTCACGTTTTTTTATAGAGAAACAAAAGACCCGTTATTTAAATGAAGTTTAGACGGTGTTTAACAAAGCCGCGGCTTAAACCAATTTCAATCTGACCAAACCTAATAATCAAATGTTATTTACTGTAAACAGTGTCCTGAAGGCACAAGGCAGCTAGACTATAAAAATGACTAACTTATAAACACATGTGAAGGACCATTAATTGTCTTTAACCGACCGTAAGTTGCGTAAGCCAGAAGATGCATCATTCGCGCCTAACCGCATCTGTGTAGCTCCTCCCAACTGCGTTTTATGGCATCCCATTTACCGAACTGATGCAGAGTATGCCTTGTACCCCACTCCAACCAGTGCCGCCACTGATAGTAAAGGCCGGCACTCAGCTCCAGGGCGGTCAGGCGGGCATCCAGGTTCATACACCATTGACTTCCAGGGGAACGGGCTGCTTGGTAGGATAGTGTCACAGGGAGACCAACGCGTACTAATGTGCCATCTCCGTACACACCTCCTCGGATGATCCACGCAGATACATATCCATCAATACTTGCTGTAACTTCGGCAGAAGGTACAATCTGATGAATAAAAGCGGTTATTTCAATTTTTTTAAGTTATAAAAGTTACCGCTTGATGTCTTAATTAACGAGTAGTGATAAAATAGTACTTAGGGAAAGAAAAGGTAGGAATAAATTTTCTTCTTCATTAAAAATAATGTGGCATTGATACGCAATTCACTTCATGGATTATATTTTGCAACATCAGCAAAAGTAAAGCTACTGAAGCATTAATAGCCGGCGAATTGAACCGCCTCTCATCGCTCCCGGCCGGCTGTATTCGCAGGCTAAAGCATAAGCGATGTGGAAAACAAGCGGGAAAGGATCTGAGCTCAAGACACATTTCAGGGTGAAACGGCAAAGACCGTTTTTTTTTAAATGTAAACAAGGTAGACCAATTGCAGGATCAGTCCCGATAACAGAGAAAAACGATAATGAAGACAGAGGTTGCAATGTCGGTCGGAAAGTGACACTTTTCCAGATAGCTCTGATAAATCGTGTTTTAATTACTATGGCAGGAGCTTGCTTTATGCTTGCTTTGTTATCTTAAACATGAAGAAAAAATTGCCTAAAAAGACGAAAGCAAAGAAATATTAGCTTAATCACAAAATAATTGCTAGAAAAGTCAAAATTCAACACG
Organism: Cladopsammia gracilis; assembly: GCA_022457155.1. NCBI lineage: Eukaryota > Metazoa > Cnidaria > Anthozoa > Scleractinia > Dendrophylliidae > Cladopsammia > Cladopsammia gracilis. Next base: position 1,346,809 of record JAJGOT010000116.1, on the reverse strand, counting down.
AATGGCAATTTTGATTTCTTGACCGCCTGTCACAAAATCAAATTTCATGAACTGTAATCCACTTCCATCCTTGCAATCCTGCAGTTATCTCCAAATTACTGCTTCTGTTTTGCTCTACAGAATCTTTTTATTACATTAAGTTGTATAATTGGTGGCAATTATACAGAATTAAAATATCATAATCACCATCACGGCTAGCTTGACAGGACTGAGTGAATTCTCATCCGGAGGAAACTGCAGCTTGATGTTCACTTGAACTTTAAGGCTGAATTCCACTCCAACTCTCAAGATGAGAAGAGGAACAGAGAAGGGCTATTTGGAAGTAGAGAAAAAATGACGTGCTTAAAATTTGTTATTAAGGTCGATCGAGAAGGTCTCACAGATTGAACTGGTTGCATGCATGATCATAGTCTGATAAGGATAAAAAGATAAAAACATGGAAATAATGTCCTTTCATTGTAGAAATTGTAAGGGGTCAACAACCGAGGAAACGTTTCGTCGAGGCTGCTTAGTATGCTTTTCACTGAATTTCACAAAATAAAACTGTTCTCAATAAATAATAACTCCGTATTCACACCATAGAGTTCCATCACCATACCAAATTCAGGAAAATATAACAGTTGCTGTAATGGTGATATGATGTATGCGTTAAAATCCACGCAGACATTTTCTCCCCCTTTCCCTTCAACTTATGTTTAATTGATTGACTCATTGATTCATTTCATAGATGGATGCATGACCATGCATACATGCATGCATGCACTTATTATCGCCGACGCACGGCCTAACTCACTCAATCCCTGGTTATAATCACTAGCAAGTAAGACCCTGGCTACGTATATTCATTTCTAGCACACAACATCAATGTAAGTGAACAGCAACGAATAATTAAGAATCAACTCAGAAGCAGACACTTACTATTCCTATGCCCCAGTGATATTCTTTACTCAAATCGTGTCCGTCCTCCAGCTGATTTCTTTGGTACCGCTCATGAAATATATTCCGTACTTTTCCACCTCCGATTGAAATACCAAAACTGACTCCTATTTGCATGTCGTCGCCATCTTCCAACCAAACCATTCCCTCTCCCTTCACATTAAGTCCTATCACTTTCTTCTCAAACACAGTGAATGAGTGTTCGACATTTAAGTTCAGAGGACCCGCCTTTTTCCAAGGGACGGTGTTGGCTGATCTGCGTTGTCGACTGGGCGAGGAAATATTAAGCGCCATTTGAGTTAAATTTGAAGACACCCTATGCGGCTTTTCGTTAACAGAAAAAAGTGGCCTTAGATTTTGGAACAACTAACTTGACGAAAAATCGAAAGTTAACTCTTTTGGATTGCACGAATCCGAAGAAGGTAGATTCTATAAGCGAAACATGGCTTGTTAGGGTTATTTTCATCATGGAAATATTAAAACCACCATTACTGTATATCGGTTCCCCGAAATTCAACTGTTGGGCAAAGTGGGAGTGGCTCTCTGTGACCATTCCGTTGCTTTTGTTAATGGTAGCGAAATCAGAGTATTTTAAGTCCAGATCCATTTCAGCTGGTAAGCCATTAACGAAGTGTGTACGGTCAAAATCATTCTTTATATAAACTGCGTTTTTATCCGAAGTGTTTGCTCTTCGGTGCATTTGTACGGAGCCAGGGAGCAAAGGAGAGTCTTCGGGATCAAGTGAGCGCGAATCGCTTGGTTTTTCTCCATCAACTTCTTCGTAGAGCTCGTGTTCAACAGTTGGAAGTAATTGCTCCAGAATGCGGTACACAAGGCGTAGGAGTTCCTCGTGAGTGTGACGATGTCCATAGACTTCAAACGACGCACTGGTTTTCTTGTTTGCGTGGTTAGACCTTCTGAAACATAAATGAAGTTATAGTCATCATTAAAACGGGTAATATGCGATTCCTTGCGGGGAGAACATTAAACACAACATTTCAATAACGATTCAGTTTCAAGACACAAAGGAAGAACTTGAAAGAATTGAGATGTAATCCATTTACATCCACTGGCTATCTGCAATTTCAGTTCAATGAACGTTTTTACTGCAGTTACTGTTGACAAATCTGGGCTATTCTTCTTAGGTTTGTTATCACACAAACAATCAAGTCGATATCGTGGCCCGATGTAATATAGAAGTGATTCAACTGAAAATAAGCGAATGATATTGGCTTCAAATAAATCAATTAAACATGCAAAGAGAACTTGCAAAGTAGTTCAAACTAGCTCCTTTAGAAAGACCCTGGGTAATAGGTAAAAAAACGGCTGATAATTAATCCAATAGTTGGGTGTGCAGTCCTAAATATTTTGATTTCCCTTCCCTTTTTCAGAACAACTATAACCCCTAAAATCCACCCACCTAAATTAAAGTTCTCCTCTCCCTCTCTCCACTGCCCTACGCTGAAACATCTGATATGTCTGAAACCATTTTTAAACAAAAGGCAAAAAACACTTTTCCAGACCTAAATTTTTAAATGCCCACCATCACCCAGAAGACAGAAGAATGCCTACTACTACTACTAACCTTGTTTCCAGACGAACCAGGAAGTAATCTATTACTTTTTTGACGTCTCGTAAATCCACATTTCCATCCAAGTACGACAGGTTGAATTTCATTAGGAACCAGTACTCCTCGGACGTCTTGTTAAGGACCCGAATGCCAACCAAAGAACGGATGGTAGCTGTCAAGATATAAGGAACCGATAATATATATGGATTGGACTTAAGTTTTATGATCAGTCTTGAACTATCTCGAACACATTGAGTACCTTATTTAGACTCGTCTGCTAATTCACGCTCTCAAAAAGCGGTGGGGAAGAGCACAAAACATATACATACATATACATACCCTTCTGTTTATTGTTTCCTGTTATCTCAATTTGCTGGTCCACTTTATATGTCAGAGTTTCGCCTTCTTCTAGATCGACTTCTACCAAACGTGTTGGTTTCGGTTCAGTTGGATTCGTTTTTCTCAGCGCAAAATACACACTCACAGAAACCACCGCACCCAGCAAAAGCACCACTGTTAAGATACTTAAAATAATGATCTTAGTCTTTCGGGAAGACTTTTTCCCCACAAAGCTATAGCTCTTGTCATCGCTGAACTCCGCTTTTGGCTCTAAATCTTTGTTCGCATCCATGCCGGCAGAGCTGAGAAACGGGAAAAAGGTAAGAGAGAAATACTGAGTCATTAAAAAACATAAATTATTTTCAACCATATAAATAACAATGTAGCCGTTATCTTTTTAGTTACATAGAGTAAGTTACAAAACATGCACGATTTAAACTGCTGGAGATCTTCCAAAGTTTAAAACATCCAGTTGAAATTCGAAAAGAGTTTCTATTCTTCTTAGTGTGGTCAGCATAATAATTTTTACCACCAGAAAATACATAACTACTTGGTGTGGATAAAATGTAACCGGCTTAAATGTTCTATATCGTGAGATACAGTAAAAACCCGCAAGTAAGAACCTAGTTTTTAAGAACCTGTTAGGCTAAAATTTGCCAGTTAGACCCCCTCTATACAAGAACCTGTTTAGCCTAAAATTTGAAACAGGTTCTTATTTTCTAAAATCTATATAAAAAATGTGTACAGTTCACTTGGGAAAATAAGGGTGTGATCAGTGCTTCAATTTTTCTTATCAGTAGTCATTTTCACATAAATACTTGGTATGCAGATTTTATATAAGGAAAAGGCTGAATACCACTAAATTCTATTTGCCACAATGTAATTTTTTCTTCAGAAAATAAGAACCTATTTAAAAACCCAAATAGCCTTAATTTGTGCTAATTACCATTTATGTAAGAACCTGTTTAGGCTAACTTGGGAAAATGCAGGTTCTTACTTGCGGGTTTTTACTGTACACCTTTTTTGAACGGGAAGCAAACAATTAATCCATTGCGTGGGTGAGGATGTTATTTAAAGAGTGACAAAATTTCTACGCAACTAGTATCAAATTGGAGCGATCGCAAATCAATGCAAAAAACGGGTAGGTTTCTTGGTGTTGCGGATGGTGTGATCACCAAATGACGTGAAACAAAAGATTCAAAAGACACTGAACAATACCCATACCTCAACACAAAAGCTAACCAACAATGGCTTCCGCAACACCAAGAAACACCCAAAAAACACTAGCGCGACGCGGATGTTCAATTCAGTTTTATCATATGGACCCAGGCCTTTCTTTTCACCTGCAGTGTTTGTGAGTGCACTTCAAGATCTTTCATATAGTACTGAACCAATTATCCCATCTCATCCTATAGGAAGATTTTCAACCTTCCATTTCTGTTCTGGAGTCGCACATGGGATGTAAGTTTTTAAACAGTTCGTTGTTTATATCTCAATATATATATATTTGAAGACAGTCTGATCAACTGAAGATTTGACTTGGCATATTTATTACTATATAGTTTCGTACCGCATAACTTGTACGGCACTCATCAGATAAATGGCCAAATTTGGCTAATTATCTGGCTATTACGGTATCTGGTTATTAGCTATTTACCTGATGAGTGCCGTACAAGTTGTGCGGTACGAAACTATATAGTAACAAATATGCCAAGTGAAGTAAAATCTTCAGTTGATCAGACTGTCTTCAAATATTTGTGCTTTTTTTTTTTTCTAGCGAGCACTCTGAGAACAGTTCTAAGTGTGCTTGGCCTTGTTTTTTTGTCGTTCTAAAACCCACAATATAAAAACTTAAGACTGTCTCTAGTCTTTTTATGTCTCGCTCCCTTTCCCTCTTCTCTCTCTTTTCTGTGATTTTCGGGCTGATCGGGGTCATAAAATCCCTTGTTTGGGCTAGTTGTAGTGAAATTGCTGTAATTTTCGTTGTCCACCTTTTCAAAAATTGTATACTAACTGTATATATATGTAAACTGTATATATAACATGTATATATGTATAATATATATACAATTTTTGAAATATATATATATATATATATATAACTGTATATATAGTAGGTGTGGTTCAGAGCTACCTTAAATTTTCGAAATTTAAGGTAGCTCTGAACCCCACCTACAGAATTATTTTAAACTTTGCCAAAAGTTGCATCTTATCCTACTGATCGAAATTCGACAATAAATAATAAATAATAAAAAATGGGATTTTACCGAGTCATTTGTGAGTTATTAACACTCAAAGCTAAAATTAAGGGTGTTTTCAGCACGTTAAACTGTTGCTATAGTAACATATTGTGTCACAAAAATGATAACAACGTATTTACCAATCGTTGGGCATTCGTTTGATATCATAATTGTAGCATCAGCTGATAAAGAGTGGTTTTAATGACCAATCAAAATCTAAGTCTTGGAAAGTGCTGGAAACTGTTGGGAGCTACCTTAAATTAAAAAAAAAAATCAAAAAAAATACGGTAATTTTATCGTTGAACTTCACCAAAAACGTGTGTATGAATTTACGTCGTGAGTAGCTGTCTTATATACATACATACATAACTTTATGTCTGCAAGCTACTAAAGGTTAACTGACTAAGAAAAGACGTGAAAGGAGATATAGTAAATGCTTATTAATTCTGACATGACCCTCTGATCTTAGTGGAGATTGTATTGCTTCGTCTCGCATTATAATTAGAAATGCAGAGAGATCGAGAGGGTTATTGTTACAGGTATAAACAATAACAAAATCCTGTTCATGGTACAACTCATTGACGAAAATGAAACGGTATCAAAAAAAGCAATAATCGTCCACAAAAAAGGCAATTGGCTACGTTAGGTTTGCACGTCGGTCCAACGCGAGAATCGATGTACGTGGATATGCGCTTACTCCGCGTGCGTCTAAAAATACACTCACCATTCACATTCACACTCACCAAATATTACAACAGTGGTTTTATCAACCACCCTTGTAATATTTAACAGTTTAATTTAACAAAATGTTAGTTGGCTAAGTTTGAAACTGATTAAATCCTACGCCTTTGTAGCAACGCAATCTTTGGCCAGTCTGACTACTATAAACTACTCCTGTAGAATGTAGCACGCGTGGAGTAGCGAACTCAGCAATGGGGTATTTTTGTATCTAAAGCTTTGTAAGGACAAAGGATGTTCTAAAGCATTCAGAAGGAATTACTGAGTTGAAACTTTACACTAAGTAAAGATTTGCGCGATTGTCGCATATTTCAAATTTTGCAGCTATTTGTCTGTAGCTGTTTGTGTAACTTCCTTGACTGGGTATCATGAAGTCCTCTATATATTCTGATGTCGGCGCTTTCTATGTATAAATTATTATCGCAGTGGCAAGATTTTGGTTAAAATATAATCCTAGTCTGACTTTCGTTGAAACCAAAAGTGTTTATTTAAAACAAAAAAATGATTACTATTCCAAACATTTTTCCACTGAAATACGCTTTCGTGACAGCTTACAGTTTTGGCGAATTATATGCATGACATCCGGGGAAAATTTATAGTTTTCCTTTGCATCTTTGTCTGCAATGAACTGCAGAATGGTTTCAAAACCACATTTTGCTCTAAAGTTAGCGTTTCTTCATCCTATCTTCTAAAGCCATATGACAAGCCGCATTCTACAATATTCTACAGCGATGCTGAAACCCGGGAACGGTCCTTGTCTATTTTGATGTGTAGAATGGTTTCAAAACCGAATTTCGCTCTTAGCGTTTCTACATCGAATCTTCTAAAGCCATCTGACTAGCATTCAGATCAATCTACAGAATGCACGAGGCACAGTTTGACTATTCTAAACCCCGGAAACTATAGCTAAACAATAACATCAAGAATGTCATATCTTTACCCGCGGGATGGAGTAAATCTGCTGAGTTCCATGTAATAGCTGTTGTATCGGCTTCAGTTGGCTCAGCGTCTCGGATGTTACACTTGTTTGTTTCTGTAACCACTGTATGTTACCACAGTTAAGCTGCACCGAAGGAAGGAAGTGTAAAGAAGCGGCAGAAGGGCGGGAGGTGCAAACAGCATAAACCCAGAACTTAAGAGTCGCCCGTGAAAACTGCGATGGACAAGCGTGTCAGGCTATGCAAACCAAAGCGAGGCTGGCCGCGCTCGGAGATGGTGTGCCGGTGTTGGATCGATCGGACTCTTAGCACTATTTTTTTAAAAGTAGCTTACGCCAGACTCTATACAGTGATCCGCGGTAAAGAACCTACTAGATTTTTCCATTATCCTGAAAAGGTTCTTATATATTTGATGCCTACTGAATTTGGGCTACTTGGGTTCTTATTTTCTTATTATGGACGTGGTCCGTTCCACATAATTATGTGTAAAAATAAGACTACAATAAGCAAATACTAGTACACATCCTCTATATAAATATATAATCAGTACAGGCAGCTATTTGTGAAATATTTGGAGATCCCGGTCTGAATGCCATATAAAAACAGCTTTACATGTATCACATAATTGTTTATTTTTTTCTGATTTTCCACAAAAAAAAAATGTTTAAATTTTTAGGCTCAACCATGGGTTAAGGAAAAGTGCATTTCGATTAAATAAAATTTTATTAACCTCAAAAAAATTCCATCGCTCGCATTTAGTAGTCTTGTGTCTTTTATGGTCGTTTCTCTCCATATATTGTGTGGACAAAGCTTTCAAGACAGTTCATTCGAGCATTCGTAAAGTGTTAGTAACCAACAATGGCTTCCGCAACACCAACAAACACCCAAAAAACGCTAGCGCGACGCCATGTTCAATTCAGTTTTATCATATAGACCCAGGCCTTTCTTTTCACCTGCAGTGTTTGTGAGTGCACTTCAAGATCTTTCATATAGTTACCAATTATCCCATCTCATCCTATAGGAAGATTTTCAACCTTCCATTTCTGTTCTGGAGTCGCACATCGGATGTAAGTTTTTAAACAGTTCGTTGTTTATATCTCAATATATATATATTTGAAGACAGTCTGATCAACTGAAGATTTGACTTGGCATTATATTTATTACTATATAGTTTCGTACCGCATAACTTGTACGGCACTCATCAGATAAATGGCCAAATTTGGCTGATTATCTGGCTATTACGGTATCTGGTTATTAGCTATTTATCTGATGAGTGCCGTACAAGTTGTGCGGTACGAAACAATATAGTAACAAATATGTCAAGTGAAGTAAAATCTTCAGTTGATCAGACTGTCTTCAAATATTTGTGCTTTTTTTTCCTAGCGAGCACTCTGAGAACAGTTCTGAGTGTGCTTGGCCTTGTTTTTTTGTCGTTCTAAAACCCACAATATGAAAACTTAAAACTGTCTCTAGTCTTTTATGTCTCGCCCTCGCTTCCTTTACCTCTTCTCTCTCTTCTCTGGGGTTCAGAGCTACCTTAAAGTTTCGAACATTTAAGGTAGCTCTGAACCCCACCTACAGAATTATTTTAAACTTTGCCAAAAGTTGCATCTTATCCTACTGATCGAAATTCGACAATAAAAAATGGGATTTTACCGAGTCATTTTTGAGTTATTAACACTTAAAGCTAAAATTAAGGGTGTTTTCAGCACAATATACGGTTGCTATAGTAACATATTGTGTCACAAAAATTATAACAACGTATTTACCAATCGTTGGGCATTTGTTTGATATCATAATTGTAGCATCAGCTGATAAAGAGTGGTTTTAATGACCAATCAAAATCTAAGTCTTGGAAAGTGCTGGAAACTGTTGGGAGCTACCTTAAATTTTAAAAAAAAATCAAAAAAATTACTGTAATTCATCGTTGAACTTCACCAAAAACGTGTGTATGAATTTACGTCGTGAGTAGCTGTCTTTATGTCTGCAAGCTACTAAAGGTTAACTGACTAAGAAAAGACGTGAAAGGAGATATAGTACTGATGCTTATTGAAATCATATTAATTTTGACATGACCCTCTGATCTTAGTGCAGATTGCATGTGCTTTGTCTCGCATTCTAATTAGAAATGCAGGGAGATCAAGAGGGTTATCGTCAGGTATAAACAATAACAAAATCCTGTTCATGGTACAACTCATTGACGAAAATGAAACGGTATCAAAAAAGCAATAATCGTCTACAAAAAAGGCAACTGGCTACGAACCGGATGCATTAGGTTTGCACGTCGGTCCAACGCGAGAATCGATGTACTTGGATATGCGCTTACTCCGCGTGCGACTAAAAATACACTCACCATTCACATTCACACTCACCAAATATTACAACAGTGGTTTTATCAACCACCCTTGTAATATTTAACAGTTTAATTTAACAAAATGTTATTTGGCTAAGTTTGAAACTGATTAAATCCTACGCCTTTGTAGCAACGCAATCTTTGGCCAGTCTGACTACTATAAACTACTCCTGTAGAATGTAGCACGCGTGGAGTACCGAACTCAGCAATGGGGTATTTTGTATCTAAAGCTTTGTAAGGGCAAAAGATGTTCTAAAGCATTCAGAAGGAATTACTGGGTTGAAACTTTACACTAAGTAACGATTTGCGCGATTGTCGCATATTTCAAATTTTGCAGCTATTTGTCTGTAGCTGCTTGTGTGACTTCCTTGACTGGGTATCATGAAGTCCTCTATATATCCTGATGTCGGTGCTTTCTATGTATAAATTATTATCGCAGTGGAAAGATTTTGGTTAAAATATAATCCTAGTCTGACTTTCGTTGAAACCAAAAGTGTTTATTTAAAACAAAAAAATGATTACTATTCCAAACATTTTCCACTGAAATACGCTTTCGTGACAGCTTACAGTTTTGGCGAATTATATGCATGACATCAGGGGAAAATTTATAGTTTTCCTTTGTATCTTTGTCTGCAATGAACTGCAGAATGGTTTCAAAACCACATTTTGCTCTAAAGTTAGCGTTTCTTCATCCTATCTTCTAAAGCCATATGACAAGCCGCATTCTACAATATTCTACAGTATCAGTACTGCAGCATTCATTTGTTGACGATGCTGAACCCCGGGAACGGTCCTTGTCTATTTTGATGTGTAGAATGGTTTCAAAACCGAATTTCGCTCATAGCGTTTCTACATCGAATCTTCTAAAGCCATCTGACTAGCATTCAGATCAATCTACAGAATGCACGAGGCACAGTTTGACTATATTCTAAACCCCGGAAACTATAGCTAAACAATAACATCAAGAATGTCATATCTTTACCCGTAGGACGGAGTAAATCTGCTGAGTTCCATGTAATAGCTGTTGTATCGGCTTCAGTTGGCTCAGCGTCTCGGATGTTACACTTGTTTGTTTCTGTAACCAATGTATGCCGCACCGAAGGAAGGAAGTGTAAAGAAGCGGCAGAAGGGCGGGAGGTGCAAACAGCATAAACCCAGAACTTGAGAGTCACCTGTGAAAACTGCGATGGACAAGCGTGTCAGGCTATGCAAACCAAAGCGAGGCTGGCCGCGCTCGGAGATGGTGGGCCGGTGTTGGATCGATCGGACTCTTAGCACTATTTTTTTAAAAGTAGCTTACGCCAGACTCTATACAGTGATCCGCGGTAAAGAACCTACTAGATTTTTCCATTATCCCGAGAAGGTTCTTATGTATTTGATGCCTACTAAATTTGGGCTATTTGGGTTCTTATTTTTATCTCCTGTAAGTTAATGTTTAACTTACAGGAGTTTATGTGGGCTAACATGCATTCTTTATGCATTTTTGTTAGCAAAAAATGCGTTAGATACTATTAATAGACTTTTTAGTGAATTTGTGGGGACATTCCTAGTGCATATTTGTTAGCAGATTTGTGTTAGATATGATCAATAAGAAAACAAGAGTCGAGTTGCATATTTTTTTTAATACAGTGGTTTATTGACTTGACCTTCACAGTGAAGAAATATGCGTGTTAAAATTTCATGTAAAATCTGCCACGCTGTTTGCCTATTTCGAAAAATGCCTCGGAATATATTTTTTCAGTTAGGTAATATTCCTACCGTTTGATATCTCTTTTTCATAGCGATGATTTTTAAGGCGTACGATTATGAATTCTATGTTTTTTGGGAACATGTTGCAGCATATATTTCATTGTATCGAGCGTCAAAAAGTGTAACGTAATGTAATCTTCTCACCTAATGTAGACTGTGGTCAGATATTTGGCACGCTAGAAGCGCGCTTGGCTAATATCCTTTACGATGCGTTTTAATGCTTGCCCAGTCTGGTTTGTCAAACTTTTTGCTTCAAGACATTTGGTATTATCATGTTATAGCACTGCGTTTTAAGAAAGGGAAAAGAGAGTTTGAGGTAAGCTGACATTGCTCACTGAGAATGGTTGTATGCTTTACGTTTACAATGAAGTTTTGTTGAAATAATGTGTTTGTTAATTTCCATGTTATATCGCCAAATGTCACCAAATATACAACTAAATTGGATTAAAAGATTCTCAAGGAGAAAAACAGAAGCAGTAGTTTGGAGGAAACGTGCGGGATTAGAAGAATAGAAGTTGATTACGGTTAAGCAATTTTGATTACATGACATGTGGTCAAGAAATATTCAAAGTTTCGATTCTGGTGGAATCTTGTCGCTATTTTGTCTTTTTAATTCATATTTTTCTGCGTTCATCACTTTTGGCAATTTTTTTCTTCCTATTTTCGGATGATAAAGCAAGCTAAAGCAAGCTCCTGGCCATAATCATGAAAACACGATATTTCTGTCGGGACAGTGTCCCTGAATTTAGTTTAAAATGTCCTCGGTTTGCAGTTTGCAAACCCCGCAGTTTGCAAGTTATAGAAGCTGACTAAATTAAACAACAATAGGTTTTAACGAACTAGTGCTTTAAAGTTTCTTGTAGGTTGACAAACAAATATAGAACTTTTCAATAAGTGTGCTTGTAAAAGCGATCAGAAACAATTTCACGAACGCTTTTGTAAGATGTGAATAAAAGAATTTTATTTTATCAAGAGGACTGTTTTAAGCGACATTTTTTTTTTTTGAGTGAGTCATCGTACAGTGCACGGTGCCAGGATTAAATGTATTTTGCCGGTTGGCCTTTGATTTTTGTTCAATTTTTGTTGATTTTTAAGGCTGAAACCTACGCTTGTCAAATAGGCTCAAAATGTCAAACGATACAACAACACTGGCAACAACTTTATTTTAGTATTCCCATTTCTAAATACATGGTATTACCGAACCAATTACAATAAGTAAGGAAATTAAAATTACTTAAATTACAATAAAGAAATCTAGAATAAAAATTAATTAATTAATTTATTTAATTTAATTCATTTATTAATTGTAAAACAATCACAAGTACTATTGACTATTTTTTGTTCTTGTTTTCATTGCTTGAGTGACAAAAGCAGCAGTTAGCCTGCTAATATGTTGATCAGTATCAAAAAAAAATAAACCTCATGATAATCCAAATCTATTTTGTTTAATAATTTTGTCAAAAAAGGTATTTCGTAGCTCATCATATAACATACAGTGCATACAGTGAAATAAAAAAAGTGCTTTTCATCTTTAACTGAATTAAGTGTACAGTGGGAGTTTTAGGGATTGTAATTCGACCATTTTCAATTCTTAAGGTGTGATTTCCTATCCTGAATTTAGAAGTAATTTTTCTATGTTCAGGATATGGTTAATTAAATCGGAGTATTTCGTTTCACTTTTAAAGATCGAATAAAATTTAAGTTTTTTTATTTGCATTACTGTAGATTGAGTTGGTGAGTTTTTAGACGTGTAAAAATATTCTGTTTTGCCTTTGACAAGAAAAAAGATGGGATGCTTAAGTTTATCGCAGTCTTCTCAATATTGAAGTCTGTACAGAAAGAATCAATCTTACTAAACAAACCTGGGTTTTTTTAGCCATATCATTTGAAATGATTAAGCAGAGTTTTGCAATACTGTCATCAGGCTGATTTTCCAGGTCAAACAAACCAATGTCAAACAGTTAGGTTTCAGTGAGGTTGGGGGTTTTAGTTCATTTTTGTTTTTACTTTTTTAGGCCTCATTTTGGTTCATTTTGGTCAGAAAGATTCGTGCCCAATTTAGTCTCTGCTTAAAGAGATAATTGTGGAACGGATAGTCCTTAGATTTTTCATCCTATCGATGGTTTTGATATATCTGGTATTCGAATCTATAGCTCGGTGTGAAATGGCTTATTTACGCGTCATAAGCTCTTAAAAAGAGGCAGGCCAAACACGATTCCCACTAGTCGCAAGAAGTATTTAAAAGCCTTTAAAATAGCTTTCCCAAGTAGGTTTACGAGGTATTTGTCCCTTGCTATAGATCACTGTTAGGATGTTACAAGTCACAATTATCTATCCACTTTGCTCGATAATATTGACCCATTGATCTTTGGATAATTTCTCTAATGACAGGATCGATCCCGGAGGATTTCATGCCATAGCCATGACTATAATTATTTTATTTCTTTATGTATTCTCTACACTGTCCTGGCATATATTAGAGTTTCTTTGGCTCAGACTCGTGTTGCAAAATAAATGGCAATCGGCTGAAGATTATGTTACCGCTGTGGAAATATTAGGATCAGTAAATAGGCCGTGATAAGTGTCCACAGCCTGCGGCGTGCAAGACTTGTGAGAAAGTGTTTCTTGATCATGTATAAGTGTCTATTAAAGATCCAAGAATGAAAATGCAATCATTTTCAGGAGTAATAAGCTCCTGTCATGTTCCAATATTGGAATCACGACTTCTTGCAGGTAGTTTTAGCTCTTTAGTTTATTCTTTTGTTGAATAGTGACCTGGAGCTAGACAGAACTTCCGTTGTCTTACCATTGCATTGCGATCACTGCATCCAATAGTATATCCTCTGTACGCGAAGAACAGCTTCACTTGTAGAGTTGTACCAATGTATCTTGAATTCATTGAGACATACACGAGACTACACTACGTATCTTTTGTCTACAACAAGCGTGTAATTCTCGTGAAGTAATGTTGTGCTCCATGCGTTCCATAATAATGGAGTAATTCCATAGTAATGGAGTAAATGGAGTAATGGAATAAATAAAAAAAGTCCACCCGGTTATAGGCCCATCGGTAACAAAACATTACTCCGGTTGTACCCATTAATTCCTTATTCCTTTCTTAATTCCTTAACAGAAATTCTTTACAAAAGTTTATGCCAAAATGAAATTAACTCAAAGAACGCTTCTTTATGGCAATATTTTTGCTTGCCAGCCAAAAAACCCTTACGAAGTTACATAAGCCCAGGGCTTATAAGCAGCATTTTACGGCATAGTCTGTGTAAAAAATAATCACAAAGAAGTATAAAAAGAGATAGGCCAAACACGACTCCCACTAGTCGCAAAATGTATTAAATAGCCTTTAGAATAGCTTTCCCGAGTATACCTGCAAGATATTTGTCCCGTTAGATTACATTAGGCATATATTAGGGTTTCTTTTGCTCAGAGTCGTGTTGCAAGATAAATAAGTTTATGTTATCGCTGCACGTGTTTAAGTCTGCGACGTGCAAGGCTTGTGAAAGAGTGTTTCTTCGTCACTCTCAGATGTATAAGTGTCTAAGATCCAAGAATGAAAATGTCAAAGACGACCACGACAGCTCTAGCAACTATGTTTAGTTCATTTCTGTTCTTGGTATAACTGTTTGTTAATAGTGACACTGATTCAAACAAAAGTTAAGATGGGGGGATGAATACTGAGTAAGTTTACAAGAACTAGATTTCCACCTGAAACAGATTTTGATGATAAGATTGATGATGATCCCAATAATGAAAACAGAGAACAAAGTTGTAAAGAATTTTACTTGAAAGGAGGAATGAAACTTTTTCGCAGAATAAAAGCTAAATCATTCATTTAGTTATGTTTAATAAAAAGGATGTTGAAGATTAATTGCAGAGAGCTCTTGATGCTTATCCCATGTAAAAATAAAATTTCAGCAAGTAAAACATGTTATATTCGAAAGGAAAGAAAGGAGAACTCTTAAGAAAAAGCCATGGGAGATCCTGAAAATAAGGAACGTGATCTGTTAGATACTGTAGCTCCGTCTGCTCAACATAACGATTATAAGCAGGATATAAGTGAAGAAACACGGCAATGCAGTGAACTGTTTGGTTGTTTTAACCCATATTTAGATAACAATCACCAAGGAAACAATCTTTCAAGTAATGCTGGAATTTTTTCTACAGCAAATGATAATGAAAAGCTGGTAATTAATCGTATGGATGATAACAGTTATAAAGAACTTGTTCATTCTTTGAACAGAGAACAAATGGAGTTTTTTTACCATATGTTACTCTCTGTTAAAAACGACGAGAAGCAATTGACACTTTTTAAGTAGTGGCGCGGGTTTAGGGAAGGCAACAGTAACACAATGTTTGTATGAGGCTCTTGATAATAAACCAGGTGAAAATCCAGACGAGTTGAAAGTACTGAAATTTGCTCCAGACACAAGACAAGAGGACTGCATAACCATTACCAATTACATGCAAACAAAATTGTGAAAAGAGAAATTGAACTCAAGAAACCATGCACTCTAACCTAAATGTCCAATTGCAACATCAAAAACGATATTCGGACATAATATGACAGCATTGCATGATGGGAAAAACTTACAGGAGATAGCCCAGAGGGCACTTTGATCTTATTATGGACGTGGTCCGTTCCACATAATTATGTCTAAAAATAAGACTACAATAAGCAAATACACATCCTCTATATAAATATATAATCAGTACAGGCAACTATTTGTGAAATTTTTGGAGATTCCGGTCTGAATGCCATATACAAACAGTTTTACATGTATCACATAATTGTTTGTTATTTTTTTCTGATTTTCCACAAAAAAAAATGTTTAAATTTTTAGGCTTAACCATGGGTTAAGGAAAAGTGCATTTCGACTAAATAAAATTTTATTAACCTCAAAAAAATTCCATTGCTCGCATTAAGTAGTCTTGTGTCTTTTATGGTCGTTTCTCTCCATATATTGTGTGGACAAAGCTTTCAAGACAGTTCATTCGAGCATTCGTAAAGTCTTAGTAACCAAGCGTTTTTTTCGAATCAGAGGCGCGGGCGCTAAGCTCTCGGAAAAAGTTCGGCCGTTTCTAAGAGATCTGGCTAATTTTAAAATGTTTTTAATTACACTCTAACCTCCCTATAACGGCCACCATCGGACAATATTTCCCGGTAATAGTAGAGAGGCGGTCGTTATGAAGGATGCGAAGATGGCCGGGAGGTTTAACTAAATTCTTATCTTGTTACGGAAGACAGTCGTTAAGCTCATGACGTCTATTATATACCTTTTCTCTTTGCAATAGATTCAGTCAAGACAAGAGCCGTTATATATTTATTTATGAGCTCTTGCTTATGTAGCTCGTAGTAATCGAAATAACAACCTGCTCTCGGAAACTTTCCAATTTGCATTGAAGCTCATTTCCACTATTGGTCCTGTTCTCTAAAGAGATACTAATTACATCTTCCTGCCGTCACTAAATCTTGTTTCCTTAGAAGTTTTGTTTTAGTAGATCCACCTGCACATCAAATTCAAAGAAAGTTGGAAAACAATTCATTCTTACAGCACTCAATGAGATCATAATTAATAAAGCCAAACCTTTAATTTCCTAAAAACATGTGGTTCTAATGTTTAGTACTAGTGGCTGAAATCCTTAGGTGTGACCATTCAAACCAAACCTGAAATAAATTAAGTAGTAACTTTAATTATAACATAGCTAGAATTTTCACGTAATCAAATTTAATAGCGCGAGCGTGCTTCATATTCTTATTGAGCACGCTAATGACGTCAGCAAACTAACACCTCGAGAAACACCGCGTTGATAATGTTATAAAACAATTAGTTCATGCTGAAGCTGTGCGTATGTCGAGATATTGAGTACTCGGGAAGTTTGGAGAGCACTCAAGAGGCTAGAGTTGCACTCGGCTGCGCCTCGTGCAACTCTTACGCCTCTTTCGTGCTCTCCAAACTTCCCGCGTGCTCAATATCTCGACATACGCACGCTGACGCATGAACTAATTGTCAATTGAGGGGGAGGGGGCAAGGGGTTCAAAGCCTCTCGCTTCCCGTATCCCGTTCTCCTGCCTCCCGCACCTTTGTGTCCCTTTGTCTCCAGACTCCCGTCCTGATACACGTGTACATGTGTCATGTCATCCCATTCATGACCTTTGACGTAACCGACTTGAAAAGGTCTCCAATTTCACCGAAACTAATGCTGTTTTCTTTAGCCCGAGTACGAATTGCCGTTTTCTTTCATATAAACTTTTGTTTTAAGCCTCGGGGGACGTTAAATGGAAGTCAAAAAAACATTGTTGGGTTCATGTTTTTGAATGCATGGTAAGCAGTAATAAATAACGAACGCTTGCCTTTTTGAAGATCCCGCTTCCTGCCCTTTCTGCTCTCGTCTCCTGCACCCCTTCTGCCCCCTGTTCTCCCGTGCTCCCGTCCCCTGTCCCCCCTCCCACTTTACTGTGGCAATGTTTGCTACAGTGCACAAAAATGTTCCAATGTCTGAGTCTGTAACTGAAACTGTTAAGTGCCAGTTTGTTTGATTTTTCAAAACGATGTTTGAGAATTGTTTTCACTTTCATACGTGTCAGATGGGAATCATTAAACTAACCCGTCCGACAGGAAACTAATAAAATAAGTCTTTTTTGCAGCCCGAAATCAGCGAAGTAATTAATTAAGATAGGAAATAAGTAAGGGTTATTGACCTGGAGCGAGGGGATATGTGATATATGTGATTCCCTCGTGGCGTACCCGAGGGCGTAGCTCGAGGGAACGCCACGAGGGGAATATATCACATATCCCCGAGGGACAGGTCAATAACATGCTTATTTTTCACTTTGTGAGGTTTTCTAAAACAAAGAAACTATTAGGCCGGTTCACACTGGGGACCTAAGTGCACGGCTGAAGTGCACTTGAAAATCAAGTAGACTTGAGGTCTACTTTGGAAAGACAAGACAATAGATTTTCAGGCATGACTGCGCACAGCGTGTGTGTTTAGATGCAAATTACTTTTGAGCACAACTTGGTATGCAGTTGATTAGTTTGATAAACAAAGTTGCAGGACTGAAGTACGTTATGCATAAAACGCTAATTTTTCTTATCAAGTTAAGTTTCATTTCAACTTAATTCAGCAAAAAATTGTCTCAGAGCCTGGTGTAACAGTATATTCCCACTTTTTGTTAATTTTTGGAAAAAATTTCGTGCTTGTCTTGAAAACATGTTTTTGTATCTCATGAGTATTGAATGCACGCATGGCTGTAGTGTTTTTGATTGGCTAATCCCGAGAATTAGACAACAACCTTTTTCTCAACGTAGAATGTCAGCTTGAAATACGCCTTCCAATAGAACAGCCAAAGTAAAACTTGAGATCCTGCTTGACAGTCTTTTTAAAGACAATTATCCTTAAGTTGTGCGCGTGCTTGGCTTATTTAGTTGACGTGTGTGCTTAGTTCGTTATTTAACGTACTACATTTATTTTGCATTGTTTTCCTTACTAATATTTCTTGTCAGTAACTGTGCTCACACTGTGGGTGGCTCCTCCTAAAATGTTCTGCAATTGCTATAGGATTTAATGGAGCCGAAACCAATTGTGGAATTGCACACATTTTAGGCATCCTACTGATGAACAGTTACGATATTCAGATATGTTTAGTAGTCACATTTATTTGAAGTTTGTCCCCTTTGAATTTTTAAAGTCGCCAGTGACTCCAGAAACTTAAACCAAAACGCAGAGAGCTCGTTCCCTGTTGAATTCAAAGTTGCGCGCTCACGTGCTTTTAGCTGCACGGCTGCACTGTCATTGGTCAAGTACGCTCCCAAGTAAGGGGTAGACCTTACTTTGAAGTGCACTTGGATCCTTTTGTTTTACGCATATCGCCAGGGCAACAAAGAAACCAAACAGTGCGGTGATTATAAAGACGTTCACACTCGAAGTACGCGAGCTGCCAGTGCACTTGGGTGATTCCGCACCAGCCAATAGCACGTGCCATTCAAAAAGACGTTTTTGATAAAAAAGAAGGATAATATGGAGCTTATAGAAAATAAACTACTGCAAATTATTTAACTGTTTAATTACATTCAGAGTGCTATTATTGAAACGTAAGTCAGACTTAGGCCCAGTTCAAGCGTCGAACTTCACATGTGCCGAACCTAATGCAAATGAGCAAAATCTATTGTTCTTGCTAATTTGCATTAGGTTCGGCCATGTGAAGTTCGACGTTTGAACTGGACCTTAGAAAACGCACTCAGAAAGGAGTTCACACTACAAGTACGTACCAAGTGCACTTAAGAGCCCCAGTGAGAACCGCCTATTAATTTTTCGGAGAATAGCATTTGGTTCAATTCAAATGCAAAAAAGCATGATTCTGCAAGACCGCATTGGGACCACGGCACATGACGAAGCGAGACGGTAAACCCTTGCAAACGCTTCCCTGTTAGGTTTTTCCGTCTTAGACGTCTTAGACTTTACCGCGTCTAATAGATAGACTATGATGTGCTCTACAAGATAAGGTAAATATTATGGGTTGTGGCGCTGCTGGGGGTCCGTGAAATAATCCCCCAGTAGAGGTTGTTTCAGTCTTATTTTTGACCTATGGCTGCGTTAGTACTTCGAACAAACTCCGGTATAGAACAAAGTGGTCAAAACGTATACAGATTCTTATTTACTAACTGGATGATTCAAATAAATGACACAACTATTTTATTGTGTATTGGGATCAGGAAATGCTTTACAATAATAAAACTCAGAACATTTTCCAGTGCAGGCTTTATTCACTAAATCACACCAATTAATATTGGATGTCCTTTATGAGGACTTTCATTCACCCATCATTACTCTCTTTAAAAATTGTGATTACTATCAGTGGACATGACTCGTTAACGTGAATTTCGCCAATTTTTATTTTCTTGTTATAATCTAAGGGCCTTACTTGCGTAAAGGGGAACTCTAAGCCTTTTTGAGTATATTACCAACAAACATTTTGAATTTTTACTTCTATTAACCCTCTAGGAACTGAACGGGACATAGCTAATATCATGTTCTAAATGGCGGTCATATTGAATCCCATGGCTCCACCTCTTACACAAACATTTCCTATTGTTTTAGCACTCCAATATGGCCGCCGGTCACGTGAGTCAAAACACTCAGCTCTATAAAAGCCATTGAAACTCGAAATGTTTCCTAAGATTACATCTGACATAATTTGCTTTTGTATTACTTCACTTAATTTGTACGTCTGGTTAAAACATAAAACAAACCTCCTCGTGCTTGTTTACTTTGCATGTGTTTTCTTGCGCTCGGGGTAGGAGGGGCATTTAGTTCTTTCAATAGAAAGTTAATGGTTTCAGTCTGGATCTGTTGTGATTGCCCAAAGTTATTACCTTGGGTTTGGTTTTAAAACATGCACTCGAATGAAAGCCCGTCATTGCTGATCACAGTAAAGAACAATCATTCCTGAAAGGGAAAGTGATCTAAGCGCATCATTCCTGGACTCCTGATTTATATTTTACAACAGACAGTCACCCCGCGATAAACCAAAATTACCCCCATTATAATCCATTATAATCAAGCTAACTCCCTTTCAACTAACTCTCTTTCACTATCAAGCCCCCTCTTTGACCCCCCCCCCCCCCTCCCTTCCTCCCCCTCCTCTCCCTTATAATATTAAGTCCCACTCCATATCTCTGTGAGTTTTGCCTGAATTAAGCCCTCCATAAAAATAGCACACAAACAGCAGTGACAAACATTGCTATTTCTTATTAAGCTACGATGGCCAAGGAGAATTAAGCCCTCCATGTTACGCATTAATTTTCAAGAACGAAAGACTGGTTGAAACGTTAGAAAAGTGCAAAAAAAATTAAACTTTGATTTGATTAAGCTTTACATACTGTAAGGCTGGCGTAAAGACATATTGTAATTATTTGGCGGTCTCACGTTTTTTTTTTAGAAAAACAAAGGACCGGTTATTTAAATGAAGTTTAGACAGTGTTTAACAAAGCCGCGGTCTAAACCAATTTCAATCTGGCCAACCCTAATAATCAAATGTTATTTACTGTAAACAGTGTCCAGAAGGCACATAGCAGCTAGACTATAATCACATTTATCTACTTAAAATGACAAACTTATAAACAGATGTGGAGGACCATTAATTGTCTTAAACTGTAGTCTAAGTCATACTTTTAAGTCTTACTTAAAAATAACCGACCCCAAGTTGCGTAAGCAGAGGATGCACCATTCGCGCCTAACCGCATCTGTGTAGCTCATTCCAGTTGCGTTTTATGGCATCCCATTTACCGAATTGATACAAAGTATGCCTTGTACCCCAACTCCACCAGTGGCGTCACTGATAGAAAAGGCCGGCACTCATCTCCAAAGCGGTCAGGCGGACAGACAGGTTCTCACACCATTGACTCCCAGGGGAACGGGCTGCTTGGTAGGATAGTGTCACAGGGAGTCCAACGCGTACTAATGTTCCATCTCCGTACACACCTCCTCGGATTATCAATGCAGATACATATCCCGTAATACTTGCTGTGACTTCGGCAGAAGGCTCAATCTGATGAAAAAAAGCGGTTAGTTTGGTCAGCGCTCGCGCTGTCTTAAATTGACGAGGGACATCAGACAGAGTCAAGATGATTGGCCGGGAATGCGTCTTCGTTAATGGCTCCGTCATCTCATCTCCGCTCATCCCCCTCCCGGGCATTTGTCGTGCATTTTTCATTTTCTTTTTAAAAAGTTGCAAATGCCCCACGGTGGGGTCAGCTTATATGTACAAATCCCTACGGTGGGGCATCTGAAAGAGTGTAAATGCTCGACCATGGGACAAGATAAAAATTTTTATTTCAATGATTATAGATGGAAGCAATAATCGCTCACAAATAAATGGATCTTTATTCATGCTAGGAATTATTTCGTTCTACCTTGGCTCAGTATTACTTATATCCGTTCCCTCATTCGTTCTAAATATTTGTGTTATGTTTCCGCAAAACTTTTGACTCCAATAATTTCCTGTCGATTCTCGTTGTTAATGTTATTAATTTTGATTAAAATTATGCTTACGTTCAATCCATTTACACGTTAAGGTCGCCGTTGATTGAAACGCTTTTTCAAGTGAAGTTGCTATAATTGAAGTTTTAAATAGACAAAAATGTTTTAAATGCGACAGATCACGATGGAAAGACACCAAGGCCACGAATGTTGGCAAATAAGACGTCAAAAAAATTGAAAATTTGCCGTGATATGGATATTATCTTCTGTGGCACTTGAAAGGTAAGGCAATAGGCGGCCTGTTTTGAAAATTGTGTGAAACTTTAATGTTTTCACTTGAAAAGTGCAGGACTGAAACGACATTTATCAACTCAGTTTTTATATTTTTATACTGGGGGAAATCAGAAAATTTAAAATAAACAGCGAAGCATGTACGAATTTAATATCCATAAGATAACGTTGTTTTGACAATGCCCCACCCCCGGGCTGACCTATTTTAGCAAATGCCCCACCCTTGGGAAGGAAAAGTTATAAAATGCCCGACAAATGCCCGGGGGGGGGATGAGCGGGCTTGGAATTGACGGAGCCATAACCAAGGCGAAACTTATATGTAAATAGCAGTACAAAGGAGCAGTTTTCTTAATAGATGCATATGTTAAGTGATAAATAGTAGTTAGGGAAAGCAAAGAAAGGAATAACTTTTCTTTTTCATTTATGCGTTACGCCAGATTTATCACGTTGGTTGAAAGAAAATTACATATTTTTGGTACTCCTCAGCATGCGATTTTTCCTACCCATTTTTAACCCAGCTTTTAAAATTTTCCCCAATTTTCAAGGCAAGAAATTACATAAAAAAATATTCCCATGTTTCAAACCAGAAGGGAAAACATATCCATTTTCTGAGCAAAATTGTCAAATAATATACTTATTTTTAGACAAAACAGGACTCCAAAACCATCCATTAGGACCGCACATAAAGGGCCGTAGCAAGCCTTGAAAAACTGAGGCAGGCACAAACGTTTCGGACCCAATGAACGGGTTTCTGTCCGTCCTTTCTAGGAGTTCCGGGGACATGCACCCGCCGAAAATTTTTGAAAATGAAACACCGGAAACTGCATTTTCCAGCATTTTGGGCTTTTAAATTTCAAATTTTTGATAGATGAAAACTCTTTCTAAACTAACACTTATTTATACAAAGCATAGCACATTCCCATGATCCAAAAGGCTTAGTGAAGTAATTACACATGATCACACAAACATCAATATCTATATCCTTAGATTTTTCTTATATTCCCAATAAAATGCTAATGATAGTTGCAAAAACAAATCATTGACTCTTTTGGTCAAGGGAAGCACAACAGTTGAACAGAGTCAATTCATTATTACTTTCTACACTGTCTCAGCAAACCAATAAATATTGAAAAAAGTAAAACACTTCGGAATGTCAATTACGAAACAATAAAACTTGGGGGAGCACAGAACCTCCCGGCCCCTCCCCTTGCTACGGCCCTGACATACCTATGTATCTTACATGTAGGAGCGTTCCTCCCGAAGTGGGAAAACAGCAGCGCGGGGTGGGGATGGGGGGTGGGGAGTCAGCGGAATAAAAATAATCACCTCCACGGCTAACTTGACAGGACTGAGCGAATTCTCATCAGGAGGAAAACGCAGCTGGAACTTTACTTGAACGGTAAGGCTGAATTCCACCCCAACACTCAAGATATAGAGAATAGGAACAGAAAACGGCTAGGAAGGGTAGAGAAAAAATAAGACATGTGTTATTTAGGTCGAACGAGAAGGTGTCACAAGTTAAACCGGTTTTATGCATGATCACTGAGTCTGACAACAATCAAAAGATAAAATGAAAGGGGTTTGCCACCGAGGAAACGTTTCCTCTAGGTGCCTTGTCACTGAGTTTCACAAAAAGCTGTTCTCGTAAAAGAATAAATCGTATTCTCTCGTTTACCCTTTAATGAACGTATATGTTTAATTGATTGACTTATTGATTCATGTTATGGATGGACGGATGGATGGATGGTTGGAGAGATGGGTGGGTGGAGTGATGGATGGATGGATGGATGGATGATGGATGCATACCTGCATGCATGTATGCTAGAAATGAATATACGTTGCCAGAGTCTCACAGAAACTTGCTGAGTCAATCAAATTGAGTCAATCAAACGTAAGTGCAAGTATCCAATCAATAAATCGATCAATCAATTAATCAATTAGGTGAGTCGGTGATAGTAAGTGCTTGTATGCATACAACACCAATATAAGTGACACTTAGAACAGCAACCAATAATCAAGAAGCGACTCAGAAGCAGACACTTACTATTCCTATGCCCCAGTGATATTCTTTACTCAAATCTTGTCCGTCCTCCAGCTGATTTCTTTGGTACCGCTCATGAAATATATTCCGTACTTTTCTACCTCCGATTGAAATACCAAAACTGACTCCGATTTCCATGTTGTCACCATCTTCCAACCAAACCATTCCCTCTCCCTTCACATTAAGTCCGATCACTTTCTTCTCAAACACAGTGAATGAGTGTTCGACATTTAAGTTCTGAGGACCTGCCTTTTTCCAAGGGACGGTGCTAGCTGATCTGCGTTGTCGGCTGGGCGAGGAAATATTAAGCGGCATTTGAGTTGCATTAGAAGACACCCTATGCGGCTTTTCGTTAACAGAAAAAGTGGCCTTAGATTTTGGAACAACTAATTTGACGAAAAAACGAAAGTTAACTCTTTCAGATTGCACGAATCCGAAGAAGGTAGATTCTATAAGCGAAACATGGCTTGCTAGGGTTATTTTCATCATGGAAATATTAAAACCGCCATTACTGCGTATCGGTTCCCGAAATTCAACTGTTGGGCAAGGTGGGAGCGGCTCTCTGTGACCATTCCGGTGCTTTTGTTAATGGTAGCGAAATCAGAATATTTCAAGTCCAGATCCATTTCGGCTGGTAGGCCGTCAACGAAGTCTGTACGGTCAAAATTATTCTTTATTAAAACTGCGTTTTTATCCGATGTGTTTGCTTTTCGGTGCATTTGTACGGAGCCTGGGAGCAAAGGAGAGTCTTCGGGATCAAGTGACCTCGAATCGCTTGGTTTTTCTCCATCCACTTCTTCGTAGAGGTGGTGTTCCACAGTTGGAAGTAGTTGCTTAAGAATGCTGTACACTAAGCGTAGGAGTTCCTCGTGAGTGTGACGATGCCCATAGACTTCAAACGACTCACTGGTTTTGTTGTTTGGGGATCTGAAACATAAGTGACGTCACAGTGATAACAAAGCCAAATATTAAGTGTTTTAGGGCGTATTTCGAATGGCAGTGGTCATATTTGCATTTTCTTTTTATTTAACTAATTTTTCAAACATACAATAATGAATAATCACACGATTCAACGGTAATGAAGACCATTCCCATTATCAGACCAAAACAGCTCGAAAAGCCATGAGTGTACACCTCGGGACCGCGGATAACAAGATATTTATATAATCTTACTACTCTTTATCATTCACCATAAAATTGCTAAGTAGTACTTTCTGTCATGCTAAACAATTAGAGGGTTACAGAAAAATAATAAAAAATTTAGTATTTTACGATTTGTGTTTAAAACATGTTATTAAAATGTTCACCTTGAATCAATTTGCAGTCGAACCAGGAAGTAATCGGTTGTTGTATTGACGTCTCTTAAGTTCACATCTCCACCCAGGTAGGACAGATTGAATTTCATAAGGAACCAGTACTCCTCGGATGTCTTGTTAAGGACCCGGATGCCAACTATCGCAAGGATGGTAGCTGCAAAAACATAGCAAAATGATTTTATAGTGGGGAGGACTATATGGAATTGATAACACCGTTGTTTCAGTTCTGAACAATCTGTAACACAGCGCCGAGTAAATGAGTTACTGCATATGTACGTACGTGATTGTCTAGCTTGTTCGAGGCTCTCAATTAAGACGCTGGCGGAGAAGAGCAACAAATGAAAGCGAGCGCGGAAGCTCGCGAGTAATTTGACACCCGCGTGGATCCCTGGGGTTTATTTATTTATTTATTTATTTATTTATTTCATTAATTATTTATTAGATTAGCGACTATACTATCCGAGAGTCCGAATTGCCTACTTTCATAAAAGCATCACTGAGTGGACCTTTAGATTTGAATGGCAAGCCAGTCAAAGATCTAAAACTCTCGCTTCTTCCTTTGCTGACCAATAGATAAGCAGACTCTAAGAATAGGAGAATGAAAGAGTAAAAACAGTAATGCCGTGAAATAGAAAAAACAACATACCCTTCTGTTCATTGTTTCCTGTTATCTCTATGCGTTGGTCCACTTTATATGTCAGAGTTTCGCCTTCTTCTAAATTGACTTCTGCCAGACGAGTTGGGGTCGGTTCAGTTGGAGTCGTTTTTCTCAGCGCAAAATACACACTCGCAGAAACCACCGCACCCAGCAACAGGACTACTGCTACGATACTGATAACAACGATCTTAGTCTTTCGGGAAGACAGTTCACTGAACTTCACTTTTGGCTCTGATTCCTTGTTCGCCTCCATGCAAGCAGAGCTATGTTGTTTGGTTCAGCTGGCAAATGTGGAAAAAAGCTGTGAGAGAAATAGAGTGAATAGAAACTCCCATCAATTATTTTCAATTTTATCAATATAGCAAAGTGGCTACTATCTTTTTAATATCGTAAAGTAGTTTACAAGGTTATTTGAACGCATGAAGCGTAATATCCCCAAATCGTCAACGATTTCCTCTCACTGTCCTTTCTGCCGTAGGACAGTTTACTTAAAAACGTTTCAATTATTTTATTATAATGTAGCAAATCTTAGCCTACTGATCGCGAGTATATTCTGAAGTTCAGCTCAATAAACCCTCGACTGACGGATATTGGATACCTGATGAAATAATCTTTCGAGTGTTTGATGTAAGGGTTAGACAATGAACGCGAGGGTTTGATCGGGGCATCCAAACACCGAGAAGCAATGAAAGCACGAGGCCGCTTCGGCCGAGTGCTTTTATTGTTTCAAGGTGTTTGGATGCCCCGATCAAACCCGAAGCACGAGTTTTTTATCTGGCTTCTCAAATGAAACAATACAGAATTATTCAGTGTTAGTTTTTTTGGCTTTGTCCTTTTCAAATGCCGTCACATGCATAATTTTATTGAGCTTGTTGTGTTTCGCCATTTGGTTACCTTGGGTGCCAGAGGTTTTTATTTTTTAGTGAAAACGGCGAGTTTGAGCGGCGAAGCCGCGACTACGAGGCGTAATGCGCCGAGAAAAAATAAAAACCTCTGGGTACTCGAGTACACCACCTCATTTCCATGCGATTTGTGGATCGGATATCTCACCAGACCGGTTTTAAGCCTTGGGGACCAACGCGTGTCTGTTTGTTTACATTAAATCTGGTGACAATATTCCGCGGTCGAGACAGAAATATTAAATCAAATCCACTCCAGTGGAAAAGATACATCGATGACATTTTTTCACTGTAGAGTGTTGAGAAAAAGGAGATAGAAGATTTTATTGTCCTTGCAAATAAACATTAATCTCAGACAAAGAAGTAAACTTTCTGGATACAACCGTTTTCAATGGCGAGAGATTTAACAAACAAAGAATCCTTGATATCCGCACGCAATTAATCCAGTACACCTATTTCTCTTCCTGTCACCTACCAGTGGCCAGCGAAATCGTTCAGCGAGAATACCTGCAGCTCCAAAGCACGCCACCGTGCTAGAGATAAAAAGTTTCCTCATTCAAACAAAACTCTAAAGGTCACACTCCACGATAACAATAAGTCGTGTCTGGCCTGTCAACACCTCTTTTCAAGACATCCTTGCGCTGAATAAATTTCAACAGCGCTTCTTTCTGAACTAGCTTTAGTTCTCTGATATTTTGAAAATTTGGATACTAAAGAGTAATCCACAGCGTTTCTTAAAGATCGCAAAAAGCCGCAATCTCTATCTACGTCCGCCATTGTTGTTTGTGTGGCTTCACTTTGGGAAACCGGTTTTTCACGCGCCCGTGGCGAATTGTTTTGGTCCAGCCAATCGAAGTTGCTGTTGCATCATTAACTCCGGATAGAGTCTGGAAACAAGTAGGAGTAACCAATCAGCGACCTAGTTCAGATTCTGAACTAGATCCTCGCATGGAAATGAGGTTGTATATTCGAGTGACCAGAGGTCCGTCTCGCGAGCTTCTTCTAACCGTTTATGCGGTTAATTTCACTCATGATATTCAGAGAACGGACCTCTGGATCCAGGGTGCCATTTGGTATGAGACCGTGTGCGAAGCAGAAGCGTCTCGGTTTTGGGAGGCTAAAACGGTTGTCGAAAAAGAATATCTAGTCGATAAAGCTATTCCCCTGTCAACGAAATATAAAAAAATTAAACAAATGGGCAACATCCATTTTCTCGGACGATTCAAGTTCCCGTTCTCTGAGATTCGATAGGAATGTTTAAGGACTATGATTTACACAAGATTATGTCACTTTCTGCTCGTATTGAAGAAAAGGACGCATTGAGTTTGAATTATTGGCTTAGCAAATTTGTCATGGACGTGGCCAAAAAGTCGGGAGAGCGATATCCACCGAAGACTGTTTGTGGCATAATATGCGGTATCCGACGCTTTCTAGAAGAGAAAAAAGGTGCTGAAGCATTTTAAATCCTCTTGATAATGTCGACCGAAGGTGAGAAAAATGGTACATTTTGTTTTTAAATTAAAATGTCGATGTCATGTTGAAGTTCCAGTTATAATACTCAGATTATTGTTTTGAAGGTTTACTATGTTTCATAGAGCATTGGACGCGGAATCGAAAGACGGCACACGAGAGGGCTTAGACAGGAATGTAAGGTTCCGAATGTAATTATATAATTGAGTGGAATAACATGTATTGTTGCAAAACTCATTAATATGCAAGTGTTTGATTTGAGATCAAACACGGTTTTGAACTGAAATCAAAACCCTTAAGATTTTGATCTGGTGTTTCATTGGGTATTAAGACTCATCCACCTGACCCAAATGGACGTCATTTATTGGCTGGTCACTTTATGAATTATTAATGATTTTGAGAAATAGCATCTCAAGCTTGTCGTCATTAAATACAGAAAAACAAAGGAATCAATTGGCCATGCACTCCATGCTAATTAAGATCGGTTTTCAAATTGCGCTTATGATTTCCTTTGTTCAAATTAACTTGTTGAATTATTCATTCTTTATTCGGTCTTTCCTTGCTCAACTTTATATGTTCTTTAATTGTCGGATAGCGAGCGTTTTGCTAAATAAATCTATAAGTGATTTTTTTTTTGGAAAACTTCACACACTGTATATTAAAGCAAACAGCTCGTTTTACTGATTACGTCGACCTTCGAATCCGCATAGCTTTCTCAACGAATGTTGTAGGCGGAAGTATGATACCACGGTTTATTCCGTCTTTAAATCACTTTCGTTTTCTAAACTGCAACCGCTAGGAGTACACATCTTCACAAGGCAGGAAACTGGCCTTATCAACTACAAATCGCATCCACAACGAGGAAACGATTTTTATAGTGCTTTGTAAGAAAACAGGAATGATTTGTAAAATAATGAAAATTCAATAAGAGATTGTTTAGATTACCTTCCATGTCGAACAACATAAAACTTGATTATGCATGGAACCTCATAATCACTTATTAATCTACATGTCTAGAGTGATAGATACTTTGAAAATCCGTTTTCGTTCCTTGGCTTTGTTGATGCGGTACTTACCTTACACTCTTTTCAGTTTAAATTTCGGCTAAGTGCATGAAACACAGCGTTTACAGTTCAAACGCTCCGTGTTTAAATAAAGATTTAAATTACATTACACATTACAAGCGCACCTTCGATGTGCTTCAATGAGAATTAATTAAATTTTCTAGTTTTATTTTTAACTTTGAATACGTAAGGCTGGCCTCTTTCTATTGTAAGTCACTAGAGCGTTAAACTGTTTGCGACATTTAATACTGACCATAATTTGCCCGCAATCTTTCGAAAAACGTACTGTACAAAATAATTGCTTTAGCAACTCAGACTGAAGTTATGCTGCCGAAATGCCGTGAGTCCAACCGAAATTCTACTAATGTCTTGTAATAGACAGAGTTCGTAAACGTTAGTTGCTATTCGGCTAGTTAAAGCCTTGCTTTTACAAGCGACATAAGCAAAACAGCGCTTATATCCAGTGAAACCAGCCCGACAGAAGCATAGGCAACCTCGTTCCCAGGGTCTCTCTTCTCCCCCCCCCCCCCCTCCTGGATAATCAATCTTACGTTTATGTCATTGTTCGTTTTCACTCGATGCAAATTCCTTTGCTTCCGCTTCAGTATGTCGCCAATCGAACGGAATTTTAATCTATTGAGTAAGTGAAACTAATGGAGCGCAGTCGATTGGAAGTCACAGAAAAGAATGTTTTCAATCCAGTGGTTGATTACCGAACGTTCTGTACCGTGCTTGAATGGTCCCAGTCTAAAATTTCATCCCCAGACATAAGTTAGAGTTATGAGTTTTGATATTACAAAACAACACGCGCTAATGTACCGATCAAATCGAACCCGTTCAACATACCGCGGCAACCCCTAGGCATTTGAACGTTTGAAACTTGGTTTGTTCAAATCCCCTTCCCCCACGTGAAAATGTTCAAATATTCCATCCAAGGCGGCTTATTAGGCGATCAAATGCCCCCTAACCCCGGGAAAGAGATTAGCTTCTATATCCCATTTTGTTGTCAAAAGAAAACGTGAAATTGAGGCGACTGGTTCAATTCCCCACCCCTCCCATATAAAATTTCCCATCCCCTTAAAGTGCGCATGAAGTGAAATTTCACTACCATTATTTTTTCGGTAATCTGAAAATAGGTGTTTTAAGAACTATTTTGATGGGAAAATAAGTCACTTAAAGTGGCTGGAACATATATTTTAACAAGCGACCCAAGTTGGGCCAGGCTCCTGATTGGGCGTATTAGACAAAGATCTGGGTTCTAGTTTAATGCTTTACCTAAAAACAGTAAAAACAATACTAGGAGGCCTAAAAAATAAGAAATACACATTTAAAATTGTTTACATTAAGAAAAATGAAAAGAAACTAATCTAATCTACCTATATGATAGTATACAAATAAAAAGATAAATACATGCATAAATAAGTGGTAATTATACCATAAATCTAACAGTTGGGATAATTGTAGACTTAAAAATAATGATGCTCTGGACTGGGAATTTACACATAGGAAGTTGATTCCATATTACAATTGACCTAGGGCAAAAAGAGAATTTAGAAATGTTACATTTTTTTATTGGATATTACTCACATCTAATTACAAAACTACAGTACATTACATTACAGTCTTGTACAAATTACAAAGTACAGTAAAATACAAGTCTGATTTTGAGTAGTGTAACTATTTAAATCGATGTTGTCAGTAAACAAACTTCTTGTCAATTAAAGGTTTCCATTTCTTATAGTAATATTCAGGTGAATCTCCGCTTTGTTTATCACTATTGTTTGATAAACACTTAATGACAGAGGATCTTCATTAATACTACAGCAGTATATATAGTATTTCGCAAGTAGCAAGAGATGATTAGTTAACTTATTGAGGTAATCGTTACCAATAATACCATACACTATTAGAAATGTTACAATTGGACTGTATATGGCGATAGGGAGAAACACTTGGAAGTCGAAATACCCTGTCAATGGGACACACCACACCCTGCTGGATCTTATAAAACATAGTTAATTGAGACAGTAATCTGCGTTGTTCAAGTGTATCCCAGTCGAGTTGCTTAATCATGGGAGTAATATGACTAAATCTAGAATAGTCATGTAAAACAAATCTAGCTGCTCTATGTTGGACCATTTCAATTTGATTAATATTTCATTTAGTATGTGGATTCCATGCAGAACTAGCATATTCTAGCTGGGGACGTACAAGGGTAGTATAAGCTTTGGCTTTTACATCCTGTTACAAACATCCAAAACTCTTCTTTGGAGGCCAAGTGTTCGATTCTATTGGCTTTACTGCAGATGTAATCACAATGCTTATTCCAATTTAATTTCTGATTTATAGTTATGCCTAGATGTTTTGTCGAAGTTACTCTGGAGATAGTATTGTCATTCATTACATAATTATAGTGACGTCATTAGTGCGTTTACAACTGAGCGCGTCACTCGTTTTACAGTGGAGTTTTGCAATAAGTGGAAGGATTATTTCGATTAAATATGGCTGAAAGCAACACGTATTTTAGCCCTGGGTTCGTCCCCTTCTCCGTTATGTTTTGTTGTGATCGAACGCACGAATGACGTCACAAATACCTTTTTGGCCGCCCTGAAAATGTCGCAAATTTCAGGCCCCGACGGAAGTTTTCAAACTGCTGAAAATAGTGGATCCTCTTCGCGCAAAATAGAAAAAACGATTGAAAATGAAATAAAGGTGATAAAAACAACATAAAACCCTAAAACAAAACGTAGTGAAATTTCACTTCATGTGCACTTTCACAGACGCCAGGTGGAGGCGCAGTGGTGTATAGGGGGAAGGAGATGAACGTGAAATTGAGGCGACTGGTTCAATTCCCCCACCCCTCCGATATCAAATTTCCCATCCGCTTAACTGACGCCAGGGGGAGGCGCGGTAGTGTATAGTGGTTAGCGCATTGGACCGCAGATCTGAAGTTCGGTGGTTAAAAGTCTCAAAGCTTGGTCTTGGCTGTTGTGTTGTTTCATTAGACAAGAAACTTTACTCCACATTGTCTCTCTGGGTACAGGTGACAAATGCTGGAAGTAACCCTGCAATTGATTAGCATTTCATCCAGGGGGGAAAAGCAACATTCCTAGTTGCTTCATGCAACATAAACTGGGTTAAGCACCGGCTGCGTGGGTCTTCTGTGGTCTCCGTGTGGGTCTCCTGTCGCTCATGTGCGAGCAAATTCCCGTCAAATTGCCGCCTACCCGGACATGAAAGTTGATAAAATGCGAGAAGATTGTCCGGGTGGGGGAGGGGGGGTAGGGGATGGGATGGATGTTGCAGGTTCGATTTCATCGATACATCCGGCAGCATCCGGGCGCAGCATAAACGCACTTTGAATAGTGTTTTTCCTTTATTATGTCCCGTTCTCCAAACCGTTAATAATTATATCTTCCTGTCGTCGGTAAGTCTCGTTTAATTTTCATAAAAATTCCCGTGTTAGTTTCCGTCAACGTAGTCCTTATAACTTAGACAGTGGTCGACTCTGCTCTGACTGAAATAGTGGGGGATCTTTTCCAGAAAAGGAGACCAAATATATTCAAAACTGTTTATACAGCAAATTGTTAGTGGCACCGGGAACCGATGTCTACTTGTAATAGCAACCCTTTCATCATATTTCTCCGTCAAAATGTTTCATTTTATGAGTCAGACGCATTTGATAGAGTCTGTTGTTCGAATTGCGAATCTGGAATAATTAAACCATAAATTCCCGCACTTGACCATATGCATTTCCTTTTATTATTCGTGTGGAGTTTCCCATTATTTAACCTCTCGGACGTACACGCAAACTTATACCGCCGCCGTGGACCGCGGTACAAGGGGGGAGGGTGGAGGTTGTTGCAACCCCTACCCCCGTTAGGTTTTTGCGATGTTGCAATATTTCGGAAATACTTTACGTCTAATAGATATGCTATGATGTGCTCTACAAGATAAGAGAAATATTATGGGTTGTGGCGCTGCTGAGGGTCAGTGAAATAATCCCCTGGAACTGAAGAGGTTGTTTCAGTCTTATTTTTGACCTATGGCTGCGTTAATACTTAATTAATTAATTTCGAACCGGAGCAACTCCGGCATAGAACAAAGCGGTCAAAACGTATACAGATTCTTATTTACTAACTGAATGTTTCAAATAAATGACACAACTATTTTATTGTGTATTGGGATCAGAAAATGCTTTACAATAATAAAACTCAGAACATTTTTTACGCAGGTTTTATTCACAAAATATTCATTCATCTATCATCACTCTATTGAAAGATTGTGAATAATATCTGTGGACACGACTCGTTACCGTGAATTTCGCCAATTTTTATTTTCTTGTTATAATCTAGGGGCCTTACTCGCGTAAAGGGGAACTTATGCTGTTTTGAGTATATTACCAACTAACATTTTGAATTTTCAATTTTATTAACCCCTCAGGAACCGAACGTAACATAGCTACAACCATGTTCTAAATGGTGGTCATATTGAATCCTATATTGAATCCTTTAGCTCTTTTCAAACATTTCCTATTGTTTCAGCACTCCAATATGGCCGCCGGGCACGTTTGTGAAAACACTCTATAAAAGCCATTGAAACTCGAAATTTTTCCTAAGATTACATCTGACATAATTTGGTTTTGTATTACTTCGCTTTGTATACGTCTTTGGTTAAAACATAAAGCAAATCTCCTCGTGCTTGTTTGCATGTGTTTTCTTGCGCTCGGGGTAGGAGGGGCATTTAGTTCTTTCAAGAGAAAGTTATTGGATTCAGTCTGGGTCTCTTGTGATTGATCAAAGTTATTACCTTGGGTATTTGGTTTTAAAACATGCATCCGAATGAAAACCCGTCATTGCTCATTGTAAAGTACAATTGTTCCCGAAAAGGAAAGTGATCTAAGCGCATCATTCGTGGACTCCTGATTTACATTTTACAACAAACAGTTACACCCCGCGATAAACCAAAATTACCGTAAGAACCTAATTATAATCAAGCTAACTCCCTTTCACTATCGAGCCCCCTCTTTGACCCCCCCCCCCCCCCCCCCATACAATTGATATATCACTTGAACAATGCCCTATCCTAATCCCTATCCCAGCGGGACAAATCTATTGTCTTCTT
The DNA here is from genome assembly GCA_022457155.1 of Cladopsammia gracilis. NCBI lineage: Eukaryota > Metazoa > Cnidaria > Anthozoa > Scleractinia > Dendrophylliidae > Cladopsammia > Cladopsammia gracilis. The sequence goes on along the minus strand of JAJGOT010000116.1, from coordinate 1,312,088 downwards.
AGCGAATCACAGACATCGTTTGGACAAGTGCTGGACTACCCTTCTCCCATTTGTAATATTAAGTCCCACTCCATATCTCTGTAAGTTATGCCTGAATTAAGCCCTCCATACCACGCATTAATTTTCACGAACTAAACACTGGTTGAAACGTTACAAAAGTACAAAAACAATAAAATTTTGATTTTGGATCGATTTAACTACTTTTAAGGTTTACATACTATAAGGCTGGTGTAAAGACATATTGTAGTTAGTTAGCAGTCTCACGTTTTTTAGAAAAAACAAAGGACCGGTTATTTAAACGAAGTTTAGACGGTGTTTAAGAAAGCCGCGGTCTTGTCCAATTTCAATCTGGCCAACCCTAATAATCAAATGTTATTTACTGTAAACAGTGTCCAGAAGGCACATAGCAGCTAGACTATAAAAACATTCATCTACTTAAAATGACAAACTTATAAACAGATGTAAAGGACCATTAATTGTCTTAAACTGCAGTCTAATTTAGACTTTTAAGTCTAACTTAAAAATAACCGGTCCTAAGTTGCGTAAGCAGAAGATGCACCATTCGCGCCTAACCGCATCTATCTAGCTCCTCCCAACTGCGTTTTATGGCATCCCATTTACCGAACTCATCCAATGTATGCCTTCTACTCCACCATAACAAGAACCCCCACTGATAGAAAAGGCCAGCACTAAGCTCCAACGCGGTCAGGCGGGTAGACAGGTTCATACACCATTGACTCCCAGGGGAACGGGCCGCTTTGTAGGATAGGGTCACAGGGAGGCCAATGCGAACTAATGTGCCATCTCCGTACACACCTGCTCGGATAAAGTAACCTGATACATATCCATCGATACTTGCTGTGACTTCGGCAGAAGGTTCAATCTGATGAAAAAAAGCGGTTATTTAAATTTTTTTAAGTTATAAAAGTTAGCGCTCGCTGTCTTAATTAACGAGTAGTGATAAATAGTACTTAGGGAAAGAAAAGGTAAGAATAAATTTTCTTCTTCATTAAAAATAATGTGGCATTGATATGCAATTCACTTAATGGATTATATTTTGCAACATTAGCAAAAGCAAAGCTACTGAAGCATTTTTCTGCGAATTCAACCGCCTCTCATCGCTCCCGGTCGCTAGGGGCGTTCGCACGATGAGTGGCGGCTGTATTCGCAGGCTAAAGCATAAGCGACGTGGATAACAAGCGGGAAAGGATCAAAGCTCAAGACACATTTTGTGAAGCAGCAAAGACCGTTTTTTAGAATGTAAAACACGGTAAGCCAATTGCAGGGTTAGTCGCGATAGCAGAGAAAAAAACAATAATGAAGACAAAGGGCACAACAACAACAACAACATTTAGCTTTTTTTGCATGACTGTAGATTTTACAATCATGATTGCAAAGGTTTACAACTAACTGACAAAAGGAAAGAAAAGAAAAATGATAATAATGTGCGCAAGGTCAGTCGGAAAGCGCTGATAAATCGTGTTTTAATTATTATGGCCATGCCAGGAGCTTGTTCTTTAAATCTTAAAATCTTACTTTATTATCTTGAAACATGAAGAAAAAATCGCCTAAAATAACGAAAGCAAAGAAATAGTGTTAACTTAATCAAAACATAAATGCTAGAAAAGTCAGTTCGACAAGAATGGCAATTTTGATTTCTTGACCGCCGGTCACAAAATCAAATTTGATGAATTGTAATCCACTTCCTTGCACTGAGTCCTGCACTTTATCTCCAAACTACTGCTTCTGTTTTGCTCTATAGAATCTTTTTTATCCAATTAAGTTGTATATTTGGTGGCATTTGGCGATATATAACTTTCATATGACTTTCATATGGGAGAGGTTCCGCCGGATTAAGGAGGGCGGAGTTAGCGGAATCATAATCACCAGCACGGCTAGCTTGACAGGACTGAGTGAATTCTCATCCGGAGGAAACTGCAGCTTGATATTCACTTGAACTTTAAGGCTAAATTCCGCTCCAACTCCAGTCAAGATGAGAACAGGAACAAAGAAGGGCTATTCAAAAATGTAGAGAAAAAAGACATGTGCTTAACATTTGTTATTAACCGAGGTCGGTCATAGAAGGTTTCACAGATTGAACTGGTTGTATGCATGATCATAGTCTGATAACGGTAAAAAGATAAAAACAAGGAAATAATGTACTTTCATTGTAGAAACTGTAAGGGGTCAATAACCGTGGAAACATTTCGTCGAGGTTGCTTATCACTATATTTCACAAAATAAAACTGTTCTGCATAAATAATAACTACGTAATCACACCATAGAGTTCCATCACCATACCAAATTCAGGAAAATGACAGTTGCTGCAATGGTGATGTGATGAATGCGTTAAAATCCACGCAGACATTTTCTCCCCCTTTCCCTTTCAACTAACGTTTAATTGATTGACTCATTGATTCATTTCATAGATGGATGCATGCATGCATGCAAGCACTTACTATCGCCGACACACTCAATCCCTGGTTATAATTACTAGCAGGTGAGACCCTGGTTAGGTATATCCATTTCTAGCCTACGACACCAATATAAGTGAACAGCAACGAATAATTAAGAACAGACTCAGAAGCAGACACTCACTATTCCTATGTCCCAGTGATATTCTTTACTCAATTCTAGTCCGTCCTCCAGCTGATTTCTTTGGTACCTCTCATGAAATATATTCCGTGCTTTTCCACCTCCGATTGAAATACCAAAACTGACTCCTATTTCCATGTCGTCACCATCTTCCAACCAAACCATTCCCTCTCCCTTCACATTAAGTCCGATCACTTTCTTCTCGAACACAATGAATGAGTGTTTGACATTTAAGTTCAGAGGACCCGTCTTTTTCCAAGGGACGGCTCTATCTGATCTGCGTTGTCGGCTGTGCGAGGAAATATTAAGCGGCATTTGAGTTGAATTAGAAGACACCCTACGCGGCTTCTCGTTAACAGAAAAAGTGGCCTTAGATTTTGGAACAACTAACTTGACGAAAACACGAAAGTTGACTCTTTCGGAATGTACGAATCCGAAGAAGGTAGATTCTATAAGCGAAACATGGCTTGTTAGGGTTATTTTCAACATAGAAATATTAAAACCGTCATTACTGTGTATCGGTTCCCCGAAATTCAACTGTTGAGCAAAGTGGGAGCGGCTCTCTGTGACCATTCCGTTGCTCTTGTTAATGGTAGCGAAATCAGAATATTTCAAGTCCAGATCCATTTCGGCTGGTAATCCATTAACGAAGTGTGTACGGTCAAAATCATTCTGTATTAAAACTGCGTTTTTATCCGATGTGTTTGCTTTTCGGTGCATTTGTACGGAGCCAGGGAGCAAAGGAGAGTCTTCGGGATCAAGTGAGCTCGAATCGCTTGGTTTTTCTCCATCCACTTCTTCGTAGAGGTGGTGTTCCACAGTTGGAAGTAGTTGCTTAAGAATGCTATACACTAAGCGGAGGAGTTCCTCGTGAGTGTGACGATGCCCATAGACTTCAAACGACTCACTGGTTTTGTTGTGTGGGGATCTGAAACATAAGTGACGTCACAGTGATAACAAAGCAAAATATTAAGTGTTTTATGGCGTATTTCGAATGGCAGTGGTCATATTTGCATTTTCTTTTTATTTAACTAATTTTTCAAGCGTGCAATAATGAATAATCACACGATTCAACAGTAATCAAGAACATACCCATTTTCAGACCAAAACAGCTCGAAAAGCCATGAGTGTACACCTCGGGACCACGCATAACAAGATACTTATATAATCTTACTACTCTGTATCATTCACCATAAAATTGCTAAGTAGTTCTTTCTGTCGTACTTAACAATTAGAGGGTTACAGAAAAATAATTTAAAAAATTGGTATTTCACGATTTGCGTTTAAAACATGTTATTAAAATGTTCACCTTGAATCAATTTGCAGTCGAACCAGGAAGTAATCGGTTGTTGTTTTGACGTCTCTTAAGTTCACATCTCCACCCACGTAGGACAGATTGAATTTCATAAGGAACCAGTACTCCTCGGATGTCTTGTTAAGGACCCGGATGCCAACTATCGCAAGGATTGTAGCTGCAAAAACATAGCAAAATGATTTTATAGTGGGGAGGACTATATGGAATTGATAACACAGTTGTTTCAGTTTTGAACAATCTGTAACACAGCGCCGAGTAAATGAGTTACTGCATATGTACGTGCGTGATTGTCTAGCTTGTTCGAAGCTACAAATGAAAGCGCGCGCGGAAGCTCGCGAGTAATTTAACGCCCACGCGGTCCCTGGGGTTTATTTATTTATTATTTACTTATTTATTTATTTAATTATTTATAAGATTAGCGAAGAGAGTCCGAATTGCCTACTTTCATAAAAGCATCACTGAGTGGTTAGATTAAGTGGGGACCTTTAGATTTGAATGGCAAACCAGTCAAAGATCTAAAATTCTCGCTCCTTCCTTTGCTGACCAATAGATAAGCAGACCCTAAGAATAAGAGAATGAAAGAGTAAAAACAGTGATGCCGTGAAATAGAAAAAAAACATACCCTTCTGATTGTTTCCTGTTATCTCTATGCGCTGGTCCACTTTATATGTCAGAGTTTCGCCTTCTTCTAAATTGACTTCTGCCAGACGAGTTGGGGTCGGTTCAGTTGGAGTCGTTTTTCTCAGCGCAAAATACACACTCACAGCAACCACCGCACCCAGCAACAGGACTACTGCTACGATACTGATAACAACGATCTTAGTCTTTCGGGAAGACAGTTTACTGAACTTCACTTTTGGCTCTGATTCCTTGTTCGCCTCCATGCGAGCAGAGCTATGTTGTTTGGTTCAAGCTGGCAAATGTGGGAAAAAGCTGTGAGAGGAACGGTAAGTGAATAGAAACTCCCATCAATTATTTTCAATTTAATCAATATAGCAAAGTGGCCACTATCTTTTTAATATCATAAAGTAGTTTACAAGGTTTTTTGAACACATGAAGCGTAATATCCCCAAATCGTGAACGATTTCCTCTCACTGTTCTTTCTGCCGCAGGACAGTTTACCTAAAAGCGTTTCAAGCAAATCTTAGCCTACTGATCGCGAGAAAATTCTGAAGTTCAGTTCAATAAACCCTCGACTGAGGGACATTGGATACCTGATCAAACACTCTTTGGAGTGTTTGATATAGCATCTCAAGCTTGTAATTAAATACAGAAAAAACAAGGGAATCAAATGGCCATGCACTCTATGCTAATTAAGATCGGTTTTCAAATTGCGCTTATGATTTTCTTTGTTCAAATTAACTTGTTGAATTATTCATTCTTTATTCGGTCTTTCCTTGCTCAACTTTTTTTTTTTATTGTCGGATGGCGAGCGTTTTGCTAAATATATCTATAGGTGATATTTTTGGAATACTTCACACACTGTTTATTAAAGCACAAGAATTTGGTTTTATCGACCGAGTCGATAAGGTAAATTAGCCACCGTAAAAAGATTCGAGAAAGCTGACGTTTCGAGCGCTAGCCCTTCGTCGGAGCGAATCAAGGGATTGTGGGTAGTGTGTGGTTTTATATAGTAGGTGGAGCTCCGCCATTGGTGGAAATTTGGTGACGTAAAAAAAAAATAAAATAAATAACTATATTTAGAGAGGAAAGCCACATCAGCCGTAGCTGGTTTTCATGCAGGTCCTCTATCCAGATCGAATTGGAATTTAGAATGTTGGTTTTTGAGGAGAGGGGAAAACCGGAGAACCCGGAGAAAAACCTCTCGGAGCAAGGAGAGAACCAACAACAAACTCAACCCACATATGACGCCGGGGCCAGGAATCGAACCCGGGCCACATTGGTGGGAGGCGAGTGCTCTCACCACTGCGCCATCCCTGAAAAGCGTTCGTTGATTCCGTGGAGTTTGAGAGTGCCGATTTGAAAGATGATTTTTTGTTCTAAGTTTTTACGGCTTTCTGTGTTGCCCTGGTGTAGGGAAACGCCGCAGATTGTCATGTGTTGTTTAGAATGGTTAGTAAGATTGAAATGACGCGCGACTGGTTTGGATGCGTCTTTGTCATTTTTTTCAACGTCTCGGAGATGTTCTCGAAAACAGTCGCTCAGCCTCCTCCCTGTTTCGCCAATGTATATCTTTTTGCAAAAAGTACATGTTATGCAGTAGATAACATTCACGGAGGTGCATGTGAAACGATCAGTGATTTTAATAAATCGTTTGGGTCCCGTTATTTTGTCCGTGTTGTGAATGAAAGGACAAGTGTTGCATCGTGTGCGTGCACATTTAAAAGTTCCCGGTTCATCGTCAGATTTCAGTGTACTCGTAACTAGAAAGTTGCCTATGTTTTTGTCACGTTTGAATGAAATTAGTGGGGGTTGTGAAAAATTCTGCCAGTTTCGGGGTCGTTTTGGAGCTATTTGAAAGTTTTTTAAAATGATGCTTTTGACTGTGTGATTGTGTGGGTGGAAAGTGAGGGTGAATGGAATTCTCTCGTTCTCTTCCTTCTGTGATGTTTGTAGTGCTGATTTCTGTCGATCTGTTGTGCACATTGAGGGCCCGGAACTTTTAAATGCGCACGCACACGATGCAACACTTGTCCTTTCATTCACAACGCGGACAAAATAACGGGACCCAAACGATCTATTAAAATCACTGATCGTTTCACATGCACCTCCGTAAATGTTATCTACTGCATAACATGTACTTTTTGCAAAAAGATATACATTGGCGAAACAGGGAGGAGGCTGGGCGACTGTTTTCGAGAACATCTCCGAGACGTTGAAAAAAATGACAAAGACGCATCCAAACCAGTCGCGCGTCATTTCAATCTTACTAACCATCCTAAACAACACATGACAATCTGTGGCGTTTCCCTACACCAGGGCAACACAGAAAGCCGTAAAAACTTAGAACAAAAAATCATTTTTCAAATCGGCACTCTCAAATCCCACGGAATCAACGAACGCTTTTCATTCAACTAATTTACATTTGTTTTTCACGTCACCAAATTTCCACCAATGGCGGAGCTCCACCTACTATATAAAACCACACACTACCCACAATCCCTTGATTCGCTCCGACGAAGGGCTAGCGCTCGAGACGTCAGCTTTCTCGAATCTTTTTACGGTGGCTAATTTACCTTATCGACTCAGTCGATAAAACCAAATTCTTGTGTTTCACCCCCACCGACGCAGCACCACAGTTTCTCAAGAAACTAACCCCATTCATTTGTTGTATATTAAAGCAAACTCGTTTTACTGATAACGTCGACCTTCGAAGCTGCATAGTATTCTCAACTAATGCTGCAGGCGGAAGTATGATACCACGCTTTATATTCTATCATTTCCGTCTTTATAAATCACTTTCGTTTTCTAAACTGAAACCGCTGGGAGTACATATCTTCACAAGGCAGGAAACTCGCCTCATCCACTACAAATCGCATCCACAACGTGGAAACGATTTTTTTATATATAGTGCCTGGTAACAAAACAGGAATGGTTTGTAAAATAATAAAATTCAATTACAGATTATTTAGATTACCTTCCTTGCAATTGTTAAACCAGATACAACTTGATTATGCATGGAACCTCATGATCACTTTTTAGACTACGTGTGCAGAGTAGTATAGCTACTTTAAAAATACCCTCTCGTTTCTTGGCTTTGTTGATGCAGTGCTTACCTTACACTCTTTTCAGTTTAAATGTCGGCTCAGTGCTTGAAACACAGCGTTTACAGTTCAAACGCTGCAAACGCACCTTCGATGTGCTTCACTGAGATTTAATTAAATTGTCTAGTATTATTTTTAACTTTGATTATATAAGGCTGGCCTCTTTCTATTGTAAGTCACTAGAGCGTTAAACTGCTTGCGACAGTTAAAACTGACCATAATTTGCCTGCAATCTTTCGAGAAACGTGCTGTACAAAATAATTGCTTTAGCAACTCAGACTGAAGTTATGCTGCCGAAATGCCGTGAGTCCAACCGAAATTCTACTAATGTCTTGTAATAGACAGAGTTCTTAAACGTTAGTTGCTATTCGGCTAGTTAAAGCCTTGCTTTTACAAGCGACATAAGCAAAACAGCGCTTATATCCAGTGAAACTAGCCCGACAGAAGCATAGGCAACCTCGTTCCCAGGGTCTCTCTTCTCTCCCCCCCGGATAATCAATCTTACGTTTATGTCAATGTTCGTTTTCACTCGATGCAAATTCCTTTGCTTCCGCTTCAGTATGTCGCCAATCGAACGGAATTTTAATCTATTGAGGAAACTAATGGAGCGCAGTCGATTGGAAGTCACAAAAAAGAATGTTTTCAATCCAGTGGTTGATTACCGAACGTTCTGTACCGTGCTGAATGGTCCCAGTCTAAAATTTCATCCCCAGACATAAGTTAGAGTTATGAGTTTTGATATCACAAAACAACACGCGCTAATGTACCGATCAAATCGAACCCGTTCAACATACCGCGGCAACCCCTAGGCATTTGAACGTTTGAAACTTGGTTTGTTTAACTCCCTTTCCCCCACGCGAAAATGTTGTTCAAATATTCCATCCAAGGCGGATTATTAGGCGATCAAATGCCCCTAACCCCGGGAAAGAGATTAGCTTCTATATCCCACTTTGTTGTCAAAAGAAAACGTGAAATTGAGGCGACTGGTTCAATTCCCCACCCCTCCCATATAAAATTTCCCATCCCCTTAAAGTGCGCATGAAGTAATCTGAAAATAGGTGATTTAAGAACTATTTTGATGGGAAAATAAGTCACTTGAAGTGGCTGGAACATATATTTTAACAAGCGATCCAAGTTGGGCCAGGCTAGCCTGTGAACAGCCGCCTCCTCCCCTCAGAAAAAAATCGGGGAGAGAAGCGTCTGTGTAACGCCGTCGCTAATCTTGCTCCGCGCTCCGGGTGGCTTTTCCGGAATGCTGGGGACGTTTCATGATTGGTTGTTATGCTAATCCTATTAAGTAGGACATTTACCGTGTCTTCATTGGTTAATCGGTCATTTCTGAGAATTTAGCGCGACTTCCGAGAAACTTGCGGGAAAATTCACACACAGGAAACATCGATAGAAAATTTATTCGGGCCATTCGAAGCAAAATGTAAAGCAAATTCCCGATAATGTCTGCTGGCTTGATCGTGAGTACAAGAGTACTCTGCAACGTGGCTATTATAAAGAACGGAGACAAAAATCTCATCGATGGACGGGCCGAATTTAACGCGAAAACGGAGATATTGTCACTAGATTTTCGCGTTAACATCGACAGGTCTTCGTACATCTGCAGGTCTTGCTTAATGATAAGTTGAGGAAAAGAAGGTCCCTTATTTCTAATTTGAGAGACGTGAACGCTTCTTTGCAAGAGAGTTACTGCGGCCAGAAGTCCAAACCCGACTTGAATGCATATGGCGCATCGAGCACAACAACACGAAGCTGCTCTCCGCCGCCTTCATAGCGAGTTGCATTGGATCAACAATCACGAGAAAGTCATCAAGCCTTCAACATAGTTCCTAGTCAACGTCCACAAATGACATCTACTCCATCTACTTTGCCTTAATGAAATAGTGTCATAAACGAAGCAGTCATTGACAACGGAGGGGAATTCAGTAGTAGCGAGCTCCACGCTGCAGCTATACATCTTAGCGAATGGAAGCTAAAATTACAGCCTTGACTGAGACAAACTTCAACTCTCTACAACTTGAATAGCTTATTAAGCTACAACTCTCTCTGCTATAAAGCTTTGATCCTGAAAATTAAAATCCTACAAAGACGAAACTAATAGAACATTAATAGCGGGAACTGACATTAACGGCCAACAGATCTTTTCAGATCCTGTCATGTCCGGTATTTCAGAGAGACAAGTTAGGGAAATTCAAACCTTTCCTACATAAAAATCTACAAGCCAATATTAATGGCGAAAACAACACAACAACCGCCAGGCATAAAAAACGGAGGCTAAAATGAGGTCAAAATCTACAAGCGCAACACGCCACCGGAAACCACAACCGACAGACTTGACCTCTAGTCCGTTGCACGCGGCTTCTTAAAGGTTTGAAAACTCAGTCTAAACCAAAACCCTCTTTTACAAACTAAATGTATAATACCCGTTCAAAGCATATAGAAGCAGCAAATGGCATTAAAAACTTGAGGTAAGAGTCCGTGTAGGCCTGCCACCCCCATTTTACACTTGATAGTCTGTAATTTTGGTTAGCGGAAATTACAAAATTTTAATTTATGCAAAATTATTCCAGAGCAAGATTAGCGACGGCGTTACACAGACGCTTCTCTCCCCGATTTTTTTCTGAGGGGAGGAGGCGGCTGTTCACAGGCTAGGCCAGGCTCCTGGTTGGGCGTATTAGACAAAGACCTGGGTTCTAGTTTAATGCTTTACCTAAAAACAGTAAAAACAATACTAGGAGGCCTAAAAAATAAGAAATACACATTTAAAATTGTTTACATTAAGAAAAATGAAAAGAAACTAATCTAATCTAACTATATGATAGTAGAGAAATAAAAAGATAAATACATGCATAAATAAGTGGTAATGATACCATAAATCTAACAGTTGGGATAATTGTAGACTTAAAAATAATGATGCTCTGGAATGGCAATTTACCAGCAATTTACATATAGGAAGTTGATTCCATATTACAATTGACCTAGGGCAAAAAGAGAATTTAGAAATGTTACAATTGGACTGTATATGGCGATAGGAAGAAACATTTGGAAGTCGAGATACCGTGTCAATGGAACACACCTCAGGAGGACGTGAAATACCAATTAGACCCTGCTGGATCTTATAAAACATAGTTAATTGAGACAGTAATCTGCGTTGTTCAAGTGTGTCCCAGTCGAGTTTCTAAATCATGGGAGTAATATGACTAAATCTAGAATAGTCATGTAAAACAAATCTAGCTGCTCTATGTTGGACCATTTCAATTTGATTAATATTTCGTTTAGTATGTGGATTCCATGCAGAACTAGCATATTCTAGCTGGGGACGTACAAGGGTAGTATAAGCTTTGGCTTTTACATCCCTGTTACAAACATCCAGAACTCTTCTTTAGAGGCCAAGTATTCTATTGGCTTTACTGCAGATGTAATCACAATGCTTATTCCAATTTAATTTTTGATTTATAGTTATGCCTAGATGTTTTGTCGAAGTTACTCTGGAGATAGTATTGTCATTCGTTACATAATTATAGTGACGTCATTAGTGCGTTTACAACTGAGCGCGTCACTCGTTTTACAGTGGAGTTTTGCAATTAGTGGAAGGATTATTTCGATTAAATATGGCTGAAAGCAACATGTATTTTAGCCCTGGGTTCGTCCCCTTCTCCGTTATGTTTTGTTGTGATCGAACGCACGAATGACGTCACAAATACCTTTTTGGCCGCCCTGAAAATGTCGCAAATTTCAGGCCCCGACGGGAGTTTTCAAACTGCTAAAAATAGTGGATCCTCTTCGCGCAAAATAGAAAAAACGATTGAAAATGAATAAAGGTGATAAAAACAGCATAAAACCCTAAAACAAAACGTAGTGAAATTTCACTTCATGTGCACTTTCACAGACGCCAGGTGGAGGCGCAGTGGTGTATAGGGGGAAGGAGATGAACGTGAAATTGAGGCGACTGGTTCAATTCCCCCACCCCTCCGATATCAAATTTCCCATCCGCTTAACTGACGCCAGGGGGAGGCGCGGTAGTGTATAGTGGTTAGCGCATTGGACCGCAGATCTGAAATTCGGTGGTTAAAACTCAAGTAGTTTAAGGCCTGGGTCAAGGACTTTGACCAGGAAAAAACGGTTTATTCGTAATAACTTTTACAAACGGAATGGAACTGAATCGAAATTTGGCACATATAAAGATATTATCGTCCTTAACATTTTTAAGTATAATAAGCTTCGGCATAGGTCACGTGACATGTCACGTGGCCATTTTTCTTAAAATAGCAAATATTTGACGAATTGGTGACGGGTTTAAGAGAAAACATCAAATAAAAATGCTTTTCTGATGCAGATTAAATATCTCCAGCCCTTCACGTTTGGAATGAGTGTCCATTAATCTCTAAACAAAAATTATGAGGACAAAGGTCATTTTTCAGTCCAAAATTCAACCTATAATTGTTTATAACTGTAATTTAAAGACTTGAGGACAATCATTCCAAACGTAGATGGTTAAATATGTTAAATCTCTATCGGAAAAGCTAATTTATTTAACTATACAAAGAAAATTCGCTACCAAATCGCCGATTTACGTAATTTTAAAATTTTGATCACGTGACATGTCACGTGACAAAAGTTTTGCGTTAAGGCAAAAGAAAACATCAAGATTAACATTCAGGGAAAATTTCATTTTGATCTAGGTTTTCTCGGTGAAGATATTAAGTGTCAACCATATTTCCCGAACACACTTTAAACCCAGGCCTTAAACTGCTTGAGAAGTCTCAAAGCTTGGTCTTGGCTGTTGTGTTGTTTCATTAGACAAGAAACTTTACTCCACATTGTCTCTCTGGGTACAGGTGACAAATGCTGGAAGTAACCCTGCAATTGATTAGCATTTCATCCAGGGGGAAAAGCAACATTCCTAGTTGCTTCATGCAACATAAACTGGGTTAAGCACCAGCTGCGCGGGTCTTCTGTGGTCTCCGTGTGGGTCTCCTGTCGCTCATGTGCGAGCAAATTCCCGTCAAATTGCCGCCTACCCGGACATGAAAGTTGATAAAATGCGAGAAGATTGTCCGGGTGGGGGAGGGGGGGTGGGCTATGGGATGGATGTTGCAAGTTCGATTTCATCGATACATCCGGCAGCATCCCGGCGCAGCATAAACGCACTTTGAAAAGTACTTTTCCTTTATTATGTCCCGTTCTCCAAACCGTTAATAATTATATCTTCCTGTCGTCGGTATAAGGGACCGGTCATTATTTATGTGGGGGGGGTGGGGGGAAAAAATCATGGGGTGGGCCAGGCCTATTTTTTTAGAGAAAAGGGGTGGGCCAAAACAGAATTTCACGATGATTGGGGGTGGGTCATTGTGTGTTTTGTAAAGAATCACACTCACTACAATTCATGTCGAAGATCTATATAAATTCTAATGCAATGTTGGACATAAAATATAACACAACTGGATGTCACATGTAGCTATACAACCTAAGTATGGAGAACCAAAGATGTGGGCACTAAATATCAATAAATAAACATAAGCCCTATTGAGAAGGCTTGCATGCTTCCTTTTCTTAATATAACTGTCTGGGAACTTTTACTACCTGAAGCATGAACAGCTAGAAATCATTATTGGTTTCAATAATGGATTATTGAATTCATTATTCAATTTAGTAAAATCAAAGTTTTCCAATTTTCAAATAAAAAACAGTTTGAAAATTCGTTTTTTAATTGAATTACTATTTTTTGTTTAATGACTTCAATAAAAAAGCAAATGTTTTTAAACTGGTTTTGATTTGATTATTGGAAAACTTATTTTTTTCAATAAGCGATTATTATTCAAAACTGTTTATACAGCAGATTGTCAGTGGCACCGGGAACCGATGTCTACTTGTAATAGCAACCCTTTAATCATATTTCTCCGTCAAAATGTTTCATTTGATGAGTCAGACGCATTTGATAAAGAGTCTGTTGTTCGAATTGCGAATCTGGAATAATTAAACCATGAATTCCCGCACTTGACCATATGCATTTCCTTTTATTATTCGTGTGGAGTTTCCCATTATTTAACCCCTCGGACGTACACGCAAACTTATACCGCCGCCGTGGACCGCGGTACAAGGGGGAGGGTGGAGGTTATTGCAACCCCTACCCCCGTTAGGTTTTTGCGATGTTGCAATATTTCGGTAATACTTTACGTCTAATAGATATGCTATGATGTGCTCTACAAGATAAGGCAAATATTATGGGTTGTGGCGCTGCTGGGGGTCAGTGAAATAATCCCCTGGAACTGAAGAGGTTGTTTCAGTCTTATTTTTGACCTATGGCTGCGTTAATACTTAATTAATTAATTTCGAACCGGAGCAACTCCGGCATAGAACAAAGCGGTCAAAACGTATACAGATTCTTATTTACTAACTGAATGTTTCAAATAAATGACACAACTATTTTATTGTGTATTGGGATCAGAAAATGCTTTACAATAATAAAACTCAGAACATTTTTTACGCAGGTTTTATTCACAAAATATTCATTCATCTATCATCACTCTATTGAAAGATTGTGAATAATATCTGTGGACACGACTCGTTACCGTGAATTTCGCCAATTTTTATTTTCTTGTTATAATCTAGGGGCCTTACTCGCGTAAAGGGGAACTTATGCTGTTTTGAGTATATTACCAACTAACATTTTGAATTTTCACTTTTATTAACCCCTCAGGAACCGAACGTAACATAGCTACAACCATGTTCTGAATGGCGGTCATATTGAATCCCATATTGAATCCTTTAGCTCTTTTCAAACATTTCCTATTGTTTTAGCACTCCAATATGGCCGCCGGGCACGTTTGTGAAAACACTCTATAAAAGCCATTGAAACTCGAAATTTTTCCTAAGATTACATCTGACTTTTTTTTCTTTTTGTATTACTTCGCTTTGTATACGTCTTTGGTTAAAACAAAAAGCAAATCTCCTCGTGATTGTTTACATGTGTTTTCTTGCGCTCGGGGTAGGAGGGGCATTTAGTTCTTTCAAGAGAAAGTTATTGCATTCATTATGGGTCTGTTGTAATTGATCAAAGTTATTACCTTGGGTTTGGTTTTAAAACATGCATCCGAATGAAAACCCGTCATTGCTCATCGTAAAGTACAATTGTTCCCGAAAAGGAAAGTGATCTAAGCGCATCATTCGTGGACTCCTGATTTACATTTTACAACAAACAGTTACACCACGCGATAAACCAAAATTACCGTAAGGACCTAATTATAATCAAGCTAACTCCCTTTCACTATCGAGCCCCCTCTTTGACCCCCCCCCCCCCTCCCCTCCCCTCCCCTCCCCCCCATACAATTGATATATCACTTGAACAATGCCCTATCCTAATCCCTATCCCAGCGGGACAAATCTATTGTCTTCTTAGCGAATCACAGACATCGTTTGGACAAGTGCTGGACTACCCTTCTCCCCTTTGTAAAATTAAGTCCCACTCCATATCTCTGTAAGTTATGCCTGAATTAAGCCCTCCATACCACGCATTAATTTTCACGAACTAAACACTGGTTGAAACGTTAGAAAAGTGAAAAAACAATAAAATTTTGATTTTGGATCGATTTAACTACTTTTAAGCTTTAAATGCTATAAGGCTGGGGTTAACAAAGCCGCGTTCTAGACCGATTTCAATCTGTCTGACCAACCCTAATAATCAAATGTTATTTACTGTAAACAGTGTCCTTCAAGGCACAGAGCAGCTAGACTATAAAAACATTTATCTACTTAAAATGACCTACTTATAAACAGATGTAGAGGACCATTAATTGTCTTAAACTGCAGTCTAATTTAGACTTTTAAGTCTTACTTAAAAATAACCGGTCCTAAGTTGCGTAAGCAGAAGATGCACCATTCGCGCCTAACCGCATCTGTCTAGCTCATCCCAGTTGCGTTTTATGGCAGCCCATTTACCGAACTCATACAAAATATGCCTTTTACCCCACCAAAACACGAATCCCCACTGATAGAAAAGGCCAGCACTCAGCTCCAAAGCGGTCAGGCGGGTAGACAGGTTCATACACCATTGACTCCCAGGGGAACGGGCTGCTTGGTAGGACATTGTCACAGGGAGACCAACGCGTACTAATGTGCCATCTCCGTACACACCTCCTCGGATTATCAATGCAGATACATATCCCGTAATACTTGCTGTGACTTCGGCAGAAGGCTCAATCTGATGAAAAAGCGGTTATTTTGGTCAGCGCTCGAGCTGTCTTAAATTGACGAGGAACATCAGACCGACTCAAGATGATTGGCCGGGAATGCGTCTTCGTTAACCAAGGCGCAAATAAGAATGATGTAAATTATAACAGTGCAAAGGAGCAGTTTACCTAATAGTTGCATATGTGAAGTGATAATTAGTAGTAAGGGAATTAGCAAAGAAAGGAATAACTTTTCTTTTTCATTGAAATATGACATTGATATGCAATTCACTTATGGCTTATATTTTGCAACATCACCAAAAGCAAAGCTACTGAAGCATCGGTGGCATGTGAATACATGAGCCCCTTTCATCGCTCAGGCCGTTCATACGAAACAACAGCTGTTTTCAGTTCAAGTCCTGAATGAAACAATATCATACCAATTAACTTCATACGGCCAATTTCATTAATTATAAGCGTTCAAAATTTGTCATATGCGTTATGCCAGATTTATCATTTTGGTTGAAAAAAAATTACATATTTTTGGTATTTCTCAAAATGTTTGGTGGGGTGTGTTTTTCTTCATTTTGACCCAATTATGTAATAAAAAAATAATCACCTCCACGGCTAATTTGACGGGACTGAGCGAATTCTCATCAGGAGGAAAACGCAGCTGGATCTTTACTTGAACGTCAAGGCTAAATTCCACCCCAACACTAATGATAAAGAGAACAGGAACAGAAAACGGCTAGGGAGGAAGAGAAAAAGTAAGACATGTGTTATTTAGGTCGATCGAGAAGGTGTTACAGGTTAAACCGGTTTTATGCATGATCATAGTCTGATAACAATCAAAACTGATAACATGTAAGGGGTTTACCACCGAGGAAACGTTTCGTCGAGGTGCCTTATCACTGAATTTCACAAAAAAAAAAATGTTCTCGAAAAAGAATAACTCCGTATTCTCTCCTTTACCCCTTTAATGAACTATATGTTTAATTGATTGACTCAATGATTCATGTTATGGATGGACGGATGGGTGGGTGGATGGATGGGTGGATGGGTGGGTGGATGGATGGATGGATGGATGGTTGCATGATGGATGCATACACGCATGCATGTATGCTAGAAATGAATATACGTAGCCAGAGTCTCACAGAAACTTGCTGAGTCAGTCAAACAGAGTCAGTCAGTCAATAGTAAGTGCATTTATCCAATCAATCAATTAATTAATCAATCAATCAAGTGAGTCGGCGATAGTAAGTCATTGCATGCATACAACACCAATATAAGTGACACTTAGAACAGGAACGAATAATTAAGAAGCGACTCAGAAGCAGACACTTACTATTCCTATGCCCAAGGGCGGAAATTCTTTACTCAAATCTTGTCCGTCCTCCAGCTGATTTCTTTGGTACCGCTCATAAAATATATTCCATACTTTTCCACCTCCGATTGAAATACCAAAACTGACTCCGATTTCCATGCCGTCACCATCTTCCAACCAAACCATTCCCTCTCCCTTCACATTAAGTCCGATCACTTTCTTCTCAAACACAGTGAAAGAGTGTTCGACACTTAAGTTCTGAGGACCCGCCTTTTTCCAAGGGACGGCGCTAGCTGATCTGCGTTGTCGGCTGGGCGAGGAAATATTAAGCGGCATTTGAGTTGAATTAGAAGACACCCTTTGCGGCGGCTTTTCGTTAACAGAAAAAGTGGCCTTAGATTTTGGAACAACTAACTTGACGAAAAAACGAAAGTTAACTTTTTCGAATCCGAAGAAGGTAGATTCTATAAGCGAAACATGGCTTGTTAGGGTTATTTTCATCATGGAAATATTAAAACCACCATTACTGTGTATCGGTTCCCCGAAGTTCAACTGTTGGGCAAAGTGGGAGTGGCTCTCCGTGACCATTCCGTTGCTTTTGTTAATGGAAGCGAAATCAGAATATTTCAAGTCCAGATCCATTTCGGCTGGTAGGCCGTCAACGAAGTCTATACGGTCAAAATTATTCTTTATTAAAACCGCGTTTTTATCCGATGTGTTTGCTTTTCGGTGCATTTGTACGGAGCCTGGGAGCAAAGGAGAGTCTTCGGGATCAAGTGAGCTCGAATCGCTTGGTTTCTCTCCATCCACTTCTTCGTAGAGGTCGTGTTCCACAGTTGGAAGTAGTTGCTTAAGAATGCTATACACTAAGCGGAGGAGTTCCTCGTGAGTGTGACGATGCCCATAGACTTCAAACGACTCACTGGTTTTGTTGTTTGGGGTTCTGAAACATAAGTGACGTCACAGTGATAACAAAGCAAAATATTAAGTGTTTTAGGGCGTATTTCGAATGGCAGTGGTCATATTTGCATTTTCTTTTTATTTAACTAATTTTTCAATTGTACAATAATGAATAATCACACGATTCAACGGTAATCAAGACTATTCCCATTATCAGACCAAAACAGCTCGAAAAGCCATGAGTGTACACCTCGGGACCGCGCATAACAAGATACTTATATAATCTTACTACTCTTTATCATTCACCATAAAATTAAATTGCTAAGTAGTACTTTCTGTCCTACTTATCAATTAGAGGGTTACAGAAAAATAATTTTAAAAATTGGTATTTTACGATTTGCGTTTAAAACATGTTATTAAAATGTTCACCTTGAATCAATTTGCAGTCGAACCAGGAAGTAATCGGTTGTTGTTTTGACGTCTCTTAAGTTCACATCTCCACCCACGTAGGACAGATTGAATTTCATAAGGAACCAGTACTCCTCGGATGTCTTGTTAAGGACCCGGATGCCAACTATCGCAAGGATTGTAGCTGCAAAAACATAGCAAAATGATTTTATAGTGGGGAGGACTATATGGAATTGATAACACAGTTGTTTCAGTTTTGAACAATCTGTGACACAGCGCCGAGTAAATGAGTTACTGCATATGTACGTACGTGATTGTCTAGCTTGTTCGAAGCTACAAATGAAAGCGAGCGCGGAAGCTCGCGAGTAATTTAACGCCCACGCAGATCCCTGAGGTTTATTTATTTATTTATTTATTTATTTATTTATTTATTTATTTATTTATTTATTTAATTATTTATAAGATTAGCGACGAGAGTCCGAATTGCCTACTTTCATAAAAGCATCACTGAGTGGTTAGATTAAGTGGGGACCTTTAGATTTGAATGGCAAGCCAGTCAAAGATCTAAAATTCTCGCTCCTTCCTTTGCTGACCAATAGATAAGCAGACCCTAAGAATAAGAGAATGAAAGAGTAAAAACAGTAATGCCGTGAAATAGAAAAAAACATACCCTTTTGATTGTTTCCTGTTATCTCTATGCGCTGGTCCACTTTATATGTCAGAGTTTCGCCTTCTTCTAAATTGACTTCTGCCAGACGAGTTGGGGTCGGTTCAGTTGGAGTCGTTTTTCTCAGCGCAAAATACACACTCACAGCAACCACCGCACCCAGCAACAGGACTACTGCTACGATACTGATAACAACGATCTTAGTCTTTCGGGAAGACAGTTTACTGAACTTCACTTTTGGCTCTGATTCCTTGTTCGCCTCCATGCGAGCAGAGCTATGTTGTTCAAGCTGGCAAATGTGGGAAAAAGCTGTGAGAGGAACGGTAAGTGAATAGAAACTCCCATCAATTATTTTCAATTTAATCAATATAGCAAAGTGGCCACTATCTTTTTAATATCGTAAAGTAGTTTACAAGGTTTTTTGAACACATGAAGCGTAATATCCCCAAATCGTCCACGATTTCCTCTCACTGTCCTTTCTGCCGCAGGACAGTTTACCTAAAAACGTTTCAAGCAAATCTTAGCCTACTGATCGCGAGAAAATTCTGAAGTTCAGTTCAATAAACACTCGACTGAGGGACATTGGATACCTGATCAAACACTCTTTCGAGTGTTTGATATAGCATCTCAAGCTTGTAATTAAATACAGAAAAAACAAGGGAATCAAATGGCCATGCACTCTATGCTAATTAAGATCGGTTTTCAAATTGCGCTTATGATTTCCTTTGTTCAAATTAACTTGTTGAGTTATTCATTCTTTATTCGGTCTTTCCTTGCTCAACTTTATATGTTCTTTAATTGGTGGATGGCGAGCGTTTTGCTAAATATATCTATAGGTGATATTTTTGGAATACTTCACACACTGTATATTAAAGCACAAGAATTTGGTTTTATCGACTGAGTCGATAAGGTAAATTAGCCACCGTAAAAAGATTCGAGAAAGCTGACGTTTTGAGCGCTAGCCCTTCGTCGGAGCGAATCAAGGGATTGTGGGTAGTGTGTGGGTTTATATAGTAGGTGGAGCTCCGCCATTGGTGGAAATTTGGTGACGTGAAAAACAAATGTAAATTAGTTGAATGAAAAGCGTTCGTTGATTCCGTGGGGTTTGAGAGTGCCGATTTGAAAGATGATTTTTTGTTCTAAGTTTTTACGGCTTTCTGTGTTGCCCTGGTGTAGCGAAACGCCGCAGATTGTCATGTGTTGTTTAGAATGGTTAGTAAGATTGAAATGACGCGCGACTGGTTTGGATGCGTCTTTGTCATTTTTTTCAACGTCTCGGAGATGTTCTCGAAAACGGTCGCCCAGCCTCAAAGTTCCCGGTTCATCGTCAGATTTCAGTGTACTCGTAACTAGAAAGTTGCCTATGTTTTTTTCACGTTTGAATGAAATTAGTGGGGGTTGTGAAAAAAATCTGCCAGTTTCGGGGTCGTTTTGGAGCTATTTGAAATTTTTTAAAATGATGCTTTTGACTGTGTGATTGTGTGGGTGGAAAGTGAGGGTGAATGGAATTCTCTCGTTCTCTTCCTTCTGTGATGTTTGTAGTGCTGATTTCTGTCGATCTGTTGTGCACGTTGTTGGCCCGGAACTTTTAAATGCGCACGCACACGATGCAACACTTGTCCTTTCATTCACAACGCGGACAAAATAACGGGACCCAAACGAAACATCTACTGAATTCTGAACATTGCCGTACCTTGTGTTCACAAGATTGCTTTCATATTTTAGATCACGCTTCTACGAGTTTCCAACTTAAGATAAAAGAGGCTTTTCATATTCATAGAGAAAAACCGTCTTTGAATCAACAATTACATCATGTAAATTTGAAACTATCCTTATAATTCTCACATTGTCACGCTTTTATTTACATTGTTGTTACTAGCATAATTAACATTTGTTTCCACTTATATATTCACTGTCAACGCTTTGTACACTACTAATTAACTGAAGATGACAGAAGTTGCTGTCGAAACATGTTTTTCAAACTAAAACGTTTTGTCGTTTTTCTTAAAATTATGACCCAAACGATCTATTAAAATCACTGATCGTTTCACATGCACCTCCGTAAATGTTATCTACTGCATAACATGTACTTTTTGCAAAAAGATATACATCGGCGAAACAGGGAGGAGGCTGGGCGGCCGTTTTCGAGAACATCTCCGAGACGTTGAAAAAAATGACAAAGACGCATCCAAACCAGTCGCGCGTCATTTCAATCTTACTAACCATCCTAAACAACACATGACAATCTGCGGCGTTTCCCTACACCAGGGCAACACAGAAAGCCGTAAAAACTTAGAACAAAAAATCATTTTTCAAATCGGCACTCTCAAATCCCACGGAATCAACGAACGCTTTTCATTCAACTAATTTACATTTGTTTTTCACGTCACCAAATTTCCACCAATGGCGGAGCTCCACCTACTATATAAAACCACACACTACCCACAATCCCTTGATTCGCTCCGACGAAGGGCTAGCGCTCGAAACGTCAGCTTTCTCGAATCTTTTTACGGTGGCTAATTTACCTTATCGACTCAGTCGATAAAACCAAATTCTTGTGTTTCACCCCCATCGACGCAGCACCACAGTTTCTCTAGAAACTAACCCCATTCATTTGTTGTATATTAAAGCAAACTCGTTTTACTGATAACGTCGACCTTCGAAGCTGCATAGTATTCTCAACTAATGCTGCAGGCGGAAGTATGATACCACGCTTTATATTCAATCATTTCCGTCTTTATAAATCACTTTCGTTTTCTAAACTGAAACCGCTGGGAGTACATATCTTCACAAGGCAGGAAACTCGCCTTATCCACTACAAATCGCATCCACAACGAGGAAACGATTTTTTATATATAGTGCCTGGTAACAAAACGGGAATGATTTGTAAAATAATAAAATTCAATTACAGATTATTTAGATTACCTTCCTTGCAATTGTCAAACCAGATACAACTTGATTATGCATGGAACCTCATGCATGATCACTTTTTAGACTACGTGTGCAGAGTAGTAGCTACTTTAAAAACACGTTCTCGTTTCTTGGCTTTGTTGATGCAGTGCTTACCTTACACTCTTTTCAGTTTAAATGTCGTCTCAGTGCATGAAACACAGCGTTTACAGTTCAAACGCTGCAAACGCACCTTCGATGTGCTTCACTGAGATTTAATTAAATTGCCCAGTATTATTTTTAACTTTGCTTATATAAGGCTGGCCTCTTTCTATTGTAAGTCACTAGAGCGTTAAACTGTTTGCGACATGCTGACCATAATTTGCCCGAAATCTTTCTAGAAACGTGCTGTACAACAGAATTGCTTTAGCAACTCAGACAAGTTATGCTGCCGAAATGCCGTGAGTCCAACCGAAATTCTAGTAATGTCTTGAATCGACAGAGTTCGTAAACGTTAGTTGCTACTCGGCTAGTCAATGCCTTGCTTTTGCAAGCGACATATAAAGCAAAACAGCGCTTATTTCCAGGGAAACCGGCCCGACAGACTGGCACAAGCAACCTCGTTCCCAGAGTCTCTCTTCTCCCCCCCCTCCCCCCCCCCCCCCCCCCCCCACCGGGATAAACATACTGATCAATCTTACACTTACTTCAATGTTGGTATTTCCAGTCGATGCAAATTCTTATGCTTCCACTTCATTAAGTCGCTAGTGAAAACCAGGCTTAAGTGAGCAATCACCAGACCACATGTGGCATAGTCAATCGATTGAGTAAGTGAAACTAATGGAGCGCAGTCGATTGGAAGTCACAAAAAAGAATGTTTTCAATCCAGTGGTTGATTACCGAACGTTCTGTACCGTGCTTAAATGGTCGCAGTCTAAAATTTCATCCCCAGACATAAGCTAGAGTTATGAGTTTTGATATCACAAAACAACACGCGCTAATGTACCGATCAAATCAAACCCGTTCAACATGCCACGGCAACCCCTAGGCATTTGAACATTTGAAACTTCATTTGTTCAAATCCCCTTCCCCCACGCGAAAATGTTGTTCAAATATTCCATCCAAGGCGGCTTTTTAGGCGATCTAATGCCCCTAACCCTGGGAAAAAGATCAGCTTCTATATCCCATTTTGTTGTCAATAAAAAACGTGAAATTGAGGCGACTGGTACAATTCCCCAGCCCCTCCCATATAAAATTTCCCATCCCTTTAAAGTGAACATGAAGTGAAATTTCACTACCATTACTTTTTTGGGTAATCTGAAAATAGGTGTTTTAAGAATTATTTTGATGGCGGAAAATAAGTCACTTGAAGTGGCGTGAACATATATTTTAACAAGCGACCCAAGTTGGGCCAGGCTCCTGCAAAGACCTGGGATCTTGTTTAATAAGGTATAAGGTATAATTTATTTGCCGTCAGGTACACGGGGAGTGGTTGCCCAATCTCCCGAGCCAGAGGCTCATGATAAAAGTGACTGACTAATGCTAATGCTAATGCTTTAATGCTTTAACGAATTACTCCTAAAAACAGTAAAAACTATAATAGGAGGCCTAAAAAGTAAGAAATACAAATTTAAAATTGTTTATGTTTAATAAAGTCTACGAGTCCTCTGCTTCTACGTTGATTATGGGAATAATCAACTATTAGGATCTTTCTTAGGTGATCAGATACATTGGCTTAAGTTGCTGAAATCAACAGAAATTGTGCGATTGCTTGTTTAAAGTCAGTTTTCGTAATCAAATGTAAATTTACCTCCAGTAAACATAAAAACGGTCAATCGATTTTAAGATTGTTTGGTTAATTGAAGGATGTTTTCGCGTGAACAGAGATGTTCAAAAGGTGTTTTTAGCGTAGGTGATCGATAGTAAGTTAGTTGACTCGGATGTGTGGCAATTATCGGCAGAACTGCGCGATTGGTGATCGGGAGTCGTTTTCGGCGATCACATGTAGATATATTTTTGAGCGCTGGGTTAGTTTCATGATTGTTTTGTGATTAAAGGAAGTTTTGCGCGGACAAGGATGTCCTTTAGAGATTTTTCCTTCTTGCAAGAAACAATCGGTGGCTGGGTAAAACTTTCTTTAAGTCTAGGCTATCTTTGTTCCGACACCGGTCTTGCGTTAATAGCTAACAACAGTTCTCATCAGAACTCCACAATAGCAAAATACACACTCACAGCAACCACCGCTCCCAGCAACAGTCACTTTATATGTCAGAGTTTCGCCTTCTTCTAAATTGACTTCTGCCAGACGAGTTGGGGTCGATTCAGTTGGAGTCGTTTTTCTCAGCGCAAAATACACACTCTCAGCAACCACCGCTCCCAGCAACAGTCACTATTTGTGTGAGTTTCGCCTTCTTCTAAATTGATTTCTGCCAGACGAGTTGGGGTCGGTTCAGTTGGAGTCGTTTTTCTCAGCGCAAAATACACACTCACAGCAACCACCGCACCCAGCAACAGGACTACTGCTACAATACTGATAACAACGATCTTAGTTTTTCGGGAAGACAGTTTACTGAACTTCACTTTTGGGTCTGATTCCTTGTTTGCCTCCATGCGAGCAGAGCTATGTTGTTTGGTTCAGCTGGCAAATGTGGGAAAAAGCTGTGAGAGTAACGGTAAGTAAATAGAAACTCCCATCAATTATTTTCAATTTTATCAATATTCAATATAACAAAGTGGCCACTATCTTTTTAATGTCAGGCATAAAGCAGTTTTTAAGGTTATTTGAACACATAAAGTGTAATATCCCCATGCAAATCGTCCACGATTTCCTCTCACTTTCCTTTCTGCCATAGGACAGTTTACTTAAAAAACGTTTAAATTATTTTATTATCCCTCGGACGTACGGGGGGGGGGGGGGGTTGCCACCCCCCCTTAAGGTTTTTCCCCGATATTTTCAAGACCGTTATAATAACAATAAGTATTGAAAATCACGCGAAAAGCAACAAAAACTTTGGACTTGTTCTTCGTGCAATTTTCTATGCTGATTGTTATTATAATTTCAACCCGTGAGGTATGTTTGAGTCTTTGACGTCACTTTCTCCCATTCGCAACCAAGCCTTGGAACAAGGTTGATTAATGGCGGCCGTAAATTCTTGGAAATAAATGTTAAAATAAAATGACTTCTGATTTTCGTAATGGATTGAAATTTGGCAAGATGAGTAAGAAAGTCTAATAGTACACGAAAATGTAAAAAAATCAAAATAAAAAATTTGATCATAGGGGCACTTTAAAAGAATTGAATATTGTCTTGGTAACGGTTTGGAATTATTATCAGCGTCAGTTGTCTTGGCAGTATGCCATGACTCGAGAGTTTTTCGCACTCGATAGTCGCCTTTATCAATAACAAGTGCATAAGTCTACTCTAATTCCATTGTTACGAAGTAAACTTGTGAGTGGTTCGGTGAGGTCACTGATGTAAGGGATGCAAGCAAAATCAAGGCGTGTATTTCATGGTTCGGCCCACATGAAAAACATACCGACTAATTCTCCTGGTGTGGGAATTGTTTCTGTGGAATGTTTCTTCTTCAGTATGTTAAAGATGAGGGGAGTCATTGGCTTTTAGGGCGTCCGTGAGCATGTTTGATTTCTTTAGCTTTTCTGTCTGATGTGCTCGGAAGGTTGGATGCACGATTTAAAAGAGTGACAGCGGTGTTGATTTTATGTTTGTTATCGTGATGTAACGTGTAATCCAAATATCTATCTGTGTGTGTAGGTTTTCGATACACATCAATAGTGATAACTCCAAAGGATCAATGGAATTCAGAGTGTCGTGGAAGGTCGAAACGGAATCTTTCTTGATGATGACGAAACTGTCATCCACACAGCGCTTCCAAATTATGGGTGGCACTGTTGAGATGGATAAGGCTGAGTCTTCAATTACTTCCAAATTTTGGGTGGCACTGTTGAGATAGATAAGGCTGAGTCTTCAATTACTTCCACATTTTGGGTGGCACGGTTGAGATAGATAAGGCTGAATCTTCAATTACTTCCACATTTTGGGTGGCACGGTTGAGATAGATAAGGCTGAGTCTTCAATTACTTCCAAATTTTGGGTGGCACTGTTGAGATAGATAAGGCTGAATGTTCAATTACTTCCAAATTTTGAGTGACACTGTTGAGATAGATAAGGCTGAATCTTCAATTACTTCCAAATTTTGGGTGGCACTGTTGAGATAGATAAGGCTAAATCTTCAATTACTTCCTAATTTTGGGTTGCACTGTTGAGATAGATAAGGCTGAATCTTCAATCACTTCCAAATTTTGGGTGGCACTGTTGAGATAGATAAGGCTAAATCTTCAATTACTTCCTAATTTTGGGTTGCACTGTTGAGACAGATAAGGCTGAATCTTCAATCACTTCCAAATTTTGGGTGGCACTGTTGAGATAGATAAGGCTGAATCTTCAATTACTTTCAGAGGTTCGCTACCACTGGACTAACAGGGCTTCCCATGGCGCAACCGTGGATCTGTTTATGAATGCAATCATTGTAAACAAAGTGATTATTTGAGAGAATAAATTCCGAAAGAGAAATGATGTCATCGGTGGCAAGAATAGTTCTCAAGTGTTGTGTAATATCCTCATTAAGTTTATCTCGAATATAAGAACAGGCTTTATTGACCGGGATGGCTGTGAAAAGGGGGCTCATCCTCGGTGTAAAAACCTGCCAAACTCACGAGTGACTTAAAAGAAAGAAAACAAAAGGTATAAAACAATAGAGTCAACCTGGGAATGCAAGACCACAAAGGTGAAAAACAAAGAAAAAAGTCACAAGTTTTTACACCGAGACAAACCCGAAAAGGGAGACGACATCGAATGAAACCATGACTTCGTCATTCGTAATTTCCAAATTGGTGACTTCATCGGCGAATTGTGAGGAGTTTAAGACGGAGTAACCGTTGCAATTCTTGATCGGTGCTAAACTGATCCGTGAGAAACTTCGATGTGTTGTAAAGAGCGGAGCCAATGCAGGAAACAATTGGGCAGTCTGATTGGTGGTGTTTAATTTAGCCTCGAATGGCAGGGGGAAATGTATCGGTGGAACGAAGTCTCCGATAGGTCAGTGATTCATTGATATTGTTTTTTTTTCTTGAGGTCTAGAAGTCTGTGATTAAGTTCCCTCTCTACTTTGGAAAACGGTGACTTTTGGACAAGTTGATAAGTGGAGCGATCACCGAGTAAGGTGTCCATTTTTTCGTCGTAATCGGTTCTATCTAAGACGACGAAGCAATTTCCTTTGTCAGCTTTCATTATTATACGGGAGCGATCTCTTTCAAGGTAACCGTTTTTAGAGCTTTCCGTTCAGATTTGGTGGTGTTACTGTGTGGTGGCAATCGGACTATGTGAAGGATTGAAGCGGTAGT
Organism: Cladopsammia gracilis; assembly: GCA_022457155.1. Lineage (NCBI taxonomy): Eukaryota > Metazoa > Cnidaria > Anthozoa > Scleractinia > Dendrophylliidae > Cladopsammia > Cladopsammia gracilis. The sequence goes on along the minus strand of JAJGOT010000116.1, from coordinate 1,284,667 downwards.
GGTTCGTATGTTATCTTTGGAGTCCTCTGGAGTAGTAATAAAGTGCGATTATTTTTTTTGTTCAAACTTGTTGAATTATTCATTCTTTTTTAAACAACAACAACAACAACAAGCTTTATTTCAAGTTAAGTATATTCGGTCTTTCCTTGCTTAACTTTATATGTTCTTTCATTGTCGGATGGCGAGCGTTTTGCTCAATAAATCTATGGATGATTTTTTTGGAAAACTCTTTAAGAATAATTATAAATTTTTTTGGAAAAACGTTTTTTGGAAAACCTTTTTGTTCAAACTTGTTGAATTATTCATTCTTTTTTAAACAACAACATTAACAACAACAACAACAAGTTTTATTTCAAGTTAAGTATATTCGGTCTTTCCTTGCTTAACTTTATATGTTCTTTCATTGTCGGATGGCGAGCGTTTTGCTCAATAAATCTACAGGTAATTTTTTTTGGGGGGAAAACTTCATACACTGTATATTAAAGCAAACTTGTTTTACTGATAACGATCTTCGAAGCCGCATAGCTTAGCTTAGCTTAGTTTAGAAATTTTTGTCTAGTTTAGTAGAATCGCTCGTAAAATTTTCAATTGAAAACGTTGAAATCTATCGATGTTATTGCTCCTTCTCATGCAAACCTCATTGAAATTTTCGATCCGTTTGGAAATTATTTCCACTAAAAACGTGATAGTTCAAGGTTTTTTACTGGAAATTGAAACATTTGTAATCACTATGTTCCATCTAGTTATACACTAACATTCACCGATCCGTTCATTTCCAATAACATATCGAAGGCAAAAGGCAGTCAACAAACACAACCCGCAAGGAGACTGGGAACTAGAGATTTCGATCCGTTTGCGAAATTTTTAACTCGTGAATACGCGCATGCGTGATGAACGGGTTGTCGGCAACGGCGACAGATATGCAAATGATCACTCACTCACTCGCTCACTCCTTCCATCAGCTGTAAACTTGGTGACGTAATGCTTTGTTACGAATGCGTTTTGTAACGAGAACTGCGTGAATCCAGCGATAACAATAACTAAATTGGTGTAAACGAATATAAACAACAATAAGCTTAAAGATGTTTCGCATTTGGAGTCTTTAATGCAACGTTAAAATCGATCTAAAAGGAAATTTCAACCGAGACACGCGTTTTGATGCTTATCTCCCTTCAACCCCGCACTTCTTTGGGATATGTTTAAGCTTAAAATAAGAGAGAAACCCCTCAAATATGCCGCGGCTAAAAAGAAAAATACAAAACAACGAGTAGCGGAATTAGAACGATCAATTTCCAGATTGGAAAAGGAGATTGATAACAATAGTTCCAGCGGAACACAAAATTCAGATCTCATGGAACAACTTAATGAACAAAGAAGCCAACTAGAGAAAATAATTGAATTCCGAACCAAAGGAGCAATACTGAGATCAAAAATCAAATGGTACAACGAAGGAGAAAAAAAATACGAAATATAAGCCAACTTAAAATTAATGAAAGTGATTTTGTCACCTCAAATGAGAATATACTCTCTGAATGCGAATCTTTCTATACGAACTTCTATGCGTCCAATCTCAACACATACAATTCTTTTGACACATCCACTTCTTTAAGTACGAAAATGACACGATCCTAAAAGAACAAAGATCGTGCGAAGGTTTATTGTTAACTAAAAAAGAATGCCTCGCGGCTCTCACAGCTATGGATTCTGAAAAAACTCCGGGATCCGATGGATTACCAGCCGAGTTTTATAAAATATTCTGGAAGGATATATCCGCTGCATTGATCAAGGCACTCAATTATTCATACGAAAAAGGTCAGTTCTCAATCACACAGAGAAGAGGAATAATTAAACTCATTCCCAAGAAAGACGCAGAGCCATACTACATTAAAAACTGGAGACCTTTAACTCTTCTAAATTGCGACTACAAAATAGCAGCAAAGTCAATAGCAAACCGCTTGAAAGCTGTTCTCTCTGATTTAGTTAACAGCGATCAGACTGGTTTCATAAACGGAAGATGTATAGGTGAAAACATCCGACTAATCGATAGCGTTATCTGTTTTGCTAAAGAGAGAAACATCCCCGGTTTACTTTTATTTTTAGACTTTGAAAAAGCATTCGATACGCTAGAATGGCCTTTTATGTTAAAAACTCTTCAATATTTCGGTTTTGGTCCGAGTATTATAAGGTGGGTAAAATGTTTTTACGGCAATGCAGAAAGTTGTGTTTTAAATAACGGCTGGGCAAGCAACTATTTTAATGTCAAAAGAGGAGTTAGGCAAGGCTGCCCCTTATCACCATACCTTTTCGTCCTCTCAGTTGAAATTCTAGCCAAAGCAATCAGGAAGAACACTAAAAAGACATTAAAGGCATCCATGTAAACCAACAAGAAATTAAGTTAAGTCAATATGCAGATGATACGACCCTAATATTAGATGGATCAAAAGAATCTTTAACGGCCTCTATAGACTTACTAGACGATTTCAGTGAAGTTTCTGGTCTCAGACTCAATAACAAGAAAACAGAGGCACTATGAATTGGAAAAAACAGCAGAAAAGATGAAGAGCTACTTACGGAACGAAACTTTAAATGGCAAACAACTAAAGGCGTGTGGCTCTCTTTAGATCCTAAAACAACAGTAAGCTTAAATTATAAAGAAAAACTAGAAAAAGTTCAAAATATATTGAGCTGCTGGAAATTCCGTAGACTAACTCTTATTGGAAAAAATAACAGTTTTGAAAAGCTTAGTCGTCTCCACTCATGTCCAATATAGACGCACGGATACAGTCTGTCAAACCCACGTTACGATCTGTACGGTCTGACAAACTGTAATAGTGACCAGTCGGTCCGTTGACAGTCCGTAAATTTCTTCTCATTAAAGCAAGTGCAAGCAAATAAACACGGACAGATACAGTTTGTCAAATAGATCATACAGTCTGTACGACTCACTGATAAATATATGTATCAATCTGGCGGGTAACGGGTGAAACGGTTTGACAGTCTGTACGGTCTGTACAGACCGTAAAAGCGGAAGTCGGTCTGCATGTCGACAGTCCGTAAATTGCATCTCATTAACAAAGATACACGACGAAGGGTGAACCAACGCAGCACAGCGAAACCGAAGAACGTGTATATATCTCGTTCTAAAAGCGTGTGCAATGGAATTACACGTTTCAATTGACCGTGTGCAAAGGAATTACACATTTCAATACACATAAATACAAACGAAGATACACAACGAAGGGTGGACCAACGCAGCACAGCGAAACTAAAGAACATGCATATATCTCGTTCTATTAAGCGTGTGCAAAGGAATTACACGTTTCAAAAGACATATATAGAAAGATACAAAAGCAGCAGAATTTAGAAGGGAATTATCAAACGCGCGCGACTGACGAACATTTTTATTTCCCCAGTCAGGTTAAAACAAAGTCCCGAAAAGCAGCAGAAATTAGAAGGGAATTATCAAACGCGCGCGACTGACGAGCATTATTATTTCCCCAGTCAGGCCATTAAACCAAAATCCCGAAAAGCGGCAGAATTTAGAAGGTAATTGTAATTATCAAACGCGCGCAACTGACGAGCATTATTATTCGCCCAGTCAGGTTAAAAGAAAATCCCGAAAAGCGACAGAATTTAGAAGGGAATTATCAACGACGACAATTATTCGCCCTGTTAGGTAAAAACAAGATCTCGAAAAGCGGCAGAATTTAGAGGAGAATTAATCGTGGAATTTAATTTTTCTTAACCGATTGCGTTGCACAGTGTTGGTCAAAGCTTTCATTTTATGCGGTGGCTCCTGAAAGAACCCTTTTATTTAAGATGAGTCAGCCATCACTGCTTTGGCAGACCGTTGAACGAAGCAGCTTATTATAGTCTATATCAAAATAGAACCAAGTGCTTCTTTTCGCGTCTATATTGATCACATTTTATTCCGGAGAGTACAAACCAAAATTTTATCTTTAGTTTACGCTGCCATGTTGCCACACCAGATAACAGGTTTTATAATTTTCCAATTTTTGTCTCGCGTTATTAACAATAACGAGGCTAACGTATTATCCTTCTTTATCAGATTAATTTGTTTGTTAGAAGCCACCGCCTTGTCAACGATAACCCATTGGAAAGCAGCCAATAGTTCATCTCATTTTATTATTTCGAATTTCCTATTTTGCATATCTTTTTTCAGCTAAGGCCTCTTTTATCTTGGCTATCTTACGGAAATGGTAAATGTACACAACATTTTAATAGAAAAATAGTTCAAAGCTACGGATCTTGTAACATATTTACTGCTCGTATGCAAATTTTGCCTCGAAATGGTCTCAAAAGACCGTTTGAGATCTTAAAGTGCCTATGAAATGTATTTTTTCTTCGTTTTTCAGTAGTTTATTATGTCCAAAGAACGAAAATAATAATCATTTCCCGAGAAAACGAAAGAAAATCGTATTTTTAGCCCCTCGAAGATGCGTCCCTTCGGTTGAAAAGTGGCTCCAATTTTTGGAGAACCTGGGGCGAGTTGGGAGTGAGTGATGACGTACATTACGTAAATAGTATGACAAATTGGTTTGTTTACGCTACAATTTCCTTGGAATCCTAATAGCGTGAGGGTCATTTTGCCAACGTTTTTGGCTGTACAAATGTCAGACAGTGCCTAATATCTCGTCGTCTCCCAACTCGTCTACATTCTGACACCTTTGTGTACAAACGATCATATTATTAAGGAGGTAAACGAACTTTTTTATAAATTTATTTGGAATGGAAAAGGAGACAAAATCAAACGAAACATACTGATAAATGACTATTCAGACTGGGGTCTCAAATTGATTGACATCCAGTCTTTTAATAAATCGCTCTAGGCCACGTGGATGAAGAAATACCTGGATTTTGAAAACAAAGGGAAATGGAAACTTTTCTTTGACCTAGAACTTGAAAAGTTTGGCAACAGTTTACTTTTCGAAGGCAATCTCAACAAGAAAGACACAGAAAAAATTCTCAGTAAGACGTCGGACAGTTTTATAAAAGAAATCCTCTCAATCTGGTCAGAAATCAATTTTGAAGAGTTTGTAACCTCCGAAAGCCAGTTTCAAGAGTTAAGCTTATGGCACAATTCCCTCATCAGAATTGATGGACGCCCTATTTTCTATAAAGAATGGCAGCTGAAAGATATAAGAAAGGTCAAACACTTATAAAAAATTGCAACAATAACTTCCTTACTCTATCTGAAGTCAAGACAAAATACAATTTAAATGTATGGCCTCTAACCTACTATGGAATAGTTTCTGCACTAAATACTCTCAGCAAAAAATGCAACCTTAATTCCCAACTAAACAACGATCCTGAATATGAAAGCCTCTCGACAAGTTACTAAAATCATCAAATGCAAGTAAATTTGTGTATAACAAACTTATCGCAATGAAATGCTCCGCTCCATTCCAAAGCCAGCAAAAATGGCTTTAAGATTGCAACAAAAGAAGCAATGATAATTACCAGTGGGATGCTACCTATTTATTGGCCTCCAAATGCACAAAAAATGTTAAACATATAGAATTTCAATTCAAACTTCTGCACAAACGACTTTCTGGTAAAAATTGGTATGAAGGATGATCCACGATGCTCGTTCTGTAAAGAAGAAACCGAAACGCTTGTTCATCTTTTCTGGCTTTGTTCTAAAACAACCTTTTTTTGGGAAAACATAACAACAAGGTTAAAATGTTATAAAATTATTCCCGAAAATTACTCTATAGAAAACACTGTTGCACTTGTGCTGAGACCAGATTCTTCAAAACACCAGAGACAAATCATTCTCCTTCTAGCTAGACACTATATCTGGCTCTGCAAATGAAAAGAACTTTTACCTCGTATGACGGGCTTTCTCCGACATGCGAAATCTATATATGATATAGAAACAAAACAAGGTAGCTTTTTTCTAAAAAAAATGGTCACTTTTGAAGATTTTTTAAAATAACTTCTTTCACAGTACATTGCTGCTCTTTTCATCTCTAGCTCCGGGTTTTTTTTTTACCATATCTCTTAGCCCCTTTTCGCTGATTCACCTTAAAGCTTTACATATCCAAGCAGTTACTACCAGTATATGCCCGACACTTTTTTTTTTAATGTTTGATTTTTGAGCATCAATTCAATGTTTTCGGTTGGGCGAGTTGTCTCGCCTCGGCAGGTAGGACCAGGTAGGGTAACCCAGGCAGGCGGGACAACTTTTTTTCTCATATAAACACTTTGTCTCGCCTACCCGGGACAACTCACGATGTCCTGCGTGTCACGAAAAACCGAGATTTTAGGTTTAAGAACACAAATTCGCGTTAAAGAAGTAAAATGTAAATCAGCAAAGCCCACAGTGATCGAACGAATGAAAGAAAATCAAACGAACGGGTATACGATAGCTGTATGTAGATTTGAATATTTACGCAGCGTTGTGAATATTTGAGTAGGGTCAACTTTTAACTCGGTCAGCAGGGACAACATTTCTCATATAAATGCTCGGCAAAGTTATCTCGGGGGGAGGGTTGTCTCGGGTACCCGAGACCATATAAACAGGCCCTATTAGGAGCCTTTGATTCCCACTTGTTGGCAAATATCTCTTCCAATATTCAACCAAATTTGGAAAAATTTTTTTTCAGCACTTGTGTGAAATACTTTCTTCTTTTAATTATTTCACTTGTTACTTTCACAAAAACAACCTTTCCACGGACATTTTAACAATTAAAATTGAAAAAGAAACACAACTGGCCATTTTACAGCGCTTGTGCATTTCGATCCGTCCTGTGACGTCAGCAACGTTGCTAAATGTACAAAAAGGCGAGCGCGCTTGCTTTCGGCCTCCCATTTGAGACGTCGCTCTCTAGTGTTGGAGTTGATTCTCGTTGTCTCGTTGAGGTATAAGTCAAGTGCAAAGAAACTGATAATTATCTTTTTATTCTTATAATTACGGTTTTTTGATGCACTTTTCAAGCGAAATTGTTCACTCTTAATTACATTTTCTCTCTGGACTTTCTTGCACTGCATCTGATTTCACCTTTTATGTCTTTGCAGCTATTACATTGTGATTCGAACGAACTTAATACTACTACCAAGTGAATTATTCAAGGTAAGCCTTGCTGAATATGTTTGACTTACTATTTTCCCGTTCAATGCGTGATGCATATCGCTTTTACAGAGCTTACGTTCTTTTAAGAGCGCATTTAGTTTTACTTCATTTCAAGGCGCTGAAAAGAATGGCGGAAAATGAGGTTCGATGAATGATGCAGAGAACGGGTTGCTGCAAGAAAAAAGTAAACGATTTGCACTTATTTTTTTCGAAATAAACATTTCAATGTATTTTTTAAGCTGCAGGCGATTAAGGACGGGTTTTATACTGTAAAATGTTTAACGAATTATTTGAAATAAATCGAGCTTGTTCGAAATGCGTTACGCTTTATGTTTGCTCACAAAAGCTAAAACATTACAGCCATGCTCCGTCACGCGTGACCAGTATTTTTGAAAATTTGAATGGATTTTTCAAGTTTACGCGTCGGTTTTGTAAATTCATTCCGAGATTCGGAATTCCCGTGAGAATTTTACCGCATTTTCGGAAACAAAGGCCGTGTTTTCACGAGCGATTTTTCAAGTCGCTGAGCGAGTGACAGTCGGAAATCTCGTGAAAACAGTTGCTTGTCCAACTCGCTTAAAGTTAAGCGAGTCGGCGAACTACAATAGAATTCTCATTAAATTTAAGCCACCAAACCAGGTCGCTTAAGCTTGTCGGCAATTAAACAACAAAGAAGGGCATTGTATTGTCGTTCTTTTGTGTTCTAATTTTCTATTGTTTTAACAAAAGAAAATATATTGCGCATGGTATAAGAAAAATGAATAAAGTTCTGTCCGTGAAAACGCCTAAATTTTTTAAGCTGCTTAATGCGGTCAGTAAACAAATTACCTACAGGAATGTTAAGCGAGAAAAACCGCCTCGTGAAAACAAAGAGCAACAAAATATTATTTTATTTGAAATGTTACATATCTAAACAAGATCGAGTTTATTGTTTGATGCATGTAGCGAAGTTATTTTTCCGTTAACTCGTGACTTTCATGGTGTTTTCCAGAGAGATCTTCAAGGTTTCATTTACTGCGCCTTTCAATAACATGCGGAATTCCACCAACAGTTGCGTTTTACACTGCCGACAATCATCTTAGCTTACCTCTCAGGAAACAGATCTTCACTTCAATGAGGTCAAAAGGTCACGTCCGTGCATTATGATTGGTAGATTTCGATCCATTTTGTTTGTTTCTTTTTTACATGGTCCGTTGGCTTTCGTATTAATTATGATTGACGGCAGCGAATAACGCAACTGTTGGTGGAGATTTGAATTTCAAATTCCGCATGTTATTGAAAGGCGCAGTGAATCTCGTTGACGTTAGGGACGGACCATTTAATTTTTGTGGGGGGGGGGGGGGGGGGGTTGGGCAATTACCAAAAAGAATTTCCTGCAGAAGAAATGTAAGAGGAAAAAAACTTGCACAAGAAGGCACGTGAAAAAAAATTCAAGCATTAAGGTTAAAAAAATTCTTGCAAATAGTGATGCTGAAAAAAAAAATTCATGCTCAGAAGAAATTGCCCTCCCTCCCCCCCACCCCACCCCCCAACAAAAATGAAATTGTCCGTCCCTTACAATGAAATATTCAAATTTTCATTTCAGTCTTGTGGTTTACTGGTCACGCGTGACGGAGCATGGCTGTAATTCCGTGCGAACTATGGCAGCAAACGGCTGCAATCTCAGATCATAGATAGATGATCTATCACTCATTCATTTGGGTAAATTTCATCTCGAACGTTTTGAACTTTTTGAGTTACAAGCTATAGAGTTAAGGTAGTTGTTTTGAGGGGTTATTGGGCCACTGCTTGTAATCATTTCTAATTAATACTTCATCAATAAATAATTTGTCTTCGTTGTGTCAAACCTGTCTTGCTGGCTTCAATGGTTCAAAAGTAAGGGAATTGAATTTTTCTAGTCCAAAAAAAGGGGAAATATCAGATGAATATAAATTGACTGGGAGAGGCAAAATAACTTTTTGTGTTTGAAATTTTTATACACATATACTACTACTTACCGTAATCCGCAATTAATAATATGTATGATATGTGTGATATTTAAGGTCTACATATTCCGTTCAGTAGAAAATGCAAGGATATATTTTTTCACTGTATCTCCATTTTTTAGGGGACAGGGGTTATATTCATTATAGTTAGTTTTTGATATATACCATTTGCAACATTGGACATTATACTGAAAAGGCATGAGATTTTAGGGGGGTTGTTTCGATCCTTTTTATTATTATATAAGTTTATACAGTGTTTGACTTTGCTTGCAACTCGATCTGTCTCACTTTTAAACCAAAGTACAGCCCCGAACAGCCACCATGCTTCCTTTCAGGATGTAGCATTCACGAAACAAGACATTTATTATCATAATATTACCGGCATGTACAATTTCTTGGCACGCAGTTAGCCAAAAAGACGCTAGTCCAGGCGTTCCAAATTAATTCTATTGCAAACAAGAGGCTACACTTAGCCTATACTCATGCGCATGAGACTCTAAGACGCGTTGATTGAAGTTACCAATTTTTCTGTGCTCGCTTTTAATATTTAATTTATTGATTCCCGATCAAATCCACACTCGTCTATTACTTTCCAAGCCATGAATTATTTCTGTTACATTTGAAAAGACTACTTAAAAAAAATAGGCAGTCGAGGACTGCATGTGGCCCACACGCTGTAAAAAGAAAATTGATAATCAATATAAGGACCCCCCCCCCCCCCCCGACGGATGCAATATTTTTTTACCCGTCCCCCACCCGGATTTCCCGGCCAGGCCGACCCACCCTCGCACCTTGATTTTTAACCCAGATACCACCTCCTGCCCGGATTGCCATTAACCTTTTTGTAGGCCCTAAATAAACAAGAAATCGCAGTCAGGAGATCCGGGATTTTTTTAAAGTTTTCAAATCTTTGGTGATAATTGCTATGAATTGGTCAAACATTTTGTAAATAAACGTTGCGTGACGCATTCACTAAAATCTCTCCGTGATTTTAAGACCAAATCGAAATGAAATGTTTCCATAACTTAAAGCTGGTTCTTTAAAAAATGCTTTGATTTTGCCATTTTTAATAAGTTTTTTCCAGGCTTCACAGTTTCTTTAAAGTGTTGTCGCAAATACACAGTTTTGATTTATGCAAATTTCATGAGAAACGGTAATTTGATATACCAAGCTGTTTCTATATGACCACTGAATCCAAAATATATTTTCTATAAAAGGTCGAAACTTTTGAATGAAACTCGCATTTCCTTAAATGAAAATGTCTTTCCTTTGATTGAAAGAGTCAAACACCTTTCAGAATTCAGTGATTTTCTGCTTCTGGAAGTCTTGGCGATTTATTGTATCCTAATTACTGCGTGGAACCGGCTAGCGTCTGCGAAAATATAATAAACATCACAAAATAATTCAATTCAGCAACATATTTTTATTACGCTTTCTAAAATTGCCGACTTTTCCTGTGTAATAGAATGCCAATCTTATCCGGAAAAATGATTCGCATAATGCTTTCGCTGATCAAAAAAGCAGTTCTGAATAGTCAAAGGATGAAATGCTGGCGGCGTTTGAATCGTGTGTTCGGATAGCTCATGGTCTGCAAACAAACACTTCGATTCACAGCTCGATTTTTCACTAAAACCTTTTTCCAAACCACGAAAACACCTAAAGTAATCTTTGAAAACAATACTTGGCCATATTTGGTGATACCTATGCTTGGTAAAGCAGTAAAAAGAACGAGAAAGCTCCATTTACCTTTCCCACGGATCCAAAGCGCGCACGTACAAACAGAACTGCCTTGACAATATCGAGTCGTCCAATCGGAAGCTATCAGAACTGTCTCGTCGTACAGCAATCGATTGAACTCGGCACAACTTCGCGCTTCGGAAAGTCGGACTTACTTACACAGGTGACAACATAGTGATTACTAGTAACCTTGTAATCACAAAAAGCAATAAAGTCAGTAAAAATCGACATTAATATGACACGCATTCCATAGTCCATAATCCACAGAAGTCCGGTCCCGAAGTCCAAATTTTTTAGTAAATGTGATGGGCTGAAGTAACGACGCTGTTTTGCCGTGTGTTTCTATTGTTCTTTCTTTAAAAAAGTCTTGAAATTACTCACCACAGGCAGCGAGGACTTCTCCGATACAGACATTGTAAAGAATCGGCAGTAAAAAGGGGAATAAATTGACAATATGCTTATCAGTGCGAGAGATCGATGTTTGGCCTTTTTACCTCGGAAAAACTCTGATTAAAAATAGCTCTTAGTTTTTCAGAATCGCGACAAATTCGGCCTCACATTGTATGCTGTGCATAAAAGCAACGTTCACCTCGATGGGAGAAATACAGGACTGACTTATACACCAATAAGACCAAATGACGGAAAATGTTTGTCATGCGCATGCGTATCAAACATTTGTCTTATATTTCAATGTACCATAAGAAAAGAAGCAATTTATATTTTAATATTTTAAACAAGATAAGAAGACGTCCGACATGGAGAAGAGCTACTCCTTTTCTTCAGTCATCGTACCTGCAAACCACGTTACTATTGAATGTTTTATAAATGTAGGCTGTACCACAATGAAGCCAGTCATTCTTGTGACTGTAATATATACCTGACGTGAACATTACTAATGTGAGTAGGGTTGTAGGAGACGCTGTCGTGATACTTCAGTAACGATGTTTTGCCGGAAGTGAGAGTAGCCGGAAGTCACTAAAGCGGAAGTGTAAATGGCAAAGCTATGAACCGGAAGTGAACAATTTAAAATATTCGTGCATAAATTTGCATGCAAAATCGTGACACAAAAAATAAAAAAAATAAAAACAGAGGGCATTTTATAACTCATTGCGCTACGCGCATGAGTAATCAGATATTACAGATAATGGCTGCGGCCGCACTTGGTGAGTTGACTGGGTTATTTTTTAGTAACCCGGTAAAAATAACTCGGTGAAAAGGTGTTTGTAATGAAATAACAGAGTTTATTTTTCTGAGCGGCCGCACTTCGGAAAGTTTAACTTTAAACGTGAGAGATCATGTATCATCTGCTGGCGAGAGCTACACAAAACAATACGATTAATGAGCGAAAACAATGCCTCTACACATGCATTTTACATATTGTTGTTCCCTTCAAAACAACATCGTCAGATGATCAAATTATAGGTTTTCTGGAGAAACATAAACACGTGACGGTTTTCCTTTCTCTATTTGAAATTGAAAGTCGTCCCTACGAAGGTTTACGAATTCAACAGGAAGCCAAAAATTACCGCGTAAACGAAGATGATTGACAGATCGGGAAAGTTAAACTGCACTAAACTACTAGGTGGTTTAAATAAACCTAACCCGGTTAAACAAATCTATTGTTTATTTAATTTCCATGGGAACCGCAAACACGGTTAAAATTCGGTGAACGCCAAAAATACGCGGTCGCATCAGGAATTTTGTTAAACCAGTTAATTTTAATTAATATTGCAAATAAACCGGGTTAACTACTCTAGTGCGGCCGCAGCTAATAAGTAGAAAGCAAAGAAAAGAAGAAACATGTGTAATAAATTCAAAGCGAGAAAATCTGTTTAATACAACCTGTGAAAGAAGCTAAGGTTTAGGATTTTGCGATTTTATTTCTTATTGTTAAAGAGTTTAAAGGGTTGACAGGGAAAGAACGTCTCATCTTATTACAAAATATCCACATCAGATATAAAGGACCATAAAGAGATGTCCCTGATCAGCAATTAAGTAATTTGAAATTCTGAACTTGCCAACTATTGATCGGTTGCTATAACAATGAGTGCATGTATGTTAGTTTGACAATACAATATGGCAACTTTCCTTTCTGTTGTTTTTCTTATGTTCGGTACATGTATTTATCTTTAAATCCACAAACATATCCTATGCAGATAATGGTTTACAGCGAGGACACTCGAACCATGAACACTTGACATTTTTTTGTACATTGTTTTCACGATTATCCAATGAGAGCTCTTCATTTTAAGAAAAGGATTAGCGTTTTTTAGGCGCCGTCCAATCACAGCGGAGGCGGGAAAATATAATGTTAGTTTTTTTCACATGTCAGCGTCTTGGCTGTAATATATTTTCGAATGTGAAAATGGCCTACGGGCCTGCTAATTATGCTGGTAAGTTCAACTTTTTTCGCTAGCATCAAGTAATCGTTCATGTTTTTATTGCTACTGAGTTTTTTTTTTTTATTCTTGTTCGGGAAAGGTCAATGCAAACTCGGTGTCAATCGACAGCAAGGGATATATGACAATGGTAAAGCTCTGCCACAAGTTTATCGGGAAAGAGCGCTTGATCTACACCATCAAGGGTTTTCGCAAAGACATATTTCGCAAAATATGCGAGTTAGCGTCGGATATGTAAATAAAGTTGTTCAGTTCTACGAAGACAACAACTCGTCTCTAGCTGGACCGCGAAAAACACCGGTTCGAAATAAAATGTCAGCAGATGTTGTTGAATATGTGGAGTCCGAGAAAATATGTAAACCTAGTATGTATACAAGTGAGATTCAACAGCGTTTGTTATTAGATGGAATTTCTCTTCCCGGTCAATTACCATCACAGTCTGCAATAAAAAAGTGCATTCGGGAAGACTGCGGAATGACAAAGAAAAAGGTTTCACAAGTACCCAAAGAATCATTGTCACAGGCAAATACGGAATACACTGATTACTTTCTTGATCAAATTGGACAACATGACTATACAAAACTTCATTTTTTTGACGAAAGTAGTGTCATTGTAACGTCAGGAAATCGCGTGTACGGTAATTCCTACATCGGCGAACCTGCGATTGAAATTCAGCGCTACGCCTCAAACGCAAATTATACGCTGAATTTGCTTCATTCCGTAAACGGAGTGGATTACTTTGATGTTCTGAGAGGCCCTTCTAATGGCATGGAGCTGTTGAATTTCTTCAATGAAGCTCTTTCAGTAAACAGAGTAGATGGCTCAACGATTCTTGAGAATGGCGACATAGTTATTATGGACAACTGCGGGTTCCACCACGGACATTTTGCGGAGGCTGTATTACGAGATATTCTTCAAGAACATGGTGTTGACCTCCTTTTCCAGCCCGCTTACTCGCCCCACCTAAACACTTGCGAGTTGTGTTTTAACCAAGTAAAGTGCTACCTCAAACAAAACTCATCTTTGACTGCCAGTGAAACTGAAATTGCGATTTGCGAAGCTGTAACAAAAATAAGTCCAGCAAATTCAATCGCATACTTTAGAAAATGCGGCTATGTCTGATTGACAGCTTTTTGTTATTCTGCTGCTATTTTTAGTTCACCCGTGAGAACAAATAAACTCACTCGCGCTGCTATCAATGTATTAAAATTTCCTTCAAACGCAAAAGGACACAGAATGCGTATTAAAAACCAAACTTTATTGAATAGAAACTGTTCCAATTCAAACTAATTGTAACTTTATAATAAGAGTGAAACTTTATTTTTGTACAACACAAACAATGAAATTACAATGAAATACATGAATATTTCTTTTAGCCGGCACTTGTAATTAGGCGAATTTGAAGCCGGAATGAAATAAAACACAACAAAAACATCAAATGAAGCTTACATGTACTGCAGCATAAAATGAGTAAAGCACAATTGTAACATTTTCATGTAATCCTTCGTTTCAGTTCACTGCACTCGGAGAAGGTCAACAATTCCTCCATGATTATACTCTTCGATAACATTTGGCAATCTCCAGTCATAAGTTTCCTCTAATGGAACTTTATTTCGCAGCGCTCGCTGCAGAATCATTAAGTCTCTATCCAAGGTAGAACGATCTAAGTACTTCGCGGGGTTTTGTTTTCTAAGACGTGGACGCATGATAGCAAAGAAATTTGACTTTGCTCGTTGGCGGGAAGCGATAAATACATCGTGGTCGCTTTTAGCTTTTGTATACTTTTGTTCAAGTTCTTTCAAATCACGCTGTAAGGTGCGAATATCGGTCAGCAATTCAGGATGCTTGTCCTTTAGCTTACAAGAGTTGACATCGTTACAAGGGCTTTTCTTACACTTTGTTCTGTTGTGGCCAGATGTATGACAAACAGCACATACTTTTCCACGCCTCTCATAAACATTTGGTAACTCTTCCAGGGCTTTTCGCTTCCCTTGTAGATGACTTTTGGCACTTTCAACTTGCACTTCCAGTAGCTTTAGATTTTCTGAAAGTTCTGCAGCTCTTCGGTCCAATGGACTTTGAATCGTTTGAGGACCCTTTGAGGGTTCGAAGGCGCTCGCTTCGAAATCAAAGTTGATTACGGCCTCATGTGACTGTTGCTGGGACGTTTTATTTACAGATTTTTCAACACTGCTTGGACTTGGTGTCATATTCAGTCGTTTTGGCTCAAGGTGTTTGGGCTGACGACCAGTTTCTGTTTTGATGTTATTAAGCTCAGCCTCCAATACGCGTCTTTCTGCCAGTAACAGCTTATCAGGAGACGGGAAGAATGAGTCCAAATCCTCTGATTTCACGTAAGCCAGTCATCTTCGCGAGCGGAACCCCCTGCTTTCGAACTCGGGCGAAAGTCTTTCCAATTTCATGCCTGGAGATAATGTTTTAAGCCACATATACACTTCACTTTTGTCAGCCATGATCGCTATGTATCACTCTCATCCACTCTCAGTTGATTCAACGGAATAAATGTACGAGCCTCGTCATGAAGTGACTTCGTGATTGGATGATGCCAAAAAAGCGGGAAAAAAGTTTTGGTGTTCATGGTTCGAGTGTCCGCACTGTAAATCCTTTGCTGAATTTTATCATTTGTAGCGTTGTCTGTCACAAAAATTATGTTGGGAATGTATTAAAATCCTACCACACATGGTCAGTATCACAGCACGACGCTGGTATTTATTATTTCACAGGTCTTTAAAAAATGGCTTAATAGCTGTGTAACTGGAAATAGAAAATCCGCTTTTAAAATTGCCTCTGATTTTATAATGATCAATTTAGATTTATTTATTTCTCCAAAGATTAACAAGTTTACAGGAATGAATAATTAAGAAATAAAGAAAAAAAAGGGCAAAAAATAGTTAAACTAATACCTTGCCCTCTTTATAATGCAGTACGTACAGTACATTATGCCATCAGGATCAGAGACCCAACCACTTTAATTAACACTGCTATCAATAACTATAGTCACTGCACGTTTCAACAATTTACACTATCATTCAATGCTTTAATAGTGCCTGAATAGGGCACATGACGTTTTTGAAACAAAAATATGCTTCCACAGCTGGTCAGTCTCAATATTAATCGTATCACAGAACAACCTTCTTATTCTATAGCTTGTCACTCAAAAAATTCAAAAAAATTCAAGATGAAATTTACCCAGATGAAAGAACGATAGATCATCCATCTATGATCGGAGATTGCAGCCGTTTGCTGCCATAATTCGCACGGAATTAGTGTTTTTAGTTTTTGCGCGCAAACATAAAGCGTAACACATTTCGAACAAGCTCGATTTATTTCAAATAATTCGTTATAAATTTTACAGTATAAAACCCGTTCTTTATCGCCTACAGCTTAAAAATACATTAAAATATTCATTTCGAAAAAAATAAAGTGCAGATCTTGTACCGTTTTCTTGCAGCAACCCGTTCTCTGCATCATTCAGCGAACCTCATTTTCCGCCATGTTTGGCTCTTACTTCGAGTAGAGGACACAAATGACAAAACAATGTTTCCTATTGTTTTACGTCATCTGTGCGATACACGAAGTAAGACCCCCCATGTCTGTTGAGCGCGCTCGGCCCAGTCTCGCTCCGCATCACACATCGCTCAAGCGCTGTGGGCGCGTTGCACCGCCCATTCTTTTCAGCGCCCTGTTCATTTCAAACACTTCCTTTATTTCACCAAACATTCCTTTAAAATGGCCATGACTCACCTTTCAATATTTTGCAACTGTTATTTGAACTTCATTTAACGCCTACCTGATTTTCCTTTCAGATGAGCATGCAATATGATTTACCGAAAGGTGTGTCCTTTTTCAAGCAGTTTCCGAGAAATCTCCTAAGGCCTTATGGGCAGGCCATCGACTGTTCGGATGATGATGGGATAATCAAATATTTAAAGCCCTTCAACTGTGAACTCTTGCTCCGACCGAACGTCTTTTTCAGCGAGTTCAATTCGGCACTTGCAGAAAACTGCAAGATATTAAAAGATGATCTTCAGGATCCCGAGGGTTTGCTCCACGGGGCAGGTGGGTTGAGAAGGTTTCTAAAAGCCAACGAGAAGCTGCAAAAGAAGATGGCGCCTCTCAGCAAATTCTCTACACAATCTCCGTCCAAAGACGATGTCCTAAAATGTCTCTGCTCAATAGTCTCACAAGATGACGAAAGCGATAGGTTGATGGATGAGGCCTTCAAGATTGGCAATGCATTCTTCAGCATTGCCACTCACCACCTAGCCGCCAGGACACTGCTTCGCAATCCAGAAAAATATGCGGAGCAGGTCCAAACCGTGAGCGGCAACGATCGGGAGTTCAAAAAGCACCCGACGGTGAAGTCTATGGCAAAATTCCTCGCCGCAGAGTGCACGAGAAAACAACAGTCGGCAACTCCGTCCAACAAAAGGCAAGTGTTAGCCCAACTTTCAAGTTTGTTAGACGAAAGCAGCAGCTTCTCTTCCGACGAAGAAGCACCAACCGGGAAACCGCCAACGCCCATTGCCAGCAGCACTCCCAGAGAGTCAAATCCCCCAAAGGAGTCAAGTCCTCCATCAAGAAAGAAAGGCCAGAAATCCAAGAGGAAATTAGTGGAGGAGGACGATGAACAACCCTCGACTTCGATCACAAGCAGTAGTCAAAAGAAGAAACACAAAAAGAGCAAGAAGTCTAGCGGCAAACTAAGCAAACTCGTTTTAGTGTGCGAGAACTTAAAGGCCACATAGCATAACATCGAATGTTGCAGGCGGCAGTATGATACCACGCTTCATATTCAATCATTTCCGTCTTAAAGCACAAACACTTGCGTTTACTTTAACTGCAACCGCTGGGAGTACTCATCTTCACAAGGCAGGAAAATGGCCTTATCCACAACAAATCGCATCCACAACGAGGAAACATATATATATTGTATACATAATTGTATATGTATGTATATATATATATACAATTATGTATACAATGTGCCCTCCCGGTTGTTACCATAATGGCTTTATGGCAACTCCTGAACTTGGGCACAGGATGTACGGTTACACATATATATATATATATATATATATATATATATATATATATATATATATATATATATATATATATATATATATATATATTAGCTTTCTACGAAAAAAAGGATGATTTGTAAAATAATGGAAATTCAATTAGAGATTGTTTAAATTACCTTGTCAAACCAGATACGACTTCATTATGCATGGAACCGCGTCATCACTTAGACTACGTGTCCAGAGTGGTTACTACTTCAAAAATACGTTTTCGTATCTAGGCTTTGTTGATACAGTGCTTACCTTACACTGTTTTCAGTTAAAATTTCGGCTCAGTGCATGAAACACAGCGTTCACAGTTCAAACGCTGCAAACGCACCTTCGATGTGCTCAATGAGATTTAAATAATTAAATGAATTGTTTAGTTTTGTTTATCTTTGATTGTAAGGCTGGCTTCTTTCTATTGTAAGTCATTAGACGGCGTTAAACTGTTTGCGACATTACTGACCATAATTTGCCAGCATCTTTCTAGAAACGTGCTGTGCTGCCGAATCATAACTGCACTTATGTCCAGAGAAACTGGCCCGACAGAAGCAAAAGCAACCTCGTTCCCAGGGTCTCTCTTCTCCCCGACCCCCCCCCCCACCCCCCTGGATAAACATACGGATCAATCTTACACTTACGTCAATGTTCGTTTTCACTCGATGCAAATTCCTATGCTTCCGCTAATGTCACTAGTGACCATAACAGCACAATCGAACGGAATTTTATTCTATTCTTGGTTTTCACATGACGTCATAAAAATTAAAAAATCTTGTGGATACAAGTATTATTAATCTTTAAACATTTACTCCATGTATGCTATTACCGAAGTGTAGCATATTAACAAATTCAAAACAAACTCAAGCATGTTAAAGCATGGGCTGTTCTTTGATGTTAGAGACCCCGCAAAGAAAACTATTTGTTCTAGTAGAAGTAATGTTGTTTTGGTCTTAACGACCATCAAAAGTGCAAAGCAGAAATATTTCAATGTCCTTAAACCTTTTGAGGTTTAACAACTGTGGTCACGTGACTGATGACGTCATAATTAAGGAAAAAAGAGCAATCTGCAACGGGCCAAGAATGGTTTATTGTGGCGGCCTATAAACCATGCGGTATTTATTGATCCGGCACCACTCAACGGTTTGTCGCTGTGGTCTTGCTGATATTTTATATTTTGGTATTTATTGACTTGGTGCATAGCTACAATCCGTGTCCTGAATGGAGAAATATCTTCTTTCATTAAGAAGTTATAAAAAAAGTTATAAAAACAATAAAAGGGTCACGTGACCTATTTTTTAAAAATTACTCTTTAACGGTAAATCGCAGTCAGCCATTCAGGACAGATTCTTAAAGGGGAGAACCACAGAATTACGTTGATATTTCAATATATATCTATTATATGTCATATCGGCGGCCCATTTTCATTTTTCTCTTCGCGTAAGAAAACTGTTGTAACAGGTCACGTGATGCAAACATTCCACACATAAAGGAAACACTCATTTAAGGACGTCACGTCTTATGTTATTACCAAGTTTGAGGATGTTTATGTATATCTTTTTAAAGTAATGACTCTTGACGAATTCTATGCAAATTAGGCTCTGGGCCATGCCTTAACATGCTTGAGAAAAATGAAAACAAGCCCCGAGATTGCGCAGTACGGACTGTAATTCAGCTTTAACGGCGCGTTTGTGAGTTATACACCACTTTCATAATGGCGGCCAATTTATTTATTCTTTTATATGTATGTTAATTAGCCCCACTGACCTCGTTTAAGAGTAAAATACATGATAAAACTAACTAACGCATGCGCATGAGTATAGGCTGCTAGGAGCCTCTTGTTGTAAAAGTTTCAATTGAAACTGTTGAAATCTATCGATGTTATCGCTGTTTTTCCTTCTCATTAAAAACCTTTGTAATTTTCGATCCGTTTGAAATTTTTTCCTCTAAAAACGTGATAATTCAAGGTATTTTACTGGAAATTGAAACATTTTGGTGATTTATCTTAGTAATCACTGTGTTTCATCTAGTTATACACTAACATTCACCGATCCGTTCCATTTCCAATAACATACGAAGGCAAAAGGCAGTCGAGTCCAACAGCACACAATCCGCACGTAGACTGGTAACTAGAGATTTCGATCCGTTCGCGAAATTTTTCCCACTTATTGGCAAATATCTCTTCCAACATTCAACCAAATTTGGAAATTTTTTCAGCACTTGTGTGAAATACTATCTTTTAATTATTTCACTTGTTACTTTCACAAAAACAACCTTTTCCACGGACATTTTAACAGTTGAAATTGAAAAAGAAACACAACTGGCCATTTTACAGCACTTGTGTATTTCGATCCGTCCTGTGACGTCAACAACGTCGCAAAAGTATAAAAATGCGAGCGAGCTTGCTTTCGCCTTCCCATTTCAGACGTCGCTCTCTAGTGTTGGAGTTGATTCTCGTTGTCTCGTTGAGGTAAGTCAAATTACGGTTTTTTGATCCACTTTTCAAGCGAAATTGTTCATTCTTTATTACATTTTCCCTCTGGACTTTCTTGCACTGCATCTTCTAATTTCTCCTGTTATGTCTGCAGCTATATTACATTGTGATTTGAACGAACTTAATACTACTACCAAGTGAATTATTCAAGGTAAGCCTTGCTGAATATGTTTGACTTTCAGTAAAAACCCGCAAGTAAGAACCTGCATTTTCCCAAGTTAGCCTAAACAGGCTCTTAAGTAAATGGTAATTAGCACTAATTTAGGCAATTTAGGTTCTTAAATAGGTTCTTATTTTCTGAAGAAAAGAATTGCATTGTAGCTAATAGAATTTAGTGGTATAATTTCAGCCTATTTGTATCAACAAATATTTTATTTGATTTTCAACATTGGCATTTGCAACTGGAGTGATAAGGCACCTGTGTCTCTTAAGAGGATCCAAAATGTTGACTTACTCTTATTTGCCCAAGTGTACTATAGACATTTTTTTATATACTAGATTTTAGAAAATAAGAACCTGTTTCAAATTTTGGGCTAAACATGTTCTTGTATAGAGGGGGTCTAACTGGCAAATTCTAGCCTAACAGGTTCTTAAAAACTAGGTTCTAACTTGCGGGTTTTTACTGTACTATTTTCCCGTTCAATGCGTGACACGTATCGCTTTTACAGAGCTAACGTTCTTTTAAGAGCGCATTTAGTTTTACTTCATTTCAAGGCGCTGAAAAGAATGGCGGAAAATAAGGTTCGATGAATGATGCAGAGAACGGGTTGCTGCAAGAAAACGGTACAAGATTTGCACTTCTTTTTTTCGAAATAAACATTTCAATGTATTTTTTAAGCTGCAGGTGATTAAGGACGGGTAAAATGTTTAACGAATTACTGTAAAATGTTTAACGAATTATTTGAAATAAATCGAGCTTGTTCGAAATGCGTTACGCTTTAAGGCTTATGTTTGCTCACAAAAACTAAAACATTACAGCCATGCTCCGTCACGCGTGACCAGTATTTTTGAAAATTTGAATGGAGTTTTCAAGTTTACGCGTCGGTTTTGTAAATTCGTTCCAAGATTCGGAATTCCCGTGAGAATTTTACCGCATTTTCGGAAACAAAGAGCAACAAAATATTATTTTATTTGAAATGTTACATATCTAAACAAGATTAGGTTTATTGTTTTATGCGTATAGCGGTTATTTTCCTGTTAACTCCTGACTTCCATGGTGTTTTCCAGAGAGATCTTCAAGGTTTCATTTACTGCGCCTCTCAATAAAGCCCGGTTTCCATATGATCGCTACGATCGCTGCGATCGCTGAAAAAAAAGTTCAGCGAACATAGCGATCATATGGAAACCACTCTCCGGCGATCACAGCGATCATATGGAAACCACTCGTCTCTAGCGATCGCTCACTCAAAGGGTGGGATTTGGCCCTTTTTTATGGAAGAAGTGCAAAGATACGACTGTCTTTATAACAAATTTTAAAAACAATTCACAGCCGCTATGTCGGCGGGGCTAAAGTACAAGTCACAGGTCACAGGTCAGGTAAAAAATTGAAATTTAAAATTAAAAATATAGAAAAATTTAAGAGGGTGATTTTGGAATTACTAAAACTGGCAAATTCTTGCAAAGCTTAGAAAAAAAAATGAAACGAGGCAAAGAAATGTCTTGCAAACTTGTGAAAGAGGCTGGAAAAAAAAACTGCCCAACTGCCCTCAGCAAATTAGCATGATCTCAGCTTTTGAAAACCTGGCCCCGTTGTTTAAAAGGTGGATAATATGCTATCCATCGGATAATTCACTATCTGGTGGATAGGTATTAACAAAATTGTGTCATCTGCTGGATAGTGATTTATCCAATGGATAGCGCTTATATCCGCCTTTTAAACAACCGGGACCTGAGTACTAATCTTGCTGCGCATGCGGATGGGTAATTTTATCAAAACAAACAGTTACAAAGAAGAAGGAAGAAGAGTTACTGATAGTTGTGACTGGTTGGGATGTGTAGGATATCGCTGAAAGCCAGGTATCCACGAATCTTACGTAATGGTCGAAAAAAAGGCAAGTCCATTTTTGGGTCAACGTTTGCAAAGTAACCCTTTCAAGTGAACCGTATTCACGCATAATTTTAAGCTGATCAAATGCATTGGCGAATACTCATAAAATGTACGCAGTATCCTATCGCCAACTTTCAGCTTTTATAGCAAAACCAAAAGGAAAAAAGCGACTTACCACGTACTCCGACATGTTTGTTGACCATGCATGTGCTCGAGAACTAATCACATGACCACATCCCTTCAAGGGTAGGGGAGGAGTAGGGTAATTTCACCTTGCTTAGCGTCACATGTTTGCGAAAAACACCGATGGAAAAGTATAGAAGTAAAGAAACTTTAAAGAAAAAGAAAAAAATGGGATCAAAGAACAAGAGAAAAAAGCGGAAAACCTCTGTCTTGATGGTCAATTAAATAGATGTTATTTCAGAAATGGTTAGTGTTGGACCATTCTAATTATTTTTTTTTTTGGGGGGGGAGAGGGAGAGGGTAGTTGACAGTTTTTCAAGCCTCTTTTTTTCAATTTTTTCTTGCACAGAAGCTTTGCAAGAATTTGTCAGTTTTTGTAATTCCAAAATCACCCTTTTAAACTTTTCTATATTTTTTAATTTTAAATTTCAAATTTTATTTTTATTTTTTTCCTGACCTGTGACCTGTAACCTGTACTTTAGCGCTATGTTGAATTTCAAGAATGAGGTGAAACGATATTGTCAGACCCAGGTCCCCTCGATCTTCATTCTCTTTCTCAGCGACCGTGGCGATCTCAGCGATCATATGGAAACCATCAATCACTGCGATCGCTGAACTATTTTTTTCAGTGATCGTAGCGATCATATGGAAACCCGGCTTTGCATGCGGAATTTGAAATTCAAATTTCCACCAACAGTTGCGTTTTAATTACACTGCCGACAATCATCTTAGCTTACCTCTCAGGAAACAGATCTTCACTTCAATGAGGTCAAAAGGTGAGATTTTAGGGGGGTTGTTGCAATCCTTTTTTTACTATTATATTCTTGGTTTTCACATGACGTCATAAAAATTACAAAATCTAAAGTATACGTCCTACAAAGCTGTTTCTAACATGGTATGTGGATACAAGTGTTATAATCTTTCACAGAAAGTTTCAGGTTTTAGCGATGTTTTGCTTCCGATTTACAAAGGTTTTAAATGTGTCATGCAATGCATCATGCTATTTTAGATAAGCCGCGAAAATAAACAAAATTGAATCAGCTGAAAGTTATTGTTTGCATTATAAGTGCTTATAAGCCGAGTTAATGGAGCTTATAGCAAATACAATATTTTTGGATGTGATTTTTGGTGTAATTAAGACTTTGAATTTTTGGCCGCCATCTTTGTGCCCCTTTATAAAGTGGGGCACAAAGATGGCCGCTCCATACATTTCTTACTAAAAATATCTAATACTCGTTCGCCTATAACTCTTGAACGAAATGCTTTTGCGATTCAAAATTTGGCCAAGATGTGTAGTTTTAAACTCTCTACAATTCCATAAACATTTTGGATTCGAAATCTATTTTTTAATGCTTCTGAATTTTGATATGACGTAAGTGAAAGCCAAGAATAAGTTTATACAGTGTATGACTTTGCTTGCAACTCGATCTGTCTCACTTTTAAACCAAAGTACAGCCCCGAACAGCCACCACCCTTCCTTCAGGATGTAGCATTGACGAAACAAGACATTAATTTTATTATCATAATTATTATCGGCATGTACAATTTCTTGGCACGCAGTTAGCCAAAAAGATGCTAGTCCAGGCGTACCAAATTAATTCTATTGCAAATCAGATATTACAGAATAATGGCTGCGGCCGCACTTGGTGAGTTACAGTCAAACCGGATGTTCTTTTGATGGCAACTTTGCAAACTTCCGCCGCAACATTGTTATTTTGATTGACAGTTTGCTTCGAGCAAGTTGTAAGTTACGCGAGCAAGTTGCTATTTCAAACTTGTTGTCAGTTGCAAATTGCGAATTTTGTGAAAACACGTCCTTCTTCACTGAGTTATGGCTCACGTACATCGCAATAATACCACCTCGGTTGAGAAAAGAGAGAGAATAATGGTCGTCTGGTGTAAAACAAGAACAAATCGCACGCATTGTAAACAGATTTTTACAACACAAGACGTATTTTCCCGGTAAACCTGGCTGAGAGGAACGAACAGTTTCTACTCCTGACATCATAGAGTTTGTGGAATACTACGAGGTAACCAAACCAAGTACTTTCAATTCAGAAATCCGGCAACTGACAGCAAGATTGAAATAGGAACTTGCTCGCGAAAGTTGCAACTTCCAACTTGCTCGAAGCAAACTGTCAATCAAAATACCAATGTTGCGGCGGAAGTTTGCAAAATTGCCATCAAAAGAACATCCGGTTTGACTGTAACTGTGGGTTATTTTTTTAGTAACAATAGGCTCCTAGTAGCCTATACTCATGTGCATGCGTAAGTAGGCTGTACCACAATGAAGGGAATGATTCTTCTAAGACTTATATATACCAAACATGAACATTGCTAATGTAAGTAGGGTTGTAGGAGATGCTGTCGTGACACTTGAGTAACGCTCTTTTACCGGAAGTGAGAGTAGCCGGAAGTCACTAAACAGGAAGTGTAGTGGCAAAGCTATGAACCGGAAGTGTACAATTTAAAATATGCGTGCATAAATTTGCATGCAAAATCGTGACACAAAAAATAAAAATAATAATAATAAAAATAACAAGAAAAACGGAGCCGAAACCTTACCTCATGCCGCTACGCGCATGAGTAATAAACCCGGTAAAAATAACTCGGTGAAAAGGTGTTTGTAATGAAATAACAGAGTTTATTACTCATGCGCATAGCACGCATGAGGTAAGGTTCCGGCTTAGTCATTTTTTTTTGGTGTCGCATTTGTGCATGCAAATTTATGCACGCATATATTATTACTGACCGGGTCGTCAGGTGACATACAAATTCTACAAAAATGGCTGCCGCGCTCTGCATGTGCTTGGTTTTCAAAACCATAGTTTTGTCTTATCGGAGTAATAACGCACATTAAAATATTCAAAATGGAAAGAGAATAAGGCTTTAAAGAATACTCAGAAGCCGCTGTTGTGAAGAAAAAGGAGAGCTTAAGCGACGAAATCTTGCTTTGAGGAACTTCATACATTTTTCTCAATGTGGGGCTGTTTCTTTCGAAGAAGCGAAGTTTTAAAGAATCATCAAGCAGCCGAGTCAAGCCGAGGTACTTAAAATAAGTTAGATTTTACAATGGGAATTTGTGATTGACTTTTTGTTTGTGTTCTCGTTAGTTTTGGAGTGTTTATAAAACGTACTCAAATTCAGTCGTAATATCATATGTAAACAAAACAAGACCTAAATTCATAGTTCTAACTTCATACGCGTCGCCTCGCTAAAATTTAAAAAAAAAAAATAGCCATGTCGTTACTTTACTGATTTCATTGCTTTTAAAAGTAGTCTTTTCAAATGCAACGGAAAGAAGTCATGGTTTGGGAAATAAAAGATGAGTGTGTATTTCATCGGGAATCAATAAATTATTCAGTTGAACATGCAGTGACTATAGTTATTGATAGCAGTGTAAATTAAAGTGGTTGGGTCTCTGATCCTGATGGCATAATGTACTGTACGTACTGCATTATAAAGAGGGCAAGGTATTAGTTTAACTTTTTTTGCCCTTTTTCTCTTTATTTCTTAATCAATAACTATAGTCACTGCATGTTTCAACAATTTGCACTATCATTCAATGCTTTAACCCTCGGTTGCACCCCCCCCCCCCCCCCCTTAAGGTTTTTCTCCGATATTTTCAAGACCACTTAGTAGCTGTTCATTTATCCTTGAGACACATTTTTTGTAAAGTTTGTCGACAACTGGTGGCTATGGTAACGAGATATGACGTCATAAGTAACATGTGGTCAAGCCATTTCTGAAGAAAAATGTACGTTTTTCACCTTTTTTCAGCAAAAAAAAAACACAAAATGCTACCAAAAGCATCAAAATGTTTATTTGTATGTTATTTTACAACTCTACAAACAATATTGTGCAAACAATATTTGCAATTTCCGCATTTTCCCAATAAATTTGAATTTTTAGTGAAATCCAAGATGGCGACCGTCTTGGCAGCCATTTTGGATGACGTCACGGACCCCCAGCAGCGTCACAACCCATAACATTTACCTTATCTTGTAGAGCACATAGCGGGCTATCGATTAGATGTAAAATATTTCCGAAATATTGCAACATCGCAAAAACCCATGGGGGATTGCAACACCCCCCCCCCCCCCCCCCCGTACCACGGTTGGGGTATATGTTTGCGTGTACGTCCAAGGGTTAATAGTGCCTGAATAGGGCACATGACGTTTTTTTAAACAAAAATATGCTTCCACAGCTAGTCAGTCTCAATATTAATCGCATCACAGAACAACCATCACCTTATTCTATAGCTTGTCACTCAAAAAGTTTCAAATTCAAATTTACCCAGATGAAGGAATCATCCATCTACGATTGGAGATTGCAGCCGACGTTTGCTGCCATAGTTCGCACGGAATTATAATGTTTTAGTTTTTGCGTGCAAACATAAAGCGTAATACATTCGTTATAAATTTTACAGTATAAAACCCGTTCTTAATCAGTAGGTAGGGTCATACCTCTCATAAACCTCCATTTTCATTGGCCGTTCTAAAACAGTACCTGCTATTGTTTATAGGGATAGGGGCATTGTTAGGTCATTCATCTATTGTTTTGGTGAGCCAATAAAACAACTCGTTCAAAGGAGGTACGACATGACCCTTCTTAATCGCATACAGCTTAAAAATACATTAAAATGTTCATTTCGAAAAAATAAAGTGCAAATCTTGTACCGTTTTCTTGCAGCAACCCGTTCTCTGCATCATTCAGCGAACCTCATTTTCCGCCATGTTTTGAACTCGGGACCTGTTGAGCGCGCTCAGCCCAGTCTCGCTCCGCATCACACATCGCTCAAGCGCTGTGGGCACGTTGCACCGCCCATTCTTTTCTGCACCCTGTTCATTTCAAACACTTCCTTTATTTCACCAAGCATTCCTTTAAAATGGCCATGACTCACCTTTCAAGATTTTGCAACTGTTATTTGAACTTCATTTAACGCCTACCATTTTCCTTTCAGATGAGCATGCAATATGATTTACCGAAAGGTGTGAACTTTTACAAGCAATTTCCGAGGAGTCTCCTAAGGCCTTATGGGCAGGCCATCGACTGTTCAGATGATGATGGGATAATCAAATATTTAAAGCCCTTCAACTGTGAACTCTTGCTCCGTCCGAACGTCTTTTTCAGCGAATTCAATTCGGCACTTGCAGAAAACTGCAAGATATTAAAAGATGACCTCCAGGATCCCGAGGGTTTGCTCAACGAGGCAGGTGGGATGAGAAGGTTTCTAAAAGCCAACGAGAAGCTGCAAAAGAAGATGGCGCCTCTCAGCAAATTCTCTACACATCCTCCGTCCAAAGACGATGTCCTAAAATGTCTCTGCTCAATAGTCTCACAAGATGATGAAAGTGATAGGTTGATGGACGAGGCCTTCAAGATTGGCAATGCATTCTTCAGCATTGCCACTCACCACCTAGCCGCCAGGACACTGCTTCGCAATCCAGAAAAATATGCGGAGCAGGTCCAAACCGTGAGCGGCAACGATCGGGAGTTCAAAAAGCACCCGACGGTGAAGTCTATGGCAAAATTCCTCGCTGCAGAGTGCGTGCGAAAACAACAGTCGGCAACTCCGTCCAACAAATGGCAAATGTCAGCCCAACTTTTAAGTATGTTAGACGAAAGCAGCATTTTCTCATCCAACGAAGAAGCACCGCAACCACGACAACGCCACGCCATATTTTGCCAGCAGCACTCCCAGAGAGTCCAGTCCGCCAAACGAGTCAAGTCCTCCATCAAGAAAGAAAGGCCAGAAATCCAAGAGGAAATTAGTACAGGAGGACGATGAACAACCCTCGACTTCGAGCAGAAGCAGTAGTCAAAAGAAGAGACACAAAAAGAGCAAGAAGTCTAGCGGCAAACTAAGCAAACTCGTTTTAGTGTGTGAGACCTTAGAAGGCCACATAGTGTAACAACGAACGTTGCAGGCGGAAGCATGATACCACGCTTCATATTTAATCATTTCCGTCTTAAAGCACAAACACTTGCGTTTACTTTAACTGCAACCGCTGGGAGTACTCATCTTCACAAGGCAGGAAAATGGCCTTATCCACAACAAATCGCATTGATACATTATTGTTGATACAGTGCTTACCTTACACTGTTTTCAGTTCAAATTTCGGCTTAGTGCATTAAACACAGCGTTCACAGTTCAAACGCTGCAAATGCACCTTCGATGTGCTCAATGATATTTAAATAATTAAATGAATTGTTTAGTTTTGTTTATCTTTGATTGTAAGTCTGGCCTCTTTCTTAAAATGTTCGCGACATTAATAACCATAATTTGCCCGCATCTTTCTAGAAACGTGCTGTGCTGCCGAAATGCCGTGAATCATAACTGCACTTATGTCCAAAGAAACTGGCCCGACAAGCAAAAGCAACCTCGTTCCCAGGGTCTCTCTTCTCCCTGACCCCCACCCCTCCACCCCCCTGGATAAACATACGGATCAATCTTACATTTTCGTCAATGTTCGTTTTCACTCTATGCAAATTTCTATGCTTCCGCTAATGTCACTAGTGACCATAACAGCACCACATGAAACATGCCATAGCCAATCAAACGGAATTTTATTCTATTCTTGGTTTTCACATGACGTCATAAAAATTAAAAAATCTAAATTATACATCCTACAAAGCTGTCTCTAACGTGGTATGTGGATACAAGTATTATTAATCTTTCACAAAAAGTTTTAACGATGTTTTGCTTCCGATTTACAAAGGTTTTAAATGTGTCACGCAATTCGTCACGCTGTTTCAGATAAGCTGTGAAAATAAACAAACTTGAATATAAGTGCTTATAAGCCGAGTTAATGGTGCTTATAGCAAGTACAATATTTTATTTGATTTTTGGTGTAATTAAGACTTTGAATTTTTGGCCGCCATCTTTCATGATCTTTGTGCCCCTGAGTGGGGCACAAAGATGGCCGCTCCATACATTTCTTACTAAAAATGTCTAATACTCGTTTGCCTATTGAACGAAATGCTTTGGCACTTCAAAATTTGGCCAAGATGTGTAGTTTTAAACTCTCTGCAATTCCATAAACATTTTGGATTCGAAATCTATTGTTTTTAATGCTTCTGAATTTTGATATGACGTAAGTGAAAACCAAGAATTGAGTCAGTGAAACTAATCGAAAGCAGCAGAATGTTTTCAATCCATTGATTGGTCACTGAACATTCAGTACTGCGCTTGAATGGTCACAGTCTAAAATTTAATCCCTAGACCACAGGAATCCTAAATATTATGCTTGGGATTCCTGTGTCTAGACATAAAAGTTAGAGGCACAATTTATTCAAGATTTGAATTTCCATTTTTTATTTGGCAATCAAACTTCCGATCAAGCTGTGTTTGGAGCACGTAATTAGTTTTGCTATCACAAAACAACAGGTGCTAATGCACCGATCAAATCGATCCTTCAATATGCTGCGGCAACCCCTAGGCATTTCAACATTTGAAACTTAGTTTGTTCAAATCCCCTTCCCCCACGCGGAAATGTTGTTCAAATACTCCATCCAAGGCAGCATATTAGGTGCTCAAATGCCTGTTGCCCCGGGAAAGAGATCAGCTTCTATATCCCATTTTGTTGCCAATAGAAAACGTGAAATTGAGGCGACTGGTTCATTCCTCCTATCCCTCACATATCAAATTTTCCATCCCCTTAAAGTGCACATGAAGTGTTATTTCACTACCATTGTTTTTTCGGTAATCTGAAAATAGGTGTTTTAAGAATTATTTGATGGAAAAATAAGTCACTTGAAGTGGCGGGAACATTATTTTAACATGCAACCCAAGTTGGGTTCTAGTGACATCATGACGTGTGTTTACAACTGAGCGCATCACTCGTTTTACAGTGGAGTTCTGGCAACTTGTGGAAGGATTATTTCGATTAAATATGACTGAAAGCAAATGTATTTTAGCCCTGGGTTTGTCCCCTTCTCTGTTATGTTTTGTTGTGATCAAACATACGAATGATGTCAAATACCTTTTTGGCCACCCTGCAAGTGTTGCAAATTTCAGTCCCTGGCGGGAGTTTTCAAACTGCTAAAAATAGTGGATGCTCTGCACAAAAGAGAAAAAAAAAAAACAATTAAAAATGAAATGAAATAAAATTTTTAATATTTTATTGTTTTATCGTTAATTGTAAAGCGCTTTAGAATATTTTTATAATTTTAGCGCTTTAGAAATGTTAATTATTGTTATTATTATTATTATTAAAGGTGACATAAACAACATAAAACCCTAAAACAAAACAATGAAATTTCACCTTATGTGCACTTTCACAGGGTTAACGCTCGTTTACATCTCTCAAACTGATCTTGGACACCTTATGAGGTTTTACACAACTTAGGGGCAGATTACATGGCGAATTTCAGCCCGGGCTGAGATTCCAGCCCGGTTAACCAGGCTGAAATGTCAGCCCAGGCTTCCGAAATAAATCCTCTTAAAATGAAGTCAGCAATTACATGTTTCAGCCCGGACAGAGTTTCCGCCCGGGCTGAAAATTCTAGCCTGGTTTCAGAAACCGGGCTGGAATTTTCAGCCCGGCCAAATAGGCTGAAATTCGCCATTTAATCGCATCAGAATTTCAGCCGGGGCTGAAAAGGTGAATTTCGGCATGCACACTGACACCATTTTGATTCTCGTTATCAATCTTCCCTGTGCAATTTCAAACTTGGCACCCGGGCTGAAATTTGTCATGTAATCAACGAAATTTCAGCCAGGTTGACCGGGGTGAAATACGGCATGTAATTGGTCCCTTAGTATTGTTTATCATTACACCGTAATACTGACGTACATGAGAACAGAACCCCAATTATTGGGCAGAGAACTGAGAACAGAGCTCCAGTTAAGCAAACACTGAGTACTGTTTTGGGCTTTAGCATTGTTCTGGTAACTATAAATTTGTTAAAAAATTACATCTCCAGTCAGCTAGTCCACATTGGTATAGTGAATAAGGATATTAGTTATGAAGCAAACGACTAGGGTTCGAGGCATACACTGTTCTGATCTTTTTTTTTCTAATTTACTCTAAATCGTGAAACAGGTTTTACTTCATGTAACTTAAAGTGAAAAGGAAAGGTCAGTTTGAGAGATGTTAATGAGTGTTAACCCTTTCACAGACGCCAGGGGAAACAAGGTGGCGTATAGTGGGAAATTAAGAGATGAAACGTGAAATTGAGGCGACTGGTTCAATTCCCCCACCCTTCCCATATCAAATTCCCCATCCCCTTGACAGATGCCGTTAATAATTACATCTTCCTGTCGTCACTAAATCTCGTTTTCGTAAAGATTCCCGTGTTTCCATCAACGAAGTCCTTTAAACTTCTCTTAAAATGAGTCAACAGTATGTCATCGTTTTCTTTCTGAAGAAAGAAATCATTTCTTGTGACGCATAACAGTGAGGTATCTGCAAGGTGGTAGCTGACTGTAATAGGCTTGAATTGGTCATTCCCACAACATTTTTTGTCTCCACTTTTCAAAAACAGCTGCATGATATTATTTCTCAAGATCTTCATTCGCCTTCGGTTTTTACGTTTGATAACCAACTCCTGTTGGGTTTTATTTATTCTTTACTGTTCCAATATTCACGAGGGTTCTCTCTTTTTTCCCACACTGAAGAAGATGTGAATTTAATTTCATTCATTTTTAGGACTTTCAGCATGAAATCCTGCAAAACATAATTATAACAACACACAGTTAATCACTTGAAAGAAAGTATTATCAAGGTTTTTTGCAAGTACATGTACCCTTATAGACTGTACAACAGATGTGATTGGGGCTAGCCTGAGTAGTGGGAGTCAGGGAGAAGGGAACTGGGGAGAGAGGGAAAGGCAATAAAGGCCCCCATTTGTTCATTTCTGCGGCTGCTGGCAGGCCGCATTATTCTGCAATTGGCTAATTCACGCTGGGTGTAAACATAGTAAATTCCCGTGTGAAGTCATCCATGCATAAATGGTGCGTGCCAGTTTCTGATTGGTGAATGTATTGACAGTTGACGTAATTCGATTGCAAGGAAAGCTGTTCAAAAGGTGGATAGCGCTATCCACCGGATAAATCACTATCCAGTGGATAGGCATTAGCAAAACCAATTGTGTTATCCACTGGATAGAGATTTATCCGGTGGATAGCGCTATCCACCTTTTGAACAACCGGGACCTGGAGGCTAACTTGAAAACTCATTGGTTAATTTAGCCTCCAGGCTCTAAAGTTAATCTATATTTTATAAGTATTATTATTATCTTTAGTTTTTCTTGTTTTAATGTGTTCTCGTAAAATGTATATATCTATTGTTATGAGTAAAATAAAATTGTATTGTAAAAAAAATCTCCATTAATTATTTAACTGGAATCAAAATCGATGCAAACCCTGGGTTAGCTTAACCATGCTTTGAATAACCCGGCCCTGGGCTTAATTATTTAAAAGACATTTTTGGTCTTAGAACAGAAGAACAATAGGATCACATGATCAAGGGCCTACTTTCGGAGGCCGAGGGTCTTAATTTAAATTTCGGAATTTTAAAGTAGTAGAGTCTGGATAAATTGAACATACATGGTAAACGTGGAACTTTTTGAGGTAACAACAGTTAAAATTATTTAGGGTTAAATCCTGTAGCAACAGTGCAAAGCAAGCAAAACTGTACTTGGCTCAAGCTTATAGTGAGAAGTTCAAATTTTATCGTGAGAAGTTCAAATTCTATAGTAGTCTTATATATAGTTCAAATTCTATAGTAGTTTATTCAACCTTTATTCAATATTTCATAGTCCTGCAAGGGGCGACCATCACGCAAGACAACATTCTATAGTAGTTAAGGGCCAGAAAAAAACTGAAAACTAAAATTACAGCTTGCTGCTGTTCAGCAAAACATGGTTCAAAAAGTTGAGTCAGTTTTTTCCATATCTTGTATGGCTAACAAGTATACATGTAGCTCACAAAACAAGTACCGGTATGGCTCATTAAGAAAAAACTTCAAAATAACGTGTCTAACCACAGACAGGAAACCAAGTTGGTGATCAACATAAACATGAGCAGTTGACTGACTATAAATATTAATTTTTATTATAATTAATTACCAAAAGACAGTGAAACCTGTATAAAGCGGACACCCTCAGGACCCTTGCTAGTGTCCGCTTAATAGAGGGGTCTGTTGAATACAGGTTCATTTTACCATAAATATGGGAGCACTGAAATTAAGGGACCCAAGCAGCTGGTGAGGGTGTCAGCTGGTCAGGTTTCACTGTAAACACAAACAAACAAACCCTATCTTCTGGGGACTTTGTGGTTTTGTAACGTGCACAGCTGACCATGGCCTTTCTGAACACTGAGCAATCCTGAAACTTCCCATATATGTAGTACTGATGAAATTGGTTCCTGGAGGCTGCCAAAAACAAAACATAAGATTGTACTATATATATAATGCCTACATCCCAATGTGGGTATAATTGTTAGATAAGACACAAAGTACTTAAATACGAGCACTGAAAAATCTACAAAAGATTCAATGTTTTCATTGATTTGCTTTCTGCTCATGGTGCTTAGCATGTTTTCTGTTGTTCTCTTTATGTTATTGTCAATCTTGTCAATCATTTCAGACTTCATATGCCAAGATTGTACTACATTTATCAGGAACCACTCTAATACATGTAAGCCTGGGGTCTTAAATTTAACAAGAATCTCCATAACATTTCTCCTGTGAATTAGCTTTACTTATTTGTTTCCTATACTCTCTTCCTGTAGCCCTCGTCATACACTTGTATATACAGTAAAGTTGCACACGGGCCACGATGGCCCACACGGCCGGAGCTTAACCCGGTTTCCATAGCATGAAGCAACTAGGAATATTGCTACTCCCCCCTGGATGGGATGCTAGTCCATCACAGGGTTACCCCCAGCATTTTGTTGCCGGTACCCATTTATACACCTGGGTGGAGAGAGACAGTGTGGAGTAAAGTTTCTTGTCTAAGGAAATAACACGACGGCAGAGACCAGGCTTCGAACCACAGTGAGCAAGAGAAAACATCTGGATACAAAGATTAACACCAGAGATAAACAATTTGACTTGATACTAACTTTTTAACAAAACATTGAAACACGTTAGGCTTGAATGTTGTATGATCTGTATAACCATTTACCATTACAACAAGTAATATTTATATGCTTCCATTCTCACACCATTACACTTACAAGCACAGAATCTCCATTTGTCAAAAAATTCAAGACATTTTGGAGCCTAAATGTATGAAAACGAAAACAAAAAAAAGTTAAGCACATATCTCCTGAGAAGTGTGGCTTGAATAATATCAGGAATTTGAAGCCCTTCTCAAATTAGCCTGCGTGGCAGGCGTTCTTAGGGGAAGGGGGGAAATTCAAGAGCCCGAATTCCCCTCCCCCTTCCAATGCCTGCCACGCAGGCTATTCTCAAATGTTTATGCAAACCAAAGCAGTCCCAAGGTTAAAATTGCCAGGTATTGAATTTTGGGTCGGCTCTAAAATAGGGTAGGGAAAATCGCACATTTTGGTCTGAAATGGGCTATAAAGGGTTTCAAAAAGCGCGCTGCACACCTGACGCGAATTTTTAGGAATACATGTACCCCCCCCCCCCCCCGGGGGGGAAACTTGGTGACAGTACCATAGCTTTTCCACGACTGCTAAACGGGTGCAAAATCGCGTCGAGCACTTGTGTCAGCTTTACAAAATATAATGACTCGCACTATTTTAATGACCATGATGTGAATCGATTTCGTGCAAACAGGTCAGAAACAACCATCTACACCGGTCTGATGTAATCAACCCATATGCAATCAGTGACATTACTTTTAAAAACAATATTAGAAACGAGCAATAGGAGAGAATAAAGAGTGCACCTTAAACTCTGTTGTTGTCACGTTCTCGTTTTCAACCAAATTCTGCTCACCAAAAATGCTTGACATGATTGACTGTTCGATCAAACATAGCCGACTGGTCGAGAACGACAACAAAAACCTGGGTACGAGTTCGAAGGGATTTCTGGGATTTCTGGGATATGTCAATAGCAAAATCAAATCGAGGTTCTGGTTTGGAAACGAGGCAGTGTTGAGAAGAGTTCCGCAAAAAAATGTCTGAGCCAAGGCAATTGCAAATTCAGGTAGAAGGGCTTGGCAATCTAAAGGAAAAGCTGAAAGAACATGAAGGGAAGCGGATAATTGTGATGTTTATTGGATCAATGTTGGAGGAGGGTGAGCACATAGGCGAAAGTTGGTGTCCTGACTGTCGAGATGGTAAGGAAACTTCTGTGCCCAGGTTCAAGTACGTAAGCTTACGTCCTAATTACATGACTGTACAATTTCGATTCGTCCAGTTTGTGATGACAAATCTGTCCGTTTTGATCGTAGATTGCTTTGTGTTGAAGGATCGATCGGTTTTAACAATTTTGCGTCCGTTATAAATGGGAAAAAAACGTCCTAGTGAGCTTATTTTTCCTTATTTGTGACTAGTAAAATTTCGATTTTGTTTTCATTTCCCACTGAAGTTAGACTACACCCAGTTTATACTTGTTTTTAACACAATCAGCTGTTTTTACGTCACGTATCAGAAAACACCTATTATTTTCTTAGCTTTAACCGTTGCGAG
Source organism: Cladopsammia gracilis (assembly GCA_022457155.1). NCBI lineage: Eukaryota > Metazoa > Cnidaria > Anthozoa > Scleractinia > Dendrophylliidae > Cladopsammia > Cladopsammia gracilis. The sequence continues at coordinate 1,248,033 of JAJGOT010000116.1, read as the reverse complement.
AGCTTTAGATATTCTTGCAGTTAAGTCATTTAATATGGTACCACTATGGAAAAAATTAAGTTGATCATGAACTAAATTAAAGTTTGAAATACATTTCATTCACAGTGAGCTTACATGTAAGCTTAAACTTTTTAAAATAAATCTACTGAGCCTTGTTCATTAATATGGGCATTTACTGTATAAATAGCAGTTTATATGGAATGAAGTATACATGACTTGTATTGGTGTTTAGACTAAGTTTGCCTTGGTGCAAAGGTATCTGGTCTTGTATGTATTCTTTGAACTGCTCTTTTTTACATTTCTAATATTACATGTATATAAGTATTCAAACAAAATTACCATGTCTTAACTGATATTTGGTTGTTCAAAGTATGATATTAAGTGAAGGCACGGAATTAGATAGACGGGGGGTGACAACTCTAACAAACACTGTTTGAGCAATACTGTGTGGAACTGAAAGTTGTCCCGAAAATTTGGAATATCTTCCCGATTTTTTCCGAGACATTCTCGCAAAAATTTCAAACTTCCTGAAATTTTAACAACATTATCTCATGTTTCCCTGAAAATTTTTCGAGTCTCCCGATTCCCGGCAAAATCTTCAGATTCCCGGAAGAATTTTGTTTTTCTCCTGAAACAGGCCTTCTTAGAGTTGTCACCCCCTGTTAGATAGCATGATTCTCAGATTCTCATGATTCTCAGACAGTCCGAGGTTGCTTGCACTCAACTTCCTCATCTATCTGTCTTATCTGTCCTTTGTTTGAGGGCTTGTTTTGACCATTGGATAATTTCATCAATCAGTCTTATTCTTATAAAATACCTGATGGATAAAAACCGTCTAACAACCACATTGATTGGTGGAAATAATTATTTTAACCAAGGCTTTACCCTAAGAGTTATCACAGGGAGCCCAAAGGGAGTCTAACTATAAAACAGGAAGCCCAGCAGTTTAGCTTTGGGCAAAAACTTAGTCACCTATGGCACCTGGGCACTGCTACATTTAGAGCACAGCCAGGGGCAGATCCAGGAATTTCTGAAAAGGGGGGTCCGGGTGCATGCCTTCTCGGAAAATTTTTCAGATTTTACCCTCTGAAACGCCATTGCCAGCATTCCTGAAACTCGAAAAGCATTTGTTAAGTCAAAAAATTGACAATCATTCAATTGGCGGAAGTGAAACAACTACGTATAAAACAATTTTATTCTATTATTTTTATGAATCACAAGGGAGACACAGGTCTGAAAGGGGGGGGGGGGTTCCGGACCCCCCCAGCCCTCCCCCCCAACCCTCCCCCTGGATCCGCCGCTGACAACCCTGTCAATGCTCAGATAATGTGAAAAGCAAGTCCTCAAATAAAGGACATCAGATGGATAGAGGAGTTAGTGAGTTTGAGTGACCTCGGACTGTCTGAAAATTGGCACATTTCATGTTAAATTGCAAAATTCAGTTTTTTATCTTATACATGTACCTGAAAATTTTTCTAGTGTCTTTGGCTGTAACAGAAACAGAGGATCATGTTTTGCAAGCAAGTGTGGTCTTTTAACATGTGCAACCTGAATCTACACACAGAAATTAACTTGCAGTTCTATTTTTTTGCTTTTCAGCGGAGCCAGTTGTGGAAGCCGGTTTACAACAGGCATCAACTGACATGGTCTTTATTTTAGTTGTTGTTGGTGACAAGCCAACGTAAGTTCCCCCACTTCATTTGTGAAGCCACCCTCTTTGTTGATGTTAGTAACCAGGCTAAATAGAAATGTGCTCAAGAAATTTGCATGGTTACTAAGCATGCGTAATGTGGTGTGAAATGAAAATCAATTGAAAGTGTGATTTGTTTTCCCTTCTGGATGATTTGATGGATAGGACGACAGTTTAGTTCATGGTGTTCTGTAGGGCTAATTCTTGTGGCCCAACTTAATTTTTTTCCCCAAAACACATATTTAAGCTTCAAAATGCGGGTTGGGGCTAATCTGCTGGTTTTGCAATACTTGGATTGGTAGTAGTCACATTCCTATCCAGTGCTTATTTGTTTCTTTTTTGCTTTTTCAATCAGGAACAAATTATCTATATTATTAGTACATGTAGATGCAAGAACAGTAAAGGGAAAAATAACAATATTAAAAACAGTTTACAAATAATATAAATATTTGTAAATAACTCATTTCCTAATAAATCAGTATTTAACTTCATAGTGAAGTGAATACCTTGTGATTTGACCAGGTAACATTTTTGTTGTCTAACAGGTGGAAAGACCCTAATAATGAATTTAGAACAAGTGAGTTCAAACTGACAGAAATTCCAACAATTGTGGAGCATGGCACCGTAAGTACATAGTGTTAAGCCCTCAATGGCTAGACTGTAGCCTTCCCTTTTAACTTGTGAATATGCAAAGCATTGAACAAGTTAACCCTTTAAGCTCTAATATCAAAATTTAAATTCTCATTTCTTGTCCCTGTACATTTCCTATAGAAGTAATGGGGAGAAATTGTTTAGACATCAAGTGAATTTATCTTTTGTGATCATGTCCTTTATTCTCATGACCTTTTTGATTGATAAGGCATTGATATTACAAGGAGAAATTCAATGCTGATCACTCTTAGGACTGAAGGGTTAAAGCAGTTCAAGACAAAATTCACTCAATCAGTCAGTCAGCCCATGAACTGTAATGGTCACCTGTCTTACCCATGGGGATGGCATTGGAGGGAGGGGAGGGTGGGGAGTTGGATACAGGGCATGGGGTATTGATGAATATGTAATGGTCACCTGTCTTACCCATGGGGATGGCATTGGCGGGAGGGGAGGGTGGAGAGTTGGACACAGGGCATGGGGTATTGATGAATATGTAATGGTCACCTGTCTTACCCATGGGGATTGCATTGGCGGGAGGGGAGGGTGGGGAGTTGGACGTAATGGGGCGTGAGAGATTGGTGGAGCAAAAACCACTTAGGAGAGGGGAGGGTGTGAGTGTTTTCTATTCACAAGTTGGCTAATAGGAGTCTTTGATCAGGGTAGTTGAGCTGAGTGAGCCAATCAGGTGCACAAGCCCTGTACATGTGAGGGAGTGAAACCTTTACCAAGTAAGGAAATTGATAGTTTCTTGGCGTTGCGGATGGTGTGATCACCAAGTGACGTAAAACAAAAGATTCAAAAGACACTGAACAATACCCACACCACAACACAAAAGCTAACCAACAATGGCTTCCGCAACACCAAGAAACACCCAGGAAACTGATGAACTGACCAGGGCATATACCTTTTTGGATGGGGCAACTAATTATTTGCAGCCTCTTCCTGGACTCCTACTCTAATCCTCTAACAACAACAACAACAATAACAACAATAATAATAATAATAATAATAATAATAATAATAATAACTTTATTCAAGTGTCAATAAAAAAAAGATATAGCAGTTAAAACCACTAATTGGGGACACTATCTAAAATTCTAAAAATCCATTATCAATTACAATTACATATCAATTACAATTTACTTAAAATATTCCACACAATAACAATAACATAAATTCCAAAATATCTAAAATAGTAATTATTATTATTATTAATATTAATTACAATTTACTTACTTACCCACTCTGAGTTTTGTTAGTGTTCGTTCCATGATTTTCAGTTCAGTGTTATGTAACTCAACAATCTTGCATTGGCTAGGTTGTACTGTCCTGTGCATGCTTCAAGTTATAGCTATCAACCTGGCTAGATTCTTACTCTCACAAACATGTTTCTTTCTTGACAATGTGTTTCTTCTTGCAGGATAGAAAACTGGGATGTGACGACTGCAAAATTCAGGACAAAGTGAATGAATTCTTTCCAAAATGAATTGAGAAATCATGAGCTGTAAACAAATGATTACATTGGATCTAAAGAAATCCCAGCAAGTATTGTCTTAGGCAGTGTTATGTTTGGCTCTGTTTGTGTCTTATTAGTTCTGAGATACATGTGCGTCACACCCTGTCAAATCAAAACTTACTTTACTGTATGTTTGTCCCATATCAGAAAAGAAAAAATTAATCATGGTAATATAAGAAAAGGTGAATTAGTTTTGCAATTAATTTTGTTTGGCTAAAAAGAGAGGGAAATCAAAGTAATAGGCTTAGTACCTCAAGTGAAAGTCGAAAACTGTTTTGTCAAAACTTTAGCACCATGATAAATTCTTGAGGGTGAAATGAAGGATTAAATACCCAGAGCTGTCGTTATGCTTTGAAGTTGCCATTTACACAAGGAAAATGGACAGTCATAATTTCAAGATAGCCTCTCATGGAACATGTTGTCCATTAGTAATTTTCAAACTTTAAAATGCCTGCTTTACCGCAGTTGCCAGCCATGAAAAGCCGGCTGTTGGCTACATGTATTAATGACAGCACTGTGTGGACAACTTTCAATTATTGGTAAAACTAATGGTCTTGACAGAGGCATAGGGTCTTAATGAAAATTGTTGTCTTCAATATCAGAATCTCTTGTTTTTGTCAGCTCAGATATTATTAATTGTTATTAAATTTTGATGAATTTTTGGCATTTACAATATTTTTTAGTTCTTTTTTTCCTCTTAACCAAAAAGAAACACAAGTATCACCCAAAAATAGTTTGACCTACAAATATTGTTCTTAAAGCACCATTCATGATACTTTTTTGTTGTTTCTATAATAATTATGTATCTCTTAGTCTATTTTTTTAGCCAAGACAGTATGTGACTGCAGAGGTAGCGATTACATAAAATTAATAGGTATTTTAAGCTGAATTCTGTAATTTACCAGTCTGTCTGTCTGTCTAATCAATGTCCCTGTGGACATAACCTACATGTAGTTGTGTGTTAAAGCAAATAAAAGTCTGCAGTGAAATTGAGTGTTTGCTGTAAGCCTGTACAATATCTTTAGTTCATTAATATTAATGGTGAATGCCTGGCTGTTAATATTAAGTGCTACTACGACAAAAAATTGTTTGTTTTTCGTTCATTTTTTTTTTCAATAAATTATACTCAATGGGAACATTTTCATTTAACATCTTGATTTCATTGTTTAGCTATGCCTCTCAACATTGCATTTAAATAGTTGGCCATGTTTGATCTCCAGTCAAAAAAGTGAACTGGTCACTTGACTGATAAGAATTGAGAGGCTCCATGTTACCTATCCCAGCTGCACCTGCATTATCAATTATCTCTGGTTGAACTGGGCAATGGGCTGTGGCAGAGTTGCCATGGTAACTTTAACTGCTTTAATAATGCTCATTAGCAACACTGCTCACTACTTTGTGATCCAAATTTGTAAAACACTATAATATTGAAGAGGAAAACGGTTTTGAATACCCCATTTCAACTAGCAACTTGGTGAATCTAGGGGAGCCCCCCCCCCCCCCCAATTTTGCCAATAAAATAATAGTGTTGAGTGACCTCATCCTTGTATAAGAAGGAAAGTGCTAATGGCGATGCATGATGTAATGTCAACTTTACTTTTTTCATTGTTGCAACTAGTGATCTCATTGGCCCAGACTTGATGACTGCTAAAAAGTTAAGGTTCAAGGCCTAGGTGCATTTTGTCTGATATTTTTAAGGTTTCAAGTAATTTGAGATCCAATCACGCAACATGCAATTTTTAAAAGAAATGTAAAACTTGTCTTCTGCTATTCTACACATAATTGGTTAAGTGCAGACAGTTTTTCTTTATTTTTATACTGAAATATAATAAATATTTTGAACCATCAACTCCTCCCCTATTCTTAAAATCAAAGATATTCTATTGTGAGAAAGAGCCAATGCCACAGAACAATGAAGTTTACCGTAGTTCTTATGTGGAGCATTACTTAAAATGAAATACCAAGACGAAAACAGCAAAGTCTCTTCTTTATTTAATTTGTAGCTGGGCATGTATGTTGCATAAAGGTTCCCTCACTTGAGTAGTCTGTCTGTCTGGGTGGGGTGTTGAATGGTTTCTGTAAGTTTGATGATAGCCTGTTCCAGGCGTTCAGATAGTGGGAAAAGCGCGAATAGTTGGGGAAGGCGCGAAGAAAAGCGAGCGAAAAAAATGCGCAATCTCCCCGCTTCTTTTTTGTGCTCGCTTTTCTTCGCGCCTTCCCCAACTATTCGCGCTTTTCCCACTGTCTGAACGCCTGGAACAGGCTAGTTTGATGACTACAAAGTAATGATGTTGATCATAGCAGTTTCACAGACCTTTATTTTTTCTAGTTGGGGACTGAGGGTACAGGTGCAAATGCCTCGGTGGAGGAAGACCTAATTTCACAATTATCAGACCGTACTTGATAGGATAGCTAGGGGACTTCCGTATAAAAATATGAGGGGAATGATCGCTGAAAAAAATAATTATTAAAAAAAAGAACCGTAAAAGGTACCAGAATCTCTATTGTGAGTGTGGCTCTGGCAAATTCATTTTCACCCCTAAGCGGTACCAATATTTCTAACAACAAATGTCCTATAGAGCGTTTTCATAATTATGACGTCATGGCGGCCATATTGGTGTTCCAAAACAAAGAAACGGCGGCCATATTGGTGTACCAAACAATCCTCCGGGAATTGAACTCTATTTTTATGCAAACGTTTTCTTTTGTTTCAGTAAATCAATATGGCCGCTGGTCACGTGAGTGAAAACGCTCTATTGTCATATTTTTCTACTCACAAGGCACAAAGATCACTTCTATATGGGCATTTTCACATTCAAGAGTTGGCTCATAGGAGCCTCTGATTATGAGACAAACTGCGCACTTCCCCTTCCCTGTTTATATTAAACGTCAACCTTTGTGATCCGTCGTGGTAGGTGGTTATTTTTGAGTATTTGATTCCTGGTATATATGACCTATCATTTTTGTCACAATATTGGACTGCAGAAAATGTCTGGGAAAGTATTTCCTGGCAACTCTGTCTATGGCAGTGTCGAGCTCGTACCCTATTAATTTATATCTATTGGGGCGGCACATCCCAAATTCAAAGGCTACTGTAAATCTAGCCTGTGCGCAGACGTATCCAATTTCCTTGCTCCACCAATAAACTCGCGAGGTAAGTCTTTACAAACCAAGGGGCACGCGACTGCGGGAGCTTAACCCGGTGTTCTGTACGGCAATCCTGAATGTATGTATGTTGTAGTTAATTTTTTATCTCAGGTAATTTTTATTTTTCCATTGTTTTTGGGTATGGTAATATATGCTAATGAATTTGAAACGGAGGAAAAACAAAAATTACCTGAAATAAAAAATTAACTGCAGCATATATATAAACACAGGGTATAACACTTCATTGACCAATCAAAGTATGGTTTCCACGTGCAGGAAGTTCGGATGACATCGTGTTTTGCCAACTTATAATAGCCCCCTCAATTGCCTCAAATGGGCTTGAAATAAATAAGCCCCTCCGGGGGCTAATAGAGGATTTTCGGTACGTAGTGAGTTCCCTACCCCCACCCCCACTGACTGCTTCGCCAAGTACTCCCCTTCCCCCTCACCCGCATCATTTTTTTTTACTCCTTGAATCCAGACTCCCGCGGTACTTTAAGACGAGCGCCATTTTGCAAATAATTATTGGTTTAATACTCTGAAGTTTTCATATAATTATGGAGCAAGCTAATGATATGGATGCCCCAGAAGTTATCGAAAATTTGGAGGACCTAAGACTCACTAGTAGAGAGGGATACGTAAGTGAACATTTTTAAAATGGCGACGCACAGAGCAGTAAAGATGGTTCACGTGTGCACATGTGCGATTTGTTTGTTTGTCTGTTTCTTGTTGAAGGTCCCGAACAGATACACAGTCCCTTTGAGACAGGGCATAGACCTACACGATCTTGTTTCTGGGGATGGTACGATGTTTGAGACCGACCTTGACAATTTTGGTAAGAATTTTTTTTTTTTTTTAATTAGTACAACTTTATTTTATCTAGCTCCCTATTATTACATGTAAGCCAGACCACTGAAGTTGTCTCTCCTTCACTTCAGTCACCAGTCAGTCATTTTTAATACTGTAACTGAACTCTCTATAAGATGGACACAGCCTCTCTTAGACAGTTCAGACATCTGGTTCTAGGGTGCAGTTGGCCTACAGCCTTGGGCCATTCCATTTAATATCCGCACCCCCCCCCCCCCCCTCCTATTGAAGGGTAATTATGAATTTTACCCCTTAGGGAAAAAAAGATCAAAGTGCCGACACATTTCCCCCTTCAGAAAAAGGAAGATGTTGATTGATCAAAGGTTCCGACAAAGTTACCCCTTCAGAAATGACTCTTGAACCCCCTCCCCTCCCCCTAGGATTTCCCTACCCTTCAATGGGGGGGGGGGGGGGTGCGGACATTAAATGGAATGGCCCCTTACATCACATGTAGTTGACTGTGACAAACATATATACACTGTACACAGGGTCTGGAAGGGAGGTTCTGGGGGTCTGGAAGGTTTTATTTAGCCGAAATTGAGTGTGTGATTCGGGAATACAAAATAAATCCAGCCGTGATTTGGGATCAGCTGTGATGCAGGATTTACTTCCTTGATTTGTGATTTCCACCAACAAAATTATTCTGTGAAATTCAAATATTTTAGCCCATATTAATTCACACTCACAATTTTGTCATGTTTTATATTGACCTGTCAAAGTGTACCAAAGTGGTACACCAAGATGTTTATTCCTCGTGCTCAGTCACATGATTAAGTACAACAAATATTACTTGCTAGGGAGAGGAGAGCATAATGTTACAGCCACTCCATACATTTTCACTAAAAATGTGTAAAACTTGTTTGCCCATAACTCTTGAATGAAATGATCTGTTGATTCAAAAGTTGGCCCAGATGTGTAGTTTTGAACTCTCTGCAATTTTGACCCATAAACATTTTGGAATCTAAATCCATTTTTAATGCTTCTGAATTTTGATATGACACGATATGACGTACACATAAGTGCAAGCCAAAAATAATATATGTAGTATCCTGTATTATAATATGACCGTGCGGCCCCGCTGACATAATCCTACAAAAAATAGAATCGCAAGGTGACGTGAGTGGGGCCGGCCCTCCCACTCAGTCAATAAGTGCATATTCCGCAACATCAAGAAAGACATTTTAATTTATTGTCTTGTCTTTTATTGTCTTTTATTTTCTTCGTTGTAGCTGCATTTGAAGAAGAGGAAGAATCACAGTATTTTGATTCAGAGGATGTTTTCCAACAACTAAATTATGAGTGTAACAACTTTGGAGATGATTCTGGGTCCGATAGAGATGAGGATGTGGTATGTCTTTTGATTATTTCAAGCCTTCAAGCCGCCCCTCCCCCTCCCCCCCTCCCCCCCTCCCCCCCTCCCCCCCTCCCCCCTCCCACCCCTACCTTTCAAAAAAGTAAACATAAGACCTGAGGGTCCAAAATTTCTTTTTAAGTCTCTAACAATAATTTATTTTAGACATTTGAAAAATAACCTTGTACAATTACATTTATTCTGTAATCATAATTATTTTAATAATTTTGCCCCTAGAGGGGCAACAGTTAGATGTATGTACATGTATATGTAATTGTTGTAGGTTAAAATTATTTTAGGCTAAAAATTATTTCAAACTACATGTAGGTTTACATGTAGGTTATTTTTATGCATTAAAATGCAGAAATGATGCATTTTTACACAAACAAAAAATAGATCCAAAAAAATGCATTATTATTTTTTTCAAAATTTTAATGCATCCCAGTGTGTAAGACACTGAGTTAAAGAAGTCACTCCACTTGCTTTGGCAAGTCAGTTTGATTTTGTAGAGTGATCAGCATCAAATTTCTCCTTGTAATATCAATGCCTTGTCAATCAAAAAGGTCATAAGAATTAAGGACATGAACACACAAGATGAATTCTCTTGATCTCTAAACAATTTCCCCCTACTACAGAAATGTACTTCTACAGGAAATGTATAGGGACAAGAAATGAGAATTTAAATTTTGATATCATGGCTTAAGACAAATGGGTTAAGACAAAGCAGAAGAGAAAAGGTCAGAACATCATGGCTACCATACATGTAATAATGGATTTACCTAAAAAGTATGCAGAGTACGAGACTGGAGAGAACATTACACATCAGGATGAATTTAAAGTACAATGCACCAATGTATGGCTGAACAAAACTTGCAGCCTTTAATCTGTGCATCCCTGAAATAAACTGAAATTTTTTGCTTATGCTTTAGACACCTTTTCAACGGCTAGCCCGTGGAATGGAGGATCTCTCAGGAGATGGAGGAGTTTTAAAAAGAATATTGAGACCAGGAACAGGACCTGTGGTACCTAGAGGGGCAACAGTTAGATGTATGTACATGTATATGTAATTGTTGTAGGTTAAAATTATTTTAGGCTAAAAATTATTTCAAACTACATGTAGGTTTACTTAATAATTTTAACCTACAATAATTATTTTTAACAGACAACATACATGTAATTTATACATTGTGCTGTAGTACTGATCAAATGTAAGTTGACAGTCTTGACTCAAAACTTGATCATCGATCAAGATGTTTTCAAGAATCGAGGTCTGAGTTTGAAGTATAGAGCTTTGAGTTTCAAGAAACTCATTCCAAACAGTTTTACCAATTGAGAATCTTGAATAGAGATTTTGTGAAAATGATTTCTTGAAGACAGGACATTGTTTTAATATTATCTCAGTATCGCACTGCCATGAGCCACTACCAATGTAAGAGGGTGGCAAAGGGGGGGCACCAATCACGCATCACGCCGAATTTTTAAGTGAAATCACGCATCACGGAGAAAATTTTTAACCAATCACGCGTCACGTAAATAAGGACTAAATCCGGCATTAAAATGGTATAAACAAAACTACGAAGAGTCGGCGTAGGCTATATTGAATGCATTGATATTGTATTCAATTTTCTTTTTGGAAGGATTGCATGTTAATTCATGAATCTTAAAATGAAATAAAGGGTGTTGACGGGCCTAGCACAAATCCTACCAGCGCGTGGTGTGGTTGTTATGTCCTTTGTTCACTCAGTTTTTTTGCTGGTTTGACTTTTACAGTTTAGCCCTGACTAGTATATCTTATAAAAGATCTACACCTCTTGTATGAAATTAAGGGAGGCTCTTTATTGATTTGTCTCAGTAAAGGTTGCGATTCTATTAAATGCCATTTGTCCATGAGGATCTGTTTTAAGTTAAGTTCACATGGGTTGTATTGGGTAATATTTCTTTGCGAGCTTTTGTTTTGTCTTTGTCTTTGAGAGCTGACTTTCTGTCAGAGAATATTACTTCTGAGAGCACCTTCTCGATGAGATTGTTAGGGAAACCTCTTAGCCGTAGGTATTATTTGAATTTATTGATGTTTCATTTGATTTATCGAAAGTTTCCTTTGAAAAGTTCGTTCAATTCTGAGGAGTCTAAGGGCCTCTCCGCTTTGAAGAAACCATTCTTGACTCCCGGTGGGCGACAAGATTTAAAGTGCGTGTATTTCTTCTTAGCATTAACGGCTTTATTTCGTTTACTTGTCTTTTGCAGTCCATTTGTTTTTTATTCAGATATTTCAATGTATCTGAGACCTTCCATTTAATTTCTTATCAAGACTCAGGGAGCACATGAGGATGAGATTCAACATGTTTATTATTGGCATTTTCAAGTTCTGACATGTTTTTCACCACTGAGCGCGAATTGTTTCTGTATGAGCTGGACTCTCTCTTGTACATTTACGAGTGGCTTAGTGCCTTGTTCTTAGGCAAATTCACATATTAGTTTTGTTTGGCTTAGTAGCCTACTCGCTCTTCTTCTTTGATTTGAATCAATGTCACGATAGTGGAATTTGATTAGCGCTCCTAGTAATTTCTGTTCTGCCTGACACGTGGTCTGCTTTCCTTTGTCGGGTCTGATAAGCGCACTTTGGCATTGTAGCGTACTATGGTCTTGCGCTTCGAGTTTTCTGATTGCGTTTTCTGATTTCTCGCCCTGCCACGAAGATTAAAGGTCAAGAAAAGACCGGACAGGCCTTCAGTTAGACAATTACGTTGAATCCTTTGAATGTAAGCTTTCTAGTTTTTCAAAGAATGTCAAAAGCATTCACGTATCACGGAAAAATAAAAGGTAAATCACGCGTCACGCGCTTCTAAAATAGCAAATCACGCATCACGCCGTTAATTTGGGCACAATCACGCATCACGCAGTTAATTTTGGGGCAATCACGCGTCACGTAAAACCCCTTTGCCACCCTCATGTAAGTGGCCCATAGCCACCCAAGGAAATCAAAGCTTACTGCAAAATGGCAAGTGAACTCTTGCACCAAATCACTTCCATGAAAGGAAAAGAAATAAAGAGATGTTCAACATACAATATTCAATATAGCTGGCTTTAATTGTAAAGACAGTGGGTTTTTTGTCTTCTGTTTGTCTGAGTTTCACATGCCAAGAATTATGCATGAGTCAGTCAAACTAATTCTGTTTACTAATTTACATACATGCAGATTAAAATCTCTTGAATCAAATTTTCTTTTGATTGATACAATCTTATACACTGAAAATAACCCACAAATAAACATAGATCTTTAAAATGATGGTTCTCATTTTATTTAAGATAGAACAGTCAACTCCTTGGTGCAGGAAAAAATGGTCGCTTAAGGTGGCTCCAAGTAGTTTTTTTTGGGTCACATTTCCTTTTTGAATGCGCTTATACATGTACATAATCTTACTTTAGTTCAATGAATCTGAATTTAATACCAGATGCTAGGCTTGGATGAAAGTTTTGAGTGATATTCTTTTTATGCTAATCAGCATTTCCATAGCAACGGTAAGCTAACATGGCGAAAAACAGTTTTTCCTAATTATCTTTCGATTTTTGGGCTACCCACAACAAGCGAATATATGCGCTATAATCTATACAGTCTAGCACACTTAATGGGAAAATTTCAAACAAATTAAACTGTTCGATTTTGAATAAATCACTGAAACATTCCATAGGTCTCACAAATTATCATTAACTTACCACTGAAAGTTTCCTCAGACTTTTTTATTATTATTACTCCCTGAAAATAGCTCTGACTATCTAACTTCTAGGCAATAAAGAGATCAAGCTTTTCATTCAAATGAAGTTTTGCTTGACGTTTTCGAAAGTTTTACAATACAAAAATGTAAAACACAGTTAATGGAGCGTGACGCTCTGAGGCCCTGTGGGGCATGTATTTTTGTAATTGCACTTTGACTCGCAACTTTAATGTATAAATGTACCTTGTATCTGTGATGTTTCTTGTGGATATCAACTCACGATGCATGAGATTAACAACGATTTATTGTAAGCTCTTAGAAACATCAATCACATGGACGCCATGATGGTCGAGGGCTCAATCTCAAAGTTCCTAGCGACATACATTGGCTCTGAACATCCGGTATTCGCACTTCCGGTATACAACGTGAACATTACATCTCTTTCCCCCTAGTGGGCAACTCTCTGAATATTTATCAAAAATTGCGATATACAAATAAACATAACGGTTGTCCATGACACTACAACTCCTGACATTGAAGAGTTAAACAGAAGCCAATGTCCGTAAACACAAGTTGAATCATTTTAATTCAACTAGTCACACTATCATAGTTCATAGTTCACGTACCACTTAGGACTATAAGTCAAAAATCTGGCGGGGAGTTTGCTTCCTGGTCGATCTGCGTGGTTGACCATCTGGACGGGAAGCAGGAGCTTGACTCTCTGGAACAGGTTTGTTTGCATCCGGAAGGTCAGCTCGGACATGAGGAGTGCGCACAGATTTTGATGTGACAGGAACAGGAGCATTAGCGCATGACGGCATGGCTGATGGCTCTTGTAGGGACCCATTGTCAGCCGGCGAGCTGAAACCACTGTCTAGCGATACATCATTGTCACAGTTAATGGCTGATGGGTTCAGACTCTTAAAGAAAGAGGAATTTCTTGTAACCTTGCGATTCTCATTCTCAGCTGTGATCATGCTGCCTTTCTTGTCCACCACAGTCAAGGGGGTAGGTTCGTAAGCAGTTGCGCCTTTAGACACAGTAAATGGTCTCTTGACTAGTACAGTTTCACTGCAGGAGATAGCGCAGGGTTTCACATTTGCTTTGCTGTCAGATCTTTGATCTTGGACTTCTATGAGGAATCACGTTTGCGATAATCTCTGATACAGGATCTACGTGGTTAGCTTGAGGTAGTTTGTTACGCACAGGATGTTTCAACAACAGTACTGTAGGGGCGACACTAGTGGTTGCATGAGGAGTGGTGCGATAATTTCGCAAAACTGCATGCAGCTCGTTCCTCCAATTTCTTCCTTCTACTTTGGCAGCCTTGATGCACTTTTTTAGCATTTTCACAAACCTCTCAACCTCGCCATTGGCCCTTGGCCATAGTGGGGTGACCTTGCGATGCTTGAAACCAAGCATGTGAGCAAACTTAGCAAATTCTTCTCTGCTGAAAGGTGGACCATTGTCTGACCTAACAACCCGGGGAGTTCCAAACGTAGCAAACAGCTGATCTAGCTTGGGTATGACAGCAGCAGCGGATGTTGATGGCACTGGTTCTACGAACGGGAACCTTAAATAGTCATCAACCAATAGGAGCAGAGTCTCGCCATCCACATGCGCAAAGTCGATGCTCACTTCATCAAAAGAGTGGTCAGGAAGGACAGACATTTGAAGAGGCTCTCTGGTGTAAATTGGGGTCACAACTTGACACGGTAAGCAGGCCTTGATCTTCTTTCTCTTCTCTCCTTTTCTTGCAGGAGAGCTTTCGTCTTCACTATGCCCAGGTGGCCTTCATGGGCAATGTCAACGATTCGTTCTTGCAACACAGCAGGAACTACCAGGCGATCAGACTTTAGCAAGACAGTGTCAGTGCAAGTTAGTTGTTCTTTCACTTGTTTATAGCGTGACAGTTGAGATACTGATATATCTGGTGGGGCCTTGTGCCAACAGCCAGACTTGACCGCAGATATAACTGCTTGAAGCACTGGATCCTTTGCGGTTGCAGACTCTATCTCAGACAATGTTACGGCTTTTGGTACTGCATTCCTTGCAATAAACGAAATGTGTTCCTCGGACTCAACTTGATAGTTGTGAGATTCAGAATCTCCCACTGGGTGTCTCGAAGCATAGTCTGCTGGATTTGAAGCACCAGGGCGATATTCCACGGATCGGCGCTGCGGGTAGTCCATTGTGGGAAGCCACACACCATCAGGGATTTCAATTGTGTCATGACCTGAAAAAAGGGAAGTCACGTTGATTGGTTTTGTCGCTTTTTGTATTTCATCCAATCGTCAGTGGTTCCCAGGCCCAGTCCCCGCACGCAATGGCAGCATGGATAGGAAAGAAAGAAGGATTGCGTAGACAATAGGTACAAGGGGCAAACGCAAAAAGACAGCAATTGATCCAGGATCTGAAAAAACAACATTTATTCAGGATTTTAAAAAAAAATAATAATAATTACACGTGTTGATAAAAACGTAAATTGAAACGTTTGTCCGCAAAAGCAATCAGGTGATCATCATTGTAAACAGCGTTCTGTCTGTCCATAAAGTCCTCGTGAGCCCAATTGATGGAATGGGCGACGAGAAAATCGAGTCGCCCAAACAGTTCTATGCGTCAACAATGTTGACAATAATGCAACGCGGGATTGGTGGCCCATTCGGTGCACGGACACACAATGGAATGCCCGAGTTCTTGCATCAACTAAAAGAAACGGAGAAGAAAACGATCGTCAATGTCCCCGTCTGTCCATCGTTGCAAACAATGTTGACAATAAGATGACGGAGTGGGATCGCCCCAAATAGAAACGGCGTTAACGGGCAGGTCTTGTATTTCTAAAATCAACTGTACAGTGTGAAATAAAAATGAAAATTAGTGATCTCTGCGTTTCCTTCTTTTAACCAAATGATCAATTTTTCCCTTGAAGACTCTACGATTACAATGTTGACACACTGAAGGATTGTTCGTATGTTTTTCAGTGTTCAACCATAACGAGCGTGGGCAGAGGTACAAGTCCCGTAACTGTCCCGTGATCTGTGTTTGTGGGGTGAAAAAAAAACAGCGTTACAGATTAAAAACACGTCGCTGGCAGTAGAGGCAAGAGAGGTCCCATATAATAAATGATCGTCGACTGAGGGTGGGTCGCACCCATTGTGTGACAGCGCAGCGAAGCAAGGTGCGGATTTCAACCATCACCTTGTAGTCAAGGAGAAAAAAAACACAAAGGTTACAAAGGCCCTTGGGATAGCATCAAATCATTGTGGCATTGATTGCAATAGCCATTGGTCCAATGGGCGGAATGGGGGTTTCGATAGAATGCACTTTGGTTAATAATTGATTGGTGGTCCCGTAACACCGTCGTCGTGAGCAATGGTTGCAACCAACACAACTAACTGAATATTTGACCCATTTATGAAGTTGGCAAACACGATGAAATACAAGGTCGAAACATACCCGTGCCATGCATTCGCGGTGCAATTGCCTGGCCACCAAATCCAGGATGCGTTCTTGTAGGATGATGGGTAGATAATCCCAATAAGAGTCTCCATGGGGAAGCGAGGCAGTCTGGGATGGATCCTTCTCCTCTCCCACCGGTTCCACTTTCACGCGTTTGGTGGCTCGGGTCTCCTTCTCCTTCTCCTCCATGACACGTTTCCGCTTGGCTAGCATGACTTCCACCACCGAGGGGGTGACCACTTTGTTGGACGCCATGTTTGTTTTTGGATGTCACTCGTAACAACTGAGTGAAGGGTGACAACGGTGGGAACCCCTGCTCTTATTATACCCTCGGGAAGAAGGACGAAGCATGCCGGGAAGGAACAGGGTACCTATGGGGGGTATGGGTCTTGATTCTTCACTCACCCCAGGGTCTCTCGCCACCCACCTCGTTCTATTTAATCGCCTCGAGAGAGAGAAAGAAGGACAGGCATGATGTTGGGGTACGCGATGGATCCATTGTCCGTGAAGAACGTGTTATTGACCAAGGAATTGAACAAAGTGAAAAAAGAAAATCTGTCCCTTTGAGCGGCCATGGCGGATGTCATGTGTCAACTCAGTGGGGTACCCTGGAGCGAGATTCCGAGTTGCGTCGAGGCCTTGAAGACCGACAACTCGTCCCTCCGTGCTCGAATCGAGACCTACCAACGGGAAAAAATGCAGTGGTCGACAGACATGAAAGAGGCCCGTGCTCGAGTCCCGACTGCAACGGGACAAAATGCAGTGCTTGAAAGACATGAAAGAGGAATGTCGTCGGGGCCTGCAATGGCAAGTGCGCTGCGATCTCTTGTTGGACCAATTTTTGTGCAGGGAGTGCAAAGAGGAGAAAGATGCCGCCTACCAGATGGGACACGGTTACGACTGGGAACCCAACTGTTGCGAGGGATTCTGTAAATTGGCCAAATACAATTTACAGGCTGGGATGGACAAGCACGTGGGCGAATTTGTTATCCCCGAGTATTTCGAGAAGGATCCCCGCTTACAAGCCATCGAAAAACAATTGGTGAATGAAGGCGTCCAAGTCTTGACCTTGAAAGACAGTAAGGCGTGAACTGACACAAACTCTTTTGTGTTTTACAAGTGGTTGATTTTATTAAACTTTGAACGCAACGTTGGATTTTACAATAAAGTGTTCTTTCACAATTTTAAACGTTTCTTGACTTACATGATTTTTTTCACAATCTTCTCCGTCAGGATATGTTTTCCCAGCAGGTTGGCAATCCCTCGGATCATTTTTTCGTCCGCTTCCCACTTGTCCTGCAACGTCTTGGCACGACTGTAATTGATGTCGTGTTGCCTGGCCAATCGATCCAATCGATTTTTTCCGGGATCCCCTCGTTTCAGGCGTTTGGCGAGATGCGTTCCTGGGCCCATGTATTGATACCCGGCCAATGAAATTCGATCCCCATTTTGGCCAGTAACTTTTGAATGTCGAAACTTCCTCCGTGAATGGCTCTTTGCCGGCGGGGAGCCTGTTGCCTTCTCCGTTTGGGTGTTTGACCGCGCCCCATCACTTCCAATCCAACCAACTCGTCTTGAGTTTCTCCAACTCCCTTTTCGCTCTTTTTTCGAGAGCTGCCTTGGCTTTGTCTCGGATCGCTTGTTGGTTTTTTTTCGCAACACTCCCTATGACGCGCAATGATGCAACCCCACCCCACAATGACGCGACGGAGACCGAAACGAGGAGGAGGCACGACGTTGGGGGGACAACGCCAACCCCATTTCTTGCAACAAGTCGGTCGGGTTCAGGTCTTGAGGGGACGAAAAGGTCGACACCCCCACCCCCGCCGGGCTTGCCGTGGCGGCAGGTTGGGGGCTCGTTCCTACTCTGGCCGGTGACAGCGTGGCCCAGAACCGTTCCATCTGTTCCGGGTATACCGGATCCAGCAGGGCGCCGTCGCTCTTCCGGGGTGAACTTACACGACTCATGTCGTTTTTTCAAAGACCACCGGTGGCGCTTCTCGTTCGCACACATATTCGTCCACAACTGAAACCGATCATCGGACGCTTGCACCATGAAGGTAATGGGTCGGATCCCCGTGGTGGACGGACTGTACTTGACTATCCGATACCCCTGCCGAGCAATGTCGGCCATGGGAATACATAGTTGCGTTCAGGGACGTGGACATTTGCGTTGCCGTGGATGCGCATGGACCCTTTTTATGTATCTGGTGAGCCGATACCCCGATGGAGGTTCGATGTCCGACGAGATCCAATCTCCGCATTGACGTTGTCGTCGTCAAGTGAACCAATACCCTGGGGGAGGCGCTACGTCTGACGAGATCCAACCCCTGCGTTGAACTGGACTTTTAAACCGTCCACTTCCCGTCAGATGCCAGGATCGCGATTGCACAACCAGGGGTGGACCATGGTGGTGTTGCTGCTGTTTTTTTTTCTTAATGTTTCTGTCTTCACTCGCCGAAAATGTCTCGGGCTCGTTTCGCCGCTTTTTTATAGATCCTTTGTCTGCTCGTCTGGGCTTTTCGTTTCACCGCTCGTCCCAAGGCGCCAAACACCGCTTTCCCCGCCTGTTGCCACGATTGACCTCGGTCCAGCGACGCTTTTCCTTCGCGCAACAACGACGCGAGCAGCGGGGTGGCCAATTTGATCAAATCTTGCATGAAGGCACCTCCGCCTTGCCTCGTCCCCGTTCTTGTCGAGGGGGGATGATAACGCGTTAAACTGCCTCCCAACATGATGACACTTGAGGATCGACGAGGGAGGGAGGGGGGGCTGGCTTTTTATACCGTCACTTTGCGGAACGAGAAGGTGGCGACCGTTTTGCCTTTTTTCATTTTCGCCAAGGTCCCGGTCGGGTCGGCCAGTTGCACTTCGACGATATTGATCCAGGGGCATCGTAAGGAGACCCATTGGATATGCAAGGGTTCAAAGAACTGCACCCCCTCTCCGCTTTTCAGAAAATGCACTTCTCGAAACAAGGGGTGGAGTTGACCGCCCATCCGATTGCTTTCCTCCAGATCCGTGTACACGAAGAAGCATCGTCCCATACTCCCCACGTACTCGCTAAAGGCATCGTTGAGATTCACAAAGTGCCACTTCACGGTCAGCAAGAGATACAGGTACCCTTTGTCCGTCTTCCAGAGCTTTCTCTTCTCCGTTTCCTCGTCGGACTCTTTGGCACCCAGTTCCGTGTCCTTGATAAAATAAAAGGTCTGGTCGGATTCTTGAAACGGGAGGGTGTAGTGAAGATTTTCCCCCAGTGCCGTCCCCTCGGCGTTCAACCACCCCATGCCCACCGCCAACTTTTTACTCACCATCAACCGCATGGCAGGGTCAGTCATGGAAGGATTGGGTTGAATGTTCTCCAACAGTTTGTGTTCCACGACCAAGGACGAGCCTTCCCAACGAAAGGTGGGTCGACGGGCCTTCTCCAAACGAAGTCCCAGCTCTTACGTTTGGGCAAAGGCTTCCCGTTCGAAGATTCGAATCATGGAGGCCATCAGATCCACCCCATCCTTGATGAATTGGTCGTCTTGCAATTGCGTGCCGCTGATCATGTAGTGTTTGACGGTCAGTTGATCGAGGGTATTCACCAGGGTGTAAGACAGCACAAACAAGAGAGCCTTCTCGAGCCCCATGACGTGCGTCAATGTCCGTCCACTATCGGGGTTGGAGAGGGACAGCAACCGTACCTTGAACGCATCCAGGGTGTTGGGAATTCCGGGGAGACATCACTCAGGAGCACCACGCGATTCATGACATGAACGATGACTTTGTGGCCAGTCTGGGTGTGCAATCCCCTCTTTATAGCAAGGTCATATGGCGTTTGGGGATCCAACTATCGTATTTGCTGGGCCACCCCATCCAACGCACCAACACGTTCTGTCCTCGTTGTCGAAGCACTTTTTCCACCCAAAACACGGCATCGTCCAGCACCTCGACTTTTTGCACGTCTTCTTTGTAAAAGGTCCCTTCCACGGGCATCCCATCCCACTCTTGGATCTTGTAGGTGGGCACGGGGCCTTCTCGGACGCGTTGCACGATGCACGATGAACACTTCTTCTGTCCATCCGGGCAAATACCCCTTTCGAAAAGGACGATGTTTCTTGTTGACACGAACGCGATCCCCCACCTTCAATGTCGGGCGTTTCCGCTGTCGAAGCCGTTTCTCATACAAGCAATCCCACACAGTGCGTTCGTTGGCGCGGGTCACTTGGTTCGGGGGCAGACCAATACTTCGATGCGGCAACCGTGAACATGCGGTACATGCGGTACATGCGTTCCTTCAACATGCGATTCCATCATTCCACCACGGCGGCTTTGCTATCCCCGTGCGTGGAAAAGAGCGCAAGTAAAGACTGTTTTGAGTGAAGTGTGAAATCTTTTCTTGAACCAGTCTGGCCTACAATCTTGGCAAACCTTCAACTTTGTTGCACACGCCTTCACGAAAGTCCAATTATTTTATTGTACATGTATTAAGTACAATGTGTAATAAAAGGCTATAATAATTACAGTATCTTGATTGCCTTTTTTTATTTGATATTTTAGATCACTATAATGGTTATACTGAGTTTAATGATGAACCTTTTGATAGCTCAAGATTGCGAAGCAGGCCAGAGGTTAAGAAACTAGGTAAAGTATCTACTGTTTTACATGTAGTCTTTCCACTTAGTTACTTTAATTAATCCATTGACTCCTGTACAATTTCTCAACTAGGGGTGTAATGATTCATATTCCTTGCGATTTGATTCGATTTCGATTTTTGCCTTTTCGATTTCGAATATTTCGATTCGATTATGCAAATGTTTCTTGCAGATAGTTTTAGACTTATCTGTTGTACTGTCTTTATAGCCAGAAAACCATAATACATAGATTTCCACACAGCTGATCTAAAAGATGCAGGCAGATTCACGATTGCTTGGTCGTTTGTCGCCATGTTTGAGAATGTGACAATGAGCGTGTTGTGCATGGTTTGGCTTATTTGTAGATTCTCAAAGGGGTGGTAGAAGGGCAGCAATTTTACCAGGCAACACAAAATGCAAACAAAAGAGTTTTTAAAGAGTTCTGAATTTTGAATTCACAATATAATAACTCATTGAGGGCACCCTGGAAAAGGTATGCAAAAATCGAACCAAAATCGAAACATGGAAGCAAAGAATCATGAATTGAACCGAATGGTCATAATCGCAATTAATCGAGAATTCGATTAATCATTACACCACTACTTTTAAGCAAATTTAAAGGGACACTGAAATGTTGTGTTTTCATGATTTTGGCCAGGAGCTTAATGAAAGCTTACTTTATTATCTTGAAATTGGAAGAAACCATTGCCAAAAGTGATAGAAGCAAAGAAAATAAATATGAACTAAACAGACAAAACAATGGCTAGACAAATCAAAAATTTCACAAATTACTGATAGGCAGTTGATGCACCTCGCACAGAAAGATACAAATAAATTAATGTAACTTCTCAGTCTAAATGTACTTGTGTTAATGTAGATTACAGTCTAATTGGTGAACAGGGATGTTGTAGCGCTTAGAGAACACACTCACCTCCCAGTTTCGATATCCACTCGCCTTCTCAGGTTCGATATCCAAACTCAGTGTCATGTAATGTTTACTGTATGTATGTAGGTTGAGTTTGTTGTTGGTTCTCGGCCTTGCTCAGACCTTTTTCTTTTGGGTTCTCCAGTTTTTCCTCCCTTCTCAAAAACCAACATTACCAATTTCAATTTCGATCTGGAATTCGAGGCCACAGGTTTGTCAGTTGCAAGACCATTAAGTGCCACTCCAGCTAAACAAAGGGCTTTATAAAAAATGTGGTTATTGTTCATTGTGGTGTGTAAAATAGGATAGTATTTGCAACAGTCCCTTTCACGCTTGCTACAGCTGTATGAGAGATAGAGATATGCGACCATGCTTGAGTGAGTTGGAAGTGAAAAATGATAGGGAAAGGAAGGGAGGGGAAAGAAGAGCACAGATGCATAGGAGGCAAGCACGAAAGGGAGAGATAACAAGTACAGCTGCCAACAACTGAAGGATTCTTACTTGAACTGGGCCGAAATTAGATGCACAGCTCTTATTTATACTTGCGCTGTAAGTGACTGTTGTGAATAGGTGAATGCTATACACAAAATTAATAAATAAGCATTTACCCAAATTAAAGTGGATTAATTTATTTTATTTATTTTTATTAAGTATATTAGTTAACTATTTTTTAATAGAGTACATTAATATTATCTGTCTATTATTTTCTTTGCAATTGTCAAAAAGCACTCGTCTGATAATTATTAAAAAATTATGTTTTTTTCAGATGAGCATGTCCCAGGCTTTTATATAGGGTTGAGCACTATGAGAAGAGGAGAAAAGGCACGATTTATACTCACACCATTGTATGGTTTTAAGGACATAGGAATCCCCCCTCGAGTTCCTCCAAACAGTACAGGTGTGTGTACACTTTTTGTACATTATAATCCATACCAAGATTGCTACGAAAATGAAATTTCTCAAATCTTCCTTGGAAAGGCTATGTACTGTTATGTGGATTTTAATCAGTGATACCTGTTATGTATATTAATTTTTTGTCTTTGAGTTGGCATTGGAGAACACACAATATTATATATAGTATTTACCGGTATATATTTTTTTTACATGCATGTACATGTATATGAAGGGCACCCTATACATGTACATACATTTATGACTTATACCTCTTTGTGAAAATCAGTCACAGAAAAAACATTAAGACCTTTTCATGTTTGACAAGTACATGATAGGTTCATGCAAACATTGAGGGCAGTTGTATGTATAGAGCCCTAATTTAAATAATGCAATGCACAAGCATTACCACTAATTTCACTGTTACGTGACCCTTCAAATCAAAACTACTTTGAGCAATTTCAATTTACTCTGCCTTCAATCATACCTAGTAGGAGGAGTTTGTATACTCCTGATTTGCATTGGGCATATTAAATTAGTGAGCTCCTCTGGCATTGGACGTTTTATCGGCTTCAAAAGTTTGTATAGAAAAACATTCGACGACAAGAGATGGGGAAAACCTCCTTTAACTTTCATGGAATATTTCATTTAGATGCTGGCAAAATCGACTCCGCTGGCGAGCCGAGAAGTTTGAGCTTTTCCTGTTGTTTACAGTTATGGCCGACTGGTCATGCATCAACGGTAATAATATGCAAAATTAATGTAAACTGACAGTATGAATGTAGTAACAACAGATCGTTACTACATTCGTTTTCCACATAAGTACTGTCAGTTTTCATTTGTATATTATTATTTTGATTCGAAGGGTCGCATAACAGTGAAATCAGTGGTAAAAGACATAAAAATGTGAAATGTGATTCTTTAGATCACATAGTTATGGGTATGCACAAGGTACATGTTGCAAAAAAACAATATAAACATCAAGGTAGTGTCAAAACTGAAGTAGCAACAGAAACTAGCCAAGGACAAAAAATTAACCAGAACATTAAAAATAACAGGCTCCTAGCAGCCTTTACTCATGCGCATGCGTAAGTTAGTTTTATGACATATTTTAAACATGATAAGAAGATGTCCGACATGGCGAAGAGTACTCTTTTCATTCAGTCATTGTTCCTGCAAACCACATTGTTTACTGTTGATTGTTTTGGAAATGAAGGCTGTACATACATACATACATACTTTATTACCTTTCCCCAAAGGGGCTTTTCAAAGATAATTAAAACTAACTAACAAGAATAATCGAAAAATAACTAATTACATTATGATCATAAATATAAATCGTATTTTCAAATATAAATTGAATTAATTAAGTTAAGATTCTAAAAATTCCTTTAAGAAGCTTGCGCTTTAAAACTTTCTTAAAAACCGAAACAGATTAATTACTAAATTTTAAAATAGGGTCCAATGAGTTCCAAATATTAACAGTGCGATAATAAAATGTCCTCTGGCCAGAAGCAGTTCTAAATAAAGGAATGTTCCACAATGAAGGGAATGATTCTTCTAAGTCTTATATATACCAAACATGAACATTGCTATGTAAGTAGGGTTGTAGGAGACGCTGTCGTGACACTTGAGTAACGCTCTTTTACCGGAAGTGAGAGTAGCCGGAAGTCACTAAACAGGAAGTGTAGTGGCATAAACTGGAAGTGTACAATTTAAAATATGCGTGCATAAATTTGCATGCAAAATCGTGACACAAAAAATAAAATAATCATAAAAATAACAAGAAAAACAGAGCCGAAACCTTACCTCATGTCGCTATGCGCATGAGTAATAACCAGAAATTGATTCATAAAATGATATTATTTTTAATAATTCATGAATCACGTAATTAAGGCTACCTCCTGTCCTTTGAGGGAACCCCGCCCCCCAAAAAAAAATTTCTTCCACCAAAATAAGTTTTGTTTTTAATCTTTAAAAACTAAGTTACATAATTCCATAAAGCAAAATTTCAATACAGACTAGCTGGAACCTCAATTTAACGCACCTCTATATAATGAAGTCCAAGGTATAACAAATGATATTCTTCAGCCCGGCAAAATTACAAGTAAAATGTCTAAATAACAAACCTCGATATGATGAAATTCTTGTTGCAAACGAACACAATCTAGCAGCTCAAATGTAAAATCTACCCCGATATCGTGAATAAATGTCAACGCACAACAAAAAGTAAAATGCAGTAACAGACCAACAGTGTATGCTATAGGGCAAAGGTATAACTGTGCAGTTTTCCAGTGTCGTAGTTATAATAATTTTTACAGTGTACTGTAGCTTCATGTACGTAACACCGTTACAAAACAATTATTAACTATATTAATATAACAAGCATTTTGGTTGTTTTTCTGCAAATTCATTATAACCAGGTTTTTGATATGACGAACCCTTGATATAACGAACCAATTTACCCAGTCCCTTGGCACTTTGTTAAATCGAGTTTCCACTGTAAATCACAAATTGGCCCACATTGGCAGGTGTGGTTTTTCGAGTGGAGGCACTTGTTGTTTAGGAACCTTTAGCTTCCAATCCCAGAAGTCCCGACTTTGAAACCCATACCTCAGTAGTATTAAAGGATTGAATGAATTATAGCTGGGTTAAACATTTCACTCAATCGGTCAATCAATCAACCAATGGCAACGGCATTGAAGGTAGGGGAGGATGTAGAGTAAGATGCAAGGTATCGGGGGTTGTTGGAGGAAACAATTTAGGAGAGGGGGAGGGTCAGTGAACAGTGAGCCTACAATATGTTGTGGTCACCTGCTTTAACCATGGGGAAAGCGTTGAAGGTAGCAGAGGGTGTGTTGTTAGATCCAAGAGTTTTGGCGTAGTTACTAAAAGAAGGAATGGCCTACAATGAGCTACAATGACCTACAATGAGCTACAATGAGCTACAATGACCTACAATGAGCTACAATGAGCTACAATGAGATACAACGATCAGCCACAATGACCTACAATGAGCTACAATGAGCTTTAACGATCTACAATGAGCTACAACGAGCCACAACGACCTACAATGAGCTTCAACGACCCACAATGAGCTACAGTGACTTAGAAAAAGCTACAATTAACTAAAAATTTAATTAGCTACAAGGGGTTTATAATATCACCATCCTTACTGTTATATACCATAGAAAGGTCGGTCCCGCGAGAGGAGAATAATTAGCGACCACCCGTTCACTTCTGAAAATCACCGGAAGTAACAAAAGGCCGTACCTGTACTATGTTATCTTTACGTTATCTTTCCGGACCGGCTCATGTCAACCCGTCCGGCCCTGCTCACGTCACCTTGCGATTCTATTTTCTGTAGGATTGCGTCAGATATTATAAACCCCTTGTAGCTAATTAAATTTTTAGTTAATTGTAGCTTTTTCTAAGTCACTGTAGCTCATTGTGGGTCGTTGAAGCTCATTGTAGGTCGTCGTGGCTCATTGTAGCTCATTGTAGATCGTTAAAGCTCATTGTAGCTCATTGTAGGTCATTGTAGCTGATTGTTGTATCTCATTGTGGCTCATTGTAGCTCATTGTGGCTCACTGTAGATCATTAAAGCTCATTGTAGGTCATTGTAGCTCATTGTAGGTCATTGTAGGTCATTCCTTCTTTTAGTAACTACGGAGATTTGGGCTTGTTGGAGCAAAAATCTTAGGAGAGGGGAGGATCAGTGAACATTGAACCAATGATAATGTAATGGTCACCTACCTTGCCTACAGCTGTATGGGGAAAGCATTGGAGCAAAGGGCAAGTGGGAAGTCGGAGGATGCAGGAAGTGGGGGGGGGGGGGGGGGGGGCGGGGTGTCAGTGAAGCAGAATGGGTGTTGTTGAGCAAAAAGCTTAGGAGAGTGGAGGATCGGTGAACATTGAGCCAACGATAATGTAATGGTCACCTGCCTTGCCTACAGCTGTATGGGGAAAGCACTGGAGGAAAGGGCAAGTGGGAAGTTGGATGCAGGGAGTGGGGAGGGGAAAACAAAATGTGTATAGGAGAGGGTGACTGAAGGTTTCATTCATATTCACATGTTGTCTCATATACAGTTGAAGGAGCCTTTGATCTGTTTACTCTGATCTTTATTGGTATTTTTTAATAGCCTCAAAACAATCATTTTGACAGCCAAAGCAGTCCTGGCTTTCGCCAACCTAAATAATTACGTGATGGTGGTTTATATGATACACCTTATTCCAAAATGGCGGGGAATTATTAATTTTTTGTATGCATTTCAATTAGCCCTCTTTGCCTTGTTTTTGCGTGAAAATTCTGTTGTATTTTGCACATGCTGACAAGGCAACAAGGGCTAATTAACATACATAATTATAAAAGAATATTAAATAAATTGACCACCGTTTTGGAATAAGGTGTATGGTTTATAGCAGATGTTGTTTACATTGTATGTATTACTTTGAAGGAGTAGCCCAGTACCTTGTGTGCACCTCTCATTTCATTTGTTCTCTTTAACAATAGCCTTTATTATTATCAGGACTATCAGAGCTTGGGGCATTGTTTTGCCCTTGTAGCTGTTGTTTTCTCAACCAATAGTGTTGCCACTTCAGTGAAGTACCGTTTGCCCTCAGAAAAGTGATTAACGTTTCCTTGTTGTAAAACTCTTTGCAGTGCTTTTTGAGGTGGAGTTGCTTAGTTACATAGATCACAAGGCGGCAGACGACTATGATGCTTTTACAGCAGTGAGTAAAGACAGTGGTCAAAATTAATGGTAGCCATTGAGCTGAAACCTTGTCAGTTCAGGCTTGGCTAATGAGTTTACATTTCTACTACATTATTAGCCACCTTAGCTGTCACTAGGGGTGTAACGATACATTGAACTATCAATGTATTGTGATAGTTGGTGCCACAATAGCAAGCTATCGATAGTATAAAAATCAACTATCGATAACAATTGCGATAGTGTGGCCTGACAATAGATAGTTTCATTAGTGGGTAAAAAAAACAATAATATATTTTGGCTACATTAGGGCCGATTTACATGGTACAACTTTGTTGTATGCGACACACTAACGTCTTATGGCATGCTTATGACATGACTTGAGTTGATTTAAACAGAGTAATTCGTGTTGTAAGCTTGTCGTAAGCATGTTTTAAGCGTGTCGCATGCGACAAAGTTGTACCGTGTAAATCGGCCCTTATACACAATAATTTTTGTATCCTTGATTGAAATATATAATGCATAAAATAAAATAAAATTGCCTGTTTGTGTCGTCCATTGCTATAAGGCGAGACAACACAAAATGAGATCATGTGGCGTGCCAAAACAATCATGGCGGACGAAAAAGTGACTGAGTCTTTGTAAATCTGGTTTTTACTTTTTACTATCGCAATACTATTTACAATGGCAATACTGATCCAACTACATTTATTGCCATAATATTGCAATTGTGCCCCAACTATTGCAATGTTGACGTATATGACCGTTGATTATTTCCACCAATCAGGAGTTGTTGTTAGTCATTTTTCTCTCCATGAGGAATTTCAAGAATGAGACTGAACGTTCATGTACTCTTAGTAGTGGGTGGAAATATTGAATGATCCTGAAAGATGAATTCAAGAACAAACTCTCAAACAAAGCACATTAGACAGAGGAGGAGGGAGTTAGTGAGAGCGACCTCGGACCGGCTGAGAATAAGGCTTAACCTTGGCTACTGAAATACATAATAAACAATATATTATAATTCAATTATGGTGTCTTTTGATGGTCATTTTATGGTACAAAAATGGACCACCATAATTGAGAAAAAGAGATTATACAGAATAAATTACTTGAATGTATAATCTAGTATGCCTGTTTGACAGGTTAGAAATGGGGCAAAGTTAAATTGCACTGAGTGCATGACTGTGTGCAGGACAAGAGTGAAACACTGTACTACAAATGGTGGCCACATTAAGAAATTACAAGTATTGAGAAATTAGTAACAGAATGGAATGGAGCAAAGTTAAATTGCAAAGTTAAATTGCAAAGTTAAATTGCAAGTGCATGTGCTCAGGACAAGAGTGAAACACTGTACTACAAATGGTGGCCACAAAAAAAATTTAAAAGAGTGGAACATTAAGCTGTCGAATAATAAATCCTTTTAAAATGTTCTCTGCATTTGATCATTATTATTTAGATGTTACATATAATTTTCAAAGTAGTACATTGGTTTAGAGGAGCCCATGTACATTGTACAGTCATGTATGTTGATACATTCCCTGTAGGAAGAACGAAAAGAGGCATCATTTGAACAGCTGTTGAAAGTTGCCAACTCAGAGAGAGAGGTATGTTGTCTTGATTGCCACATACGCTATGCCATCATGTAAGTCTTTAACTGTAAAAATAGAATTTGTAAATACATAATAATTAAACGTATAGTACAGTACTATAATTAGTACAAAATGGTGTATTCAATTACATGTAAATCATTGATTTTTCTCTAATATTTTATTCTACTTTTTTCTTTAATTGTTACTTTTTTTCATCCTACCTTTCTTCTGTATCTCATTCCTTTCTATCCATATTAATTTTCATAATTTCTGTTGCAATAAATAATGCAGTAGACACATGTGGTCCTTACCTACATGTATTTTTTTTTTATCGGCAGAAGCTCGCATAAAGTAAAAAGCTACATAAATTATGTAGCTCTATGCAAGTGTATACATTTTGTTATTTTAATATATTGCTTATTTTTCTTTTAAGGCTGGAAATGATTTTTACAAAAGGAAGCAAGTGAACAAAGCAATTAGTAAATATTTGAAGGTAAAAAGTTGTTATATTTAAGCTTAAATAATACTACCCCTGGTTACACTGTATGACAGACCATCCCTTCCATTCCCTTCCCCTCAAGTAAAGCCCAATTTTGTTTTATTATTTTCAGAGTTTGTGTTGGTTTTCTGTACTAAAGCAAGAGTTTAAATAAGACAGCAATAGAAACCTCCCTTAGTAGGCAATTGCTGGCACAGATGAGCTGCATTCATTTACACTGCTTGCTTTTCTTGTGTAGCCAGCGCACCTTACAACCAAATGACAGCACTGGCTAGCTATTAATTTTTCTTTTTGTTGAAGTGGGTCTGATCATTGGTTTTAAACTATCTTAAAACTTAGTTTATTAAAAAAGGGAAAGTATAGAAATTATTATATTGATGATACTGATGACAATTATTGTGACCCTTTTTACCCTGTCCCATGCTCAGACTACCATGCAACTTGGTCTCAGCATGGGTGAAACGTTTAGCACAGCTCATGTGTATTTTTTGTTTACATTGAAAACGTTTTCCAAGCTGTGACACTTTGTAGGAAATCCATGCCAAGTTTTATCCAAGCGGTGCCAAAAATAATCTCAGCAATACAGCAAGTATTTTCTTAACCTTGAAAAAAGACATAATAAACAAAGCGTTATAGGGCAGCTAAAGGTGGCAAACGGGCGCACTCTTACCAAAGACAAAGACATACTAGAAGAATGCAAACGATTCTACAAAAATCTATATACATCACAAAAAACGGAAAATGCAAACATAAATACCGGTAAAGACCTTTTCTTCCCTGAAAACAATGAATGTAAATTATCTTCAGAAGATGCAATTTCTTGTGAAGGAATACTGACGGAGAAAGAATGTTTTGAAGCCCTTAAAACAATGGAACCTAATAAATCTCCAGGTACGGACGGAATACCAGCTGAATTTTACAAGGTCTTTTGGAAAGATATATCCATTTTGTTCATAAAGGCAATCGACGCGTCTTACAATCGCGGAAGGCTGGGAATTTCCCAAAGGAGAGGGTTAATTAAACTTATCCCTAAAAAGAACAATATTCTTTCAAATTTGAAAAACTGGCGCCCTCTCACTCTTCTAAATACAGATTACAAAATTGCAACAAAGGCAATAGCGAACCGGCTAAAAAAGGTGCTTCCTAAGCTCATAAATCACGATCAAACAGGCTTTCTTAAAGATAGATCTATCAGCGAAAACATCCGATTGATCGAAGGTTTGATAAGACATACAGAAGAAGAAAAAATCCCAGGTCTTCTATTATTTGTCGATTTCGAAAAAGCCTTTGATACCTTAGAATGGTCCTTTGTTCAGCAGGCGTTCGAATACTACAAATTTGGCGCTTCTTTAAAAAAATGGATTGAACTCTTTTACGTTGGAATTGAAAGCAGTGTAGTAAACAATGGCTGGTCATCTGACTTTTTCACTCTGGGAAGAGGTGTTAGACAAGGTTGCCCCTTATCTCCTTACATCTTTATTCTTTGTACTGAGATAATGGCTTCAGCAATTCGACGTAATTTGGATATAAGAGGCATCCCTATAGACGGAGAAGAAACAAAAATAAGTTTATACGCAGATGACACAACTTTAATCCTTGACGGCACAAAATCATCATTACAATTTTCACTAACCACATTGGATGCTTTTCAAACGGTATCTGGCCTTAAAATCAACAACGAAAAAACCGAAGCCCTCTGGATCGGAGCGCTGAGCGGAAGTGAAAAAGAATTGTTTCCCGAGCGTAATTTTAAGTGGGCCAAAGACTCCGTAAAAGCACTAGGCGTGTGGTTCTCTACATTATGCAAAAAATCGCAAGCCCTAAACTTTAAGGAAAAAACTGAAAAAATTCAAAACCTAATCGAAAGTTGGACTTTCCACCGATTAACCTTTTTTGGGAAAATAACCGTCATAAAAGCTTTCCTGACTTCGCAATTAGTTTACATTTTAACGCCTTTGCCAACAGACCATTGCGCTCTAAAGGAAATCAATCATCTTCTCTTCCATTTCCTATGGGATGGTAAAAAGGACAAAATTAAGCGCTCTGTTATGATAGGCGACTACAGGAATGGGGGAGCGAAAATGATAGATATTTTCACATTCAATGCTTCACTTAAAACTACCTGGATAAAAAAATATATAGATGAAAACAATAATGGTAAATGGAAAAATCTATTTAACCTTTCTCTTAAGAGGTATGGTGGTCCACTCGTTTTTAAAGGGAATGTCAGCAAAAATGACATTAACAAAATGAACATCAAAGATACCTTTTTAAGAGAACTTCTTGAAATATGGGCGGATTTGAATTACAAAACGGCCATATCTTCGTTAGCGGATTTTCGAAGAATGGCTCTGTGGAACAATTCTTTGGTACGTATAGCAAATGCACCAGTTTATTATAGGCATTGGGCCGATAAAGGAATTTTTCACCCACAACATATTATGGAAAACGGATCGAGTACCAACAGTTTCTTAAGTTATAACGATTTTCAAGCCAAATTCGCAATCAAGACCACTTTTGTAGAATATTATGGCATGACATCGTCACTACTGGGTATTCGCCAAAGGATTGCTCCACAACCGCCTGACCATCATAAAATCAAGAACACTGACTGGAGCGTCAAAGCTTTAAATTGTAAAAATCTTAGCCGCGCTGTCTATAAGGCTCTGTTATCCAAAAAAGTGACTGCTCCTGAAAAAAGCCAAACAAAGTGGGAAGTAGACTGTGAAATCGAAAAGCTAGAAACCATTCAATGGCAGCAAATATTTTTGAAACCTTTTATTTGTACTCAAAGCTGCAAACTTAGGAACTTTCAATTCAAGTTTATTCACCGTAGAATCGCCACTAATACATTTTTGAGTAAGATTGGAATAAAGGATAATGAAATGTGCTCTTTCTGTCAAAACAATCCGGAAACACTGTTACATCTTTTTTGGGACTGCCCTATAGTGCAATCTTTTTGGAAAGCTTTGGAAAACTGGCTAATCACCCAAGGCCTACTTTCCGATAATGACAAAATAAATAAACTGTTGGCTCTAGGCTTAAACACTGAAACTTCCGCACCATCTTTACTTGATTTCTGTACTCTTCTTGCACGATATTTTATACACGCCTGTAGAATGAAGCAAACGTTTCCACAGATTTTAGGCATGATTCAACAAATTGAATACTGTGCTTTGTTAGAAAAACACTCTCTTACAAAAACATCCTTCAAAAAAAAGTGGAATGGCTTGCTTGGTTTTGTAAATGGCCTTACTTTACCGAGTTTTTCCTCATCTTCCTAGAATGTAAATATGTTTAACTACTGTGAATGTTTAATCTGAGCTGTAAGCAAGCTAAGAAAGTAAGCCACTATCTCTCCTGTCCGTGCCCTTTTCCCTATGTTTTTTTGTCTTTATTATTTTTTTTTACAACAACTATATTTATTATTTTTAGGAAAACTGATGTATTAATTTACTTATACTGTAATTAGTGTTAAGTATTGTACGTATTGTAAGTTATGTAATTAATCGTTTTGTAAGTAGTGTTTTTGTGTTGCAAATAAAGTAAAAAAAAATAATAAATAATAATAATAATCTCAGTCGCGGTATAAATACAGTTATGCAATGAAAATTAATTTATTCAGTTAACAACGAGGAGCAAGCATTTAATACAATGTTTGTTTGTGTTGTTGTGTTTGGTAGCATAATACATTTAGTTAGCGTGTGGTTTGCGGGATATTTGTGGCATTGAGCATTTGTTTAACATGCAATTTCAGCTTGGTGTAACTTTCATGCAACGTTTCAGCATGATATATTTATATAAAGTTATAAATAAATAAATAAATTTCTCAAGATTCTAGAGTAGCTTCTAGTGTTAAAAAGTCTAGACGTTTCAGGACTGCTATCCCTTCACTGAATATATACTGGGCTATTGCATTAGGGCTATTCTGGGCTTTTTAACATCAATAGTTATTAGTGCCTGAAAAAATAACCTTAATTTTTATTTTGAACTCGGATTCAGTGGCGCTGCAAAGTTTTAATCATGCTGTATTCAAATGATGTTTGTTTGTTTTTTTTTTTAACCAGGCAATCAAGATACTAGAAGATTGTAACGTACAAAATGATGAGCAGGAAAGGTGGATGAACGAAGTGTTGCTGAAACTTTATCTTAATGCTGCTCACTGTTCCCTTGAGTTAGCACAACCAGCTAGGGCCATCAAATATGCCAGGAAGGTACAACAAATCATTCTTTTTTTATCTTGTGAAAACACAAAGCATGGAGCAAGATATATATACATATGGGGATAGATGTGTTAAAAGATGAATGTGGTTGTTTCTGCCTGAGCATAAACTGGAGTTAATGTTTAGCTCAGTTGAACCTACTGTAAAAGCTGCCTGCTGTTTGTCATTGTTTATCCGTTAATCGATTTTTTGTACTTTGTACTCCTGAATGGCCAATTAGATTTCAAGCCTGCACGTGCTCATAGATTATCAGCTAATCATTTTCACTTAAACTCACCGTGCTTATGTTCATGTACATCGATCGGTCGCAGCCGATCTCCCCATTCAACTCAGTTTCACTGCTAAAGTCAACTGTTTATGTGCTTTTCAATTGTGTGTAGACATTAACTGTATTTTAAATCTCCAGCATATTTATTACGTCATTCAGCCATCTATGCAGTCTCGTTTCACACAATGCATATATTATGTCATTTTGTCATTTTAAATCTGTTTTACTCTTCAATTCTTTGACTTCAAACTCAGTATGGAAAATTAAAACCGATCTGTGGACTTACGTTGTTTGGTATAAATTCACATGATGGTTCTTAAGAGCCCTTTGATTAAAGATTGTTAGTGTACAAAAGAATAATACAGTTAATCTTAATAATTTAATTGAAAAACCTGTTGAGCACTCGAGGTAAACATAAATCGCATCATAATCATACCACCTTTCGTCACGGTCTGATCACGTGCACTGGCGGGTAACAGTGCAATGTTACCCTCTGACGTCAAAATTGTTGCCCTCTTTCACAAATGTTGCCTGCTTAGGACAATTGGTGGGAAACAGTTTGTTTGTTACAGGTAGATGTAATGTGGCCATGAATCAACCAATCAACGCATGCATTGTATTGAGAAAACATCCAGCTACAGCCCTGTATATAACAAAGTAATATAGAAAATGAAAATGGTTTCATTTTTGATTGGTTGAGAAAGTGGTAGGAGATTTTTTTTAGGAAAACACAGCATAACAATGCAAAACTAAAGCAATTAGTACAAAATTTCTTTTCACACTCATTGAAAAATGCTCTAAAATAAAAGTAAAGTTGTACATGAGCCACAGGCATCCCACTTTATTGCAGCTTAACCCGGTTTCTGCAGCATGCAGCAACTTGGTGTACTACCAGAAACCCATAAGTGGGTTGAAACGTGTAATGCGCATTCACAGCTTCCAAATATTCATTTTTTGCTTAATACCATTTGGAAAACCCTCGGTCCAGGGAGACTGGAAGCAAGTTGTTATAGCGAATTCATTGGTTAATATTTTATCTTGATTTTCCAAATATGGCTGTAACAACTTGTTAACAAATTGGAAGCTTGTTTTGAAGCGTACAAGAGACAGTTGCACATTGCAACACACTTATGGGTTTCTGGTAGATGGGATGCTACAACCCTGGCCAATACTCTTGGGGCACTACCGAAATAACACTGCATGTAACCGCCGGAGGCGAACTTCTAGACAAATGTCCATCACAGCAACAATTTAACGCTCATTTTTTATTCTTCCAAATTGGAGTTGACAATCGAATAATCGGTTGAGTACGATGGACGACATACGTACGATGAGATGAGTTGAGATGAGTTGAGATGAGGTTGAAACTGAAATAACAAACAAATAACTAACTTACAAAATGTACAATTAATAACGCAAAAAGCGAAACGAAGCAGAAGTCTGACAACTAATCGGACACTTACATTGCTTACGGCGTTGTAGAAGAACCTAGAGAACTCTGCTAGAGGCTAATGTACTGCACGAGGCGTATCGTTGAACTCAACGGTGGAAAATAAAACTGACAAACTAAAGAAAAACTTAACACCGCTATATAACAAAATGCTAATGAGCCTACATGCAAGGTATGCTGAATACCCAAGAGAAACCTAATTGGTGACATGATTGTATATAGGTGTTTAGATCCAACATCCCGGCTCCTAAGTGTGAGACCAATAAGCGAATCACTTATAACAAACACCTAAACTAGGATCTAAACACAATGTAACGTCTGATAACTATTGAAAACAAAAGTACAGTCTCGTAAAATCTAGTGAAACTACGCGAAAATAGGAAAAGAAATGCAGAACTTAATCGCGTACAATGCAGATTACGCATCCTAAAATGAAGGGCTTATTTAAACATTCAAATAAATGTCTCTTAGATCTTAGTGTCCAAAGTAGTTAAGGACTTGGCGGCACCAGATCAGTTTTGCAAAACTGATCTGATGCCAAGCCAAGTCTTAACTACTTCCCATCTGTTGGATTAAAAAATATAGAAAAATCAAATGAAACTATATGTTAATAAAAACAAAATGGTGCGTTTATTCCATTGCGTGATTCCACATAATAGAATCCTTTGCGTGACACAATTCTCGGAAACACAGGAAGTCGATGATGTCATACAATAGGGGGTTCCCCGATGATATGCTTTATATTTTTCGGCTTACGCGTAAGTCAGTTTTTTTATCAACTGGTAAACAGGAAGTTGAAGATGTTATGGGACTTTCCCTGCTGTCTATTTTTGTTCTATTGAAATATCGCTAACGCGTTAGCCGATTTTTATATGTTCGCTATTTTTGTTTTTTGATAATATGGTCACAACTGCGGTTTTGTTTAAAAAATATAATCTCATATAATAGTATAGAATGAATTGTAATTTGGGAATTCATGACGAATTTAAGAATACAGGAGAGTTAACCTGCCCCTTTTGTGACCAACGATTAGCAGATGTTGTTAGAAATACGGAAGTTGTTGAATCATGTTGTGATAAAAAAGATATGTTTAATGACAATGGAATGAATGTTTGTAAAAATTGTGGTGTTGTTAATGGATATGATTTACAAGCTCCATATATGGATTTCCATGATAACAAATATGTTACGATCAACATAAGGACACCGAGCATAAACATAAACTCAACAACTTTAATGGCGGCGAGCAAAGACCACGAGGTCTGGTTACATCAACAAGTCACGTGATACATAAATGTATGCTAATTTATGCGGTATCACAACATCTTCCCCTTTGTAAAGAAAGTGTCTCAAATTAGTCTTGCAAATTGCGACCGAGTCTCTTAGCAAAACAAACAACAACAATGTTCAAAATAAAGTTTCTAACAAAGTATACAGTCTAAGTCGCAAAGTCCTGAAAACGGGCTGGTGGTTTGACAACACGACCACTCCTTGTAACAGTAGGAGGGGATGCAACTTCCACATGTTCAGCAGCAGCAGGTTTCACAACAGGTGGGGGGTCTGTTTGTAGTACTGATTGCAGAGGCTCAGCTACTGGTTTCACCACGGGGTGGAAATCTGACTGCGGCACTGACCGCAGCTGTCGGCGATTTCGTCGGTAGGTTCGACCACCTGATACGACCACATAAGAACGCGGGCCAATCATTTTCTTGCAAACTGCTTCTGACCAGGTAGATTCCTTTGGCTTCTTCATCCTGACAGTTTGTCCAGGTTGCAACTCAGGTAATGATGTACCCTTCAGGTTGTAGTGGAAAGCCTGCTTTCGCTTAGAGTTAATCAGTTTATCTTGCACATCCTGTGGGGGAACTGACTTAGGCTCTAGTTGTTTACTTGAGAGCGGTAGCAAATTGCGAGTTCTCCTGCCAAACAACCTTTGCGCTGGTGATGAACCAATCTCTGTAGGCGTGTTGCGGTAGTCTAGCAGGGCCAGGTATGGGTCCAACTTTCCACGCACGGCCTTCCTCATGATGTTTTCACAGATTTTCACTGCACTTTCAGCCTTTCCGTTACTTTGGGGATTCCGTGGAGAGGAAGTGATGTGTTGAAAGTGCCAGTCACTTGCAAATTGGTCAAACTCTGCAGAAGCATATTGCGGTCCATTGTCAGAAATGACAATTTCTGGAATTCCATGCCGGCTAAATTGCATTTTTAACTTCTCAATAACAGTTTTAGAATCTATCGTGTTCAACTTATCCACCTCGAAGAAAGACGAATAATAATCAACTGTGATCAGGTACTGGCGGTGATCAAACAGGAACAGATCGGTGCCAACCTTTTGCCAAGGCCTTGAAGGGATTTCATGCGGCATTAGCGGTTCTCGAGGCTGTGCTGGCTTGTATGAATTGCAGATATCACACTTGAGAATGAAATCTTTTAACTCGGCATTCAAACGTGGCCAGTAAAACACTTCTCTGGCTCGTCTAAGGCAGCCCTCAATACCAAGATGGGATGAGTGGACCTTTTCCATCATTTCCTTTCTTAACTTGACAGGCACAATGAGGCGCTCGCCCTTGAACAGCAAACCATTTTGGGCTGTGATTTCATCTCGAAACTGGAAGTATGGCTTGACCTCAGCTGGAACTACATCCGGAGTGCTAGGCCAACCTTCTAAGACAATGGACATGAGGATCTGAAGGGTGTCATCTGAGGCGGTGCCCTCTTTGAATTCCTTCACTCGTGCTTCTGAAATGGGAAGATCCTCCACAAGTACTATCTCCTCTAACTCATTGCAATACTCGGTCTGTGTGGGAGGTTCATCAAGATAGGCTCGGGACAGGGGATCAGACATGACCATCAAACTGCCTTTTTGGTACTTTACATCGAGGTTGTAGCGCTGTAAGCGCAGCAACATCCTCTGGAGACGCTTGGGAGCAGAGCCAAGATCCTTCTTAAAGATAGCTTCAAGAGGCTGATGATCTGTTTTAACGTGCACCACATCTCGACCATACAGGTACGTATCAAACCTCTCACAAGCAAAAACAACAGAGAGAAGTTCCTTCTCAATCTGAGCGTAGCGACCCTCTGCTGGAGTTAGAGCTCTTGAGGCAAATGCAACTGGCTGACCCTCCTGAAGTAAGGAGGCGCCAAGTCCACTGAGAGACGCATCACTTTCAATTGTGACTTCCCGATTAACATCATAAAACTTCAACACTGGAGCTTCACAAACAAGACTCTTGATAGTTTGGACAGCTTCATCATGAACAGACAGCCAACACCATTCAGCATCCTTAAGCTCCAGTCGCCGTAATGGTTCGCAGACACTGGACAGGTTTGGTAAAAACTTTGCTAGGTAAGTAACCATGCCAAGAAATCTTTTCAAGGATTTGACATCTGTCGGGACAGGCATGTCACGTATGGCACGAACTTTGTTTGGGTCAGTCACGACACCATCAGCTGTGAGTAAATGGCCCATGAATGGTACACGTGATAGGCGAAGCTTAATCTTCTGAAGATTAAGTGTCAGATTCAACTCACGGCATCTTTGTAGAAAGGCGGTTAAATTCTGATCATGATCCTTCACTGCTTCATCAACTGTGTCCCCAAATCCACAAACCAGGAAATCATCGGCGATTACTTCGACACCTTGGAGACCCTCAATGGCTTCATGCATCTTCCGCTGCCAAATCTCGGGCGCAGAACTTATGCCAAATGGCATCCTCAGCCAACGGAAACAGCCAAAGGGAGTATTAAATGTGGTAAGGTAACTGGCGTTCTCAGTCAGTTTAACCTGCCAAAACCCACTCTTTGCATCCAAAACACTGAAAACCTTAGCATTGGTGAGACGAGAGGTGACATCTTCCACTGTTGGCAAGGGATAGTGAGAGCGCTTAATGGCAGTGTTCAAATCCTTGGGATCCAAACAAATTCGAACTGATCCATCCTTCTTAGGCACTGCTAGGACACTGGATACCCAATCAGTTGGCTCAGTAACAGGAGTAACTATCTTGTCAGCAACCATCTTGTCAAGCTCTGTCTTCATTGCTTCCTTCTTAGGAACAGGCACTCTTCGTGGGGGGTGAACTACAGGTTGAACATCCTTGTTGAGCTCAATGCTGTATTCTCCAGGTAAACAGCCAATACCTTGAAACACATCAGCAAAAGGACTTAGTACAGGATCCTTTGTGACATTCTCAGAAGCTGCCAACTCTATCTTTGGAGCTGCAACTACATTATTGACAGGGGTATCAACACCAGGCACCATTATCTTCACAAGACCCATGCCTTGTGATGACTTCAAACCAAGCAAAGGTGTAACTTCTTGATCAACAATAACAAAGTTAAGTTCATGCTTGCTACCTTTATGTTCCACTTTCAGCCTTGCTGAACCAAGAGCCTTTCGCTTTGAGCGATCATGCATAACTAGTGTGATATCCTTAGGAACAATGTTAACTTTACTGTAATCCTTAGTTGCCCGGATGTAATCCTGCAGTGGTAAGATATTTGCAGAAGAACCAGTGTCAATTTGAAATGTTACTGATGCTGAACCATTCAAAGTGAGAGAAACAAGAGCTTGATCTTTACCACTGACACTATGAACGTAAAAGACTTCTTCTTGCTCAACCATGTGAACTTTTGCATCTTCAGACTTGCCTCGGCACTTGACTGCGAAATGGCTTTCTTTGCCACACTTTTTACATTTCTGACCTGAAGCTGGACACAATTTCCTATCCAATGCATGTGAACCACCACAAAACAAACACTCTTTAATCTTGGAAGGAGCCTTGCTGGGAGGTTTGCGACGCGATCCTTTCCCGCGCTTGGGCTTCGAACTTTGCCCCACTGCATTAATATCTTCGCTAGCTGAAAATTCTTCTGAGATCTCTGTCGCTCGCGAGTGAGTAACTTGACTTGCTTTGATAGTTTCGATGGCCTTATTCAGGTCGAGGTCTCGCTTTCCAAGAAGCTTTTCACGAACTCTGTCATCCTTTACACCAAGAATTAGCCGGTCGCGAACGAGCGATTCACGCAACGCGCCAAAAACCACATGACTCTGAAAACTTCATCAATGCAGTTATGTAACTATCAAGCGATTCATTTGACAATTGCTCACGTTTGAAGAACACGTATCTTTCGTAGGTTTCGTTACGTGCAGGGACACAACGCTCCTCGAACTTTTCCAAAACTTTGTCAATTTGTAGAGCATCCGCCGAACGTTCCCATTGAAAGGTTTCGTACATGTCCATTCCTTCTTTGCCGATCACATTTAACAACGAAGCCACCCGAACTTCTTGTGCTTTCTTGTGAATCCCCGCCGCTAGCTCGTAAAATTTCCATTCGCGGCGAAAGGATTTCCAGTTTTCTCCCTGGTGTAGACGGTCGGAAAGATTCAGTGGGAGAGGAATTTTTGCGGTAGTGCTAACCGCAGCCATACTTGAACTGTACTTGTGAAAACGTGCAACGATCCAACCGCTCGAACGCAAACTATAGACTTCAGCGAGCCTACCAATCACGGAAGAAGCGTTAGACTTGAAGACTTCCAAGCTGGGAAGTGATCCTTGATAATTTGGTCTAAATCCCGCGATCTGACACCATGTTACGATCAACGTAAGGACACCGAGCATAAACATAAACTCAACAACTTTAATGGCGGCGAGCAAAGACCACGAGGTCTGGTTACATCAACAAGTCACGTGATACATAAATGTATGCTAATTTATGCGGTATCACAACAAAATATAAAATAACGAGAAAGAGTGTGTATATAAGAAAATATCATATTTTAAACGTTGTCAATGATATAGCACAACAGAATCATGTACAAATCAGTAATGATAATATAACTAAAATCATAAAAATTTTTGAGGAGATAGATAAGATACTACCACAGGTAAATGGAAACAGAAAACGTATGATAAATATTGATTATATTTTAAAACAATTATTCAAGATGTTTGATTTACCAATTGAAAATGATATACCTTTATCTAAATCGAAAAGAATATTAACTTGCTATAAACAATATTGGGATAATATCCTATTGTTAATAGGTGATCAAATACAAACAATTATTAATAAATGATCCAATATCATCATGTAAAGGGAAAAACCCCTTTGAATGAGTAACAAAATAAAAATTTACGGTAAAGTTTGTTAGTAAAGTTTATCGTAAAAGTTTACTCGGAAGTGAATTTTTTATCATACTGTTTCTCAAATTTATCGGCAAGAGGACAAAGATCGATGATTATTTCATCTAACTGTCTCATTTCATTGATGAAAACAGTGTGGTTAAATTGATTTCCTCTTAAACAAGACCGTAAATCAACTAATACTTTTTCATATGTTGTGTATGCAAATTTAGACAT
Organism: Cladopsammia gracilis; assembly: GCA_022457155.1. Classification (NCBI taxonomy): domain Eukaryota; kingdom Metazoa; phylum Cnidaria; class Anthozoa; order Scleractinia; family Dendrophylliidae; genus Cladopsammia; species Cladopsammia gracilis. The sequence goes on along the minus strand of JAJGOT010000116.1, from coordinate 1,206,094 downwards.
TTCTATTTTCTTCGAATAATTATTAATTTCACTTACTGTTTTTAGAACTAAACCAGCTCCAGAAATAGAAGCTAGTATAGCAGGATTTAATGTGATACTACCAGCTACTGTACCAATAACTACTAAGCCTGTTGAAGTTACATTAATAATTAAATTCAATCTCTTGAAATATTTGAAAGCCTTCTTATAACACCAAAAGTGTTTATGATAAAATTTATACAATAATTTGATTTCTGATAATTTCTCTTGACTGATATTTCTATCAATATGATTAAAATTGAAAATATCTGTTTTCATCATTTCTATTATATATTTGGATAATTATATTTTAGGATTTGAAATGAGGCAATATAATACACCACTTATTTGACCCATTATTGGAGATTGTTTTATTTTCTTAGGCAATGAAAGGCAGCAATATGTGTAGCCAGGCCCCTTTTCATAGTCATTGTAAAATCTTCCGAATGCGTCATGGAAAATGGCATGTTTTATGAAAAATTGATAATTGGTATTTAGAGTACAAGAACCCGGTCCTATTAATCCAATGTTAGGGTGTTTTTCTAATATTTGGTTCATTGATATTGACTCATTCAAATAGTTTACATACAAAAATTGATATATTAAAGCCGATTTTAATATTTCATCTTTAGTATTAGGATGTAGGGTTTTTTGGGCTGTGAAAAATTTATTACAAAAATTAATTGACTGTGTGAGAATTGCCATTTATATATATATCAATATATTAGATAATTATATATTAAAACTCTTCAAAAAGTGCACTGATATGGCAATCATGAGGTGCAAATGTAATGTCATCATGAAATGATATCAATTTGATTTGTACGTCTGCATCTTCCCTGAAATTGATAACTGATGTTGATTTATTGATATATTGATTAATGCAATAAAAGATAATGAACCGTTGAATATGATATCATAACTGTTCTTATTTTTCATATAATTGCCTAAAAATATGAATTTTTGTAACTGTTTGGGTTTTGGTAAACCAATTAGGTTTCTACCATTCATATCAATATCGGTCTCCATAACCATTTTTCTGCCCTCAATTACATAAACAGTATCAAATACATCTGGATCAACACTTGAGACTTGACCTTGAACACCATAAACGATTAGATGTGCTTTTTTTGTATTCCCTTTCGATATACTTCCATGAAGATCTATCATAATATATTCAGGTGGAGATACCTGATACTTATGTAAATGAACAATGCTTTTTGTATATCCTTCAGTGTTGAATATCTTTGTAGTTTGCTGTCCGATATTAAGAACTGATGAGACAACATTGACAGATGTCGAACTAATGTGAGCTTTATCTGGAACGAAAAACTCAATCACCATAGTGTACTCACCTTGAGGAAGTTTGTATGCATTAAAACCTATATCCTTGACCTGAACTCATCGTTATTGTCTGTCGTAAGAGTCATATCATAGGCTTTCTTATTGATTTTGTGTGGGCTTGATACAAAATTGATAATTCCATTAACAACAATATTACTCTCCGACGAGCTCTCGTTCACATCTTCCATCAGGTATCTGAAAACGTCTTTTTCTGCAGTAGAGGAAGTTATGTGTGACTTGTTCACATAACTCTTATAATCGTCTGTTATTCGTGTATACATGTTTGTATTAGAATCATTGAGTTCGGCGTTGAAGAATGAAACATTTACGGCAGCGCCATTCTCATTTGGTTTAGGTGTTGCTAAATTAGTAATTTTATAACTTTGCATATCAAGATCGCTGGAAATCGTTTTGTCTAATTTTTCGTTTAAATGTGTATCAACATAACCTTTATTCGTAGCCATATCGCTTACGGTTGGGGTTTGAACATTATATATCACGTGGTTGTTCATATCAATTGAATTCTCCATAGGAAGCATTTCTTTCCGACTCAGAAAAATGTTTTTAGCATCGTCATAACTGATTAAATTCAAATAGTTGGCTCCCAAATCTTTATGTCTGTTGCTTACTGTTTTTAATATTGTACATCTCCTTCAAATCAATATCTTTGGTCACTTCATGTGTATGTGCTGGGGCATCAGGGTGATATTTTTTCAAAGTTACCATATTCACTGCAGAAAGATCATTGTTTTCATCCGTGTTCATATTGGTGATAAGTTTTCGATTCATGTTGATTTCTGAAGGATTAATGATTTTATTTCCTCGCAGATCCAAATCTGCAGTCATATGAGTTGTTCCATCTAACTTTAAATAATGCGTGTCTCCATACTCTTTATTAACAGCATCTTTTTCTGAAATTGGTGTTTTTAAATTTCTTATATTATTGTTTTTCATATCAAGATTTGCTGTAACTAATGGTAAATGCTTACTAACAAATGTATTTCTTACAAAATTGAAATCAACAACATTGTTCAAGCCAGTAACTTGTCCTATATTTACTAATTTTTTACCTTGCATATCGTAATCACCATCCTCTGTTAATTTGAACCCTACGCCAGGTAATCCACGTTGTGGTGTCGCCGTTGATGTTGACGATGGTAAAATTCCATTTGAGTAACTCATATATAATTGAGTTATATTATATTTTTCCATTGAAATTCTTAGTTGTGAATTTCCGTGGCTTATCAATATATACGAAGGAATATGGTTCTTTAGTTGCTTTCTCATATAATTCTTTTGGAATACTGTTTTCATGGCAAATTAGACTCCTCTCATTAGCACTTGGGAATTCGTAAATAGAGAAATGTGAACAGTTCAATCTTATGTCTTTTGGTGTCTTATAGTAGCTTTGACTCAGATAAATCACACTGCAATTTTTGTGTCTCCCTCGTATAAAATAGTCGACCAATGGTTTTTGGTTTTTATTACATACGAAATCGTCAAATACTACTAATTTCTGTGAGTCACAGTCAATGTCTTCAACGGGAATAATCTCATCGTTGTTTGCTTCAATAACTTCATAGCCAACTTCATCACTTATTGGTTGGAACATATCCATAAGATTCTGGTACTTAGACTGCTCTAAGTTTTTAGCATAAAGATATACTTTATCAAAATACAACAGATGGATGATCATATGCATTAGTGCATTAGTTTTACCAGAACCGCTGGGTCTGCAAACCAACATCCGAAATGATCGATCAGGCATGAATTCATATAACTGTTTAAAGTTTGAGACAACACCGTCTTCAACGTCATAATTTGGTATTTTCATTTATATTATATGGGTATATTATTTCAATATAACATGGTGTATAACACGGTGTACAACACGGTGTAGATCACGATGTAGAACACGGTGTTAAACGTTATTTTTTATATATAATTTCCCATTTTTATGTAATGTAATAATATAACAATAAATGAGTTTACTTAAGGGGCGGACCATTAGAAATCTTGGGAGGGGGGGTGACAATTACCAAAAAAAAAATCCTGCAAAGGAAAATTGTCTCAAAAAAAATTCCTGCAAGCAGTTGACCATAAAAAAATAAAATCCTGTAAGCTAACTGGCTATATATACATATATTTATTTATTTTAAACTCGAACATATGAGAGTATGACATGCTCTCTGGTAGTAAAATTCATCAAAAAGCAACTTCAGGTTGACTCAAATGCTGTCAAAAATTACCTGCCTCAAAGGTCTATCTGGTACATGTACCAATATCTTAATATAACCAAAAAATTGTTTATGTACATATTTGAAAACACTGTAAACATCATGAAATATGTAACCTGCTCTACTACACACAAGTATTTTTTAAATACATTAAAGATTGTCCAACCGTCCTGATTTCGTCGAGATTACCCCGATTTTGCTTGAAAATGAAATTCTGTCATTTTCGTCAAATTCTCATAATACTTACTATACAAAAAGACGAAATTGCGTATACTCAACTCTGATATCCAGATAAACTAAAGAAACAGCAAGAAAAATAAAATGAAATCGAGTACTTGTATGTGGAGCCACACAAAGAGACGCAAAGCGACGAGAAGCCACATCAATTTGCCAAACATTTTTGACAGAAATTGTTGTCTCAGAACACTAGAAATGGAGTTTCAGAGCATCAAGATTTCAAAATTTTCTGGTGGCGCATGCCCCCAGACCCCCCTAGCGGCTCGCGCCTTCGGCGCTCGACCACTCCATCTCAATTCTTATTTCTCCCCATTTTTTATGCAAAGGTTCGACAGTCTGACTTAAATCTACTCTCCAGCGTTTAATACCAAAAATGGATTGGGCCATTAGTATAAAAAAAATTTGGGGCTTGCACGCATTTATAAAGAAGATCTCAAAAAAAAAAAAAAAAAAACCTGCAGGCTTGCACCTCCCTCAAAAAAAAATCCTGCAGGAAACTCAGGCCGAAAAAAAAATTCATACACTGAAAAATTTTTGACCCCCCTCCCAGGATTTCTAATGGTCCACCCCTAAGTGGAAAGAACTAGCAAAGAGTAAATCTGAATTAGGGAATAAGATTAATTATGTTCATGATAGAATTACGAAACATGATATTAGTCAGCAGACAAGCCAACAGTCATTGGCGAAGGTATTTAAACCAGTGACTAGTAAATTAGATGATGTTATTGACAGTAATTTAAATGGACATATCTGAGAGAAATGTATGAGGTGTCCGCACCAACACATAGCAGTGGATTCTTCCAGATATCATCCAGTATTGATAATGTTAAGGCTATATTTGTATATCTACAACGAGCTAAAACAAACAATGCAGAAGCGAATCCGTACCTGTTTGACACTTTTAAAGTAAATTCAGGTGATAATGCTTGCAGTCTTACAACATGCAGATTGGAATACGGCAATGGAGTATTCTACCCAGAGACTGAATACGATTCAGAATCAAAAGTAAGGATCTTCAATGATTTAATGTCCTATGGTATGAGAAAGAATGATTACAACAGCGGTACACAGCTTAACCTATCGAATTACAATGGTCTCTATCCACTAATCTATTTCGATCTATCATATCAAACAGAAAAAGTAACAAGAGACCCAAAGCAGTTGATCTTCAGGTACAAACTGAACGCCAATAGTGCTGGAAATAGTGCTTTCAGTGTTCATGCCGTTGTTCTATATGAGGAGACTGTCGTCATTGACAAAGTGGGAAATGAATTGGTTATAGTGTAAAAAAAGTAATAAATTACTAATCAAATAATATCTTTATTTCATATATGTTTTATAACTAGAAAATTATATAACATATATTATATACAACAAATGACTCAACTTTATGAGATTAATGTGAAATTGTCTGACAATCAAAAGAAAAATCTTAGCAATGCTTACCACAAAAGGGAAACAATTGTTCTAAGACTTACGAAGGACTCTCTTCGTGGTAATGATACTCTACATGTCCCGGCGATGGTAAAAAAAAGGTTGGAGAAAAATCGGAATTTGGGTAAGGTTTGGGTAAGGGTATGGACATTAAGCTTGTGAAAACAAATATTAGAAAACAAGTCGCTGGAAGTTTGTTAACTACCATTCTAACCCTTGGACGTGCAGCTTTACCTACTATTGGTAAAACCCTTGGTCTTTCAGCTCTTCCTGGTTTGGCTTCTGAAGGTGCTTCTCAAGTGGTTAAAGCAATATCTGGAAGAGGTATACAGTCTGGTGGTTTTCTTATACCCCAAGATAAAATTAATAAGCTGATAGAATATAAGCATCTTTTAACAACTAAACAAAAACAGGATATATTGAATGCTCTTCAGTCAGGATCAGGTGTTCATGTACGACTCACAAAAACACAATCAGGTGGATTCCTTGGAACTCTACTGGCAAGCATTGGTGTTCCACTCCTTCTAAATGCTTTGACTGGTAAAACTGGTAGCGGTGCTCCTCGAATGGGTGCTATTAAGAAAAAAGGGGGTAGGGGCGCTCCTCGAATTGGTGTATATAGACCAATACCTCCATTTTATGGGAGTTGGCCTGATAATACGATAGGTATGGGGGTTAAAAAAGCTCCGAAGAAAAAAGGAAAAGGCTTCCTATTTGGAAAAAACAGTCCCTTCACAAAGTTGGGAATACCAATTCTAGGAGATCTCCTGTAAAACCGAAATTCCACAAAGACATCCCGTTAAAGTAATCATGATCTAATAAAATGGTGCAGATATTTAAACATTCCAATCAGTGATGTTCTGTCAAGGGATGAAAGAGTTCCACATAATCATAGCCAAGCATTATTTATTTACAATCTAGAACCTAGTTATATGGCAGGAAGTCATTGGGTTACAACTTATGTAAAAGATAACGTCATAAATTATTTTGATAGTTTCGGTATGCCTCCATTTCAAGAGATCGTAAATCATGCGAAAAGAAGGAATATGACACTGCTTCACCAAAACAACCAAATCCAAAACATAAAAACGTCTACATGTGGCTACTTCTGTTTATACTTTCTGAACGAAATGAATAAGGGGAATTCGTATTATAATTTATTGCAAGTATTTGACATAATTTATATAACACAATGAAGAATGAGAGATTCCTCGAACATTATTTCATAAATATCTAACTTATATATATAAATGGTGAAAAGTTATTGTGTTAGACAGAAGAAAGTCACTGAATGTGTTCCAGGAAGCGAACGATATATGAAAACTAGAAATGGTCGAACTATGTTGAAATGCACGTGCGCTGAATGTGGTATAACAAAAACCAAATTTATAAAACAAAAACAGGGAAACTAATTGAGCCCTCACAAGATGGGGCTTTTTAAATATAGAAGGTAGTCACAGTCTTGGTGAAATTGCAGCTAAAAGTGCTTTAAAAGGTTTGTATAATTTAGGCAGAATCGGAGCATCAAAAGTAATCAATTCTAGTTTTGCTAAACAAAAGATCAAAGGTATGGCTAACAAATATCTGGATCAAGCTTTGGATAGTATTACATCAGATTTATCAAAGAAAATAGATCCTTTACACAAAGGCGGTGCTATTGATATACATAAGGCCATTGGGAAGCTTCCGAAACCTAAAGGCAGTTGGACATTACCCGGTCATAAATATACTGGGCCTTATAATGATTTAGAGAGTCAAGTGAAATATGACCCAACAACTGGCCAAATATTAGAAATATATGACCAACCTACAGGAAGAACGGATGCCATTGCCATGCAGCACGATGTTGATTATAGTGTTTGTAAAGACGACAGAAAGTGCAAGAATAGAGCAGACAGAAAAATGGTTAAAGCTTTAGATGAAGTACCATATGATGAGAGACAATGGGGTCATTGGTTGGCTAGAAACACGATTGATATAAAACAGAAATTAGGCCTTGGTGTTAGTGTTAAACAAAAAAGGAAGTCAAAAAACGGGAAGCGGCGTTGAGTAAAAATGATTGGGCTCAACAATTAGCCGATGAATTACATAAGCCAATCAAACGAAAATTTAAAACAAGAAGAGTTATTGTTAATGGAATAGATGAGATATGGTCAGCAGATCTTGTAGAAATGCAGAAGTTTTCAAAATGGAATAAAGGATATAGATATTTATTAAATATCATTGATGTGTTTTCGAAATTTGCTTGGAGCATTCCTATTAAAAATAAAACAGGTGATACAATCACTGAATCATTTGATGATGTTATTAAAAAATCAAAACGGAAACCTAAATTTATTTGGGTAGACCAAGGATCTGAATTCTATAATAAAACTTTCAAAGACTGGTTAAAGAAAAATAATATTGAGATGTATTCTACTTTCAATGAAGGTAAAGCTGTTGTTATTGAGAGATTTAACAGAACATTGAAATCTAAAATGTGGAAACAATTTACAGCTCAAAATGCAACACAATATTTGGATATGTTACCGAAACTATTAAATGAATACAATAATACAAAACATTCAAGCACCAAAATTAAACCATCAGAAGTAAATAAAAAGAACGAGGGAAGTGTATATCTCACTTTATATGGTGATATGGAACCATCATCATCAAAAGTAAAATTCAAAGTTGGTGATACGGTTAGAATTTCAAAGTATAAAAGAAAGGTATTTGATAAAGGATATACAAGCAATTGGACTGAAGAGGTATTCACAGTTGATAAAATCCAATACACAAACCCTATTACATATAAGTTAAAGGATCTTAATAATGAATCAATAGAAGGATCTTTCTATCAACAGGAGTTATTAAAAGCTAAACAAGATGTTTTTCGTATAGATAAGGTTATCAAAAGAGACTATAAGAAAAAACAAGCTTTGGTATCATGGTCTGGTTATCCAAAAGAATTTAATTCATGGATACCGTTAAAAGATGTCAAAAATATATAATGTTTATATATATCATGAGTGGCATTGAGAAATATATCAAAAAAATAAATTTTCAAATTCAGGAATGTGAAGATGAAATAGACAATCTTCATGATAAAATATATGATAATGAGCGTATATTGGATCTGTTACAATATAAAAAGAAATTATTGAAACTTTATCATAAAAAAATACGTGAAATTGATGAAGATATAACATTGAAACAGTTATTGAATATTATCTGCAATGAGATAGAAAACAATAGATACGATGATGAATGTAATGTGCTGAAACAAACCAAATTGGATAATGTCAAATATCTCAAACGTGAAAATAATATTTTTACACCTGTGAATACAACAAGTAATGCAAATTTGATTAATGAGACTTGGCTTTAAAAAAGGTTTAAAGGGATGTTACTATTTACAAGTATCCCAGAAATTTCTAAGATATTTATATCTTTGCATTCGCTATTCATTGGTAGCCAAAAATATTAATGTTTCTGGCTATTATCAACCATATTTAAACGCATCAATGCAAACTATTTAAAAGAATATCTATAGTATTATATAGAAATGGAAAAAGAAGTAATAAAAAGAGGTAGAGGACGACCGCCTATATACCACACCCAAGAAGCCAAAAAAGAAGCTATTAAAAGATCCAAAACTCGTTATATGTTAAATAAAGAGTGGTATTGTCGTGTATGCAATAACAATATCAACTACTCGCTTGCTGGAAAATTCTGTCATTTGAAAACAAATAAACATATGGATAATATTAATAGGAGAATCCATAATTTGATCATTGAAACACACCATGAAAACTAAGAAACATATAGTTTAATGGATCCATGATTGGATCACTTAAATTCTCAACCATACTTAAACGCACCAACTGAATACATATAAAGAATTATGTATACTATAGTATATAAAATGAACAAGAGCGATCTTGAGAAACTTAGTAAATCAGAACTAATCAAATTGCTTTTAAAGCAACAGAAGAAAAAGCCTGAAATTATCATCGTAGATGATACCAAACCAGTTCCAACACCAAGGAGGCCTATTCCAACACCTCGCAAGAGTGTAAAACCAAACCAATCACCAAGACAAACAGTAAAAGAATTGGTTGACTATTTTGAGAGGAAAAGATTACCACCCCCACCTTCTGAATGGTTAGAAGAAATAGAACAATTAAAAAAGACACCAATTCCTACACCAAGGACTAAAAAAACAGTTAAACCTGTAAAGATAGAGCAAACAGACAAAGCTCTAAAAGGTTATACTAAATCCTTCGAAATTACATTAAAGAATAATAAAGACCCTTTAACACAATTACAACAAACAAGAAAAGGTATTGAAAACCATTTTAAAACCCTACTAAGTGATACAAAAGGAATTAAATTTGTTGAAACACTAAAGGTCACATTTCAGAAACTAGCTGGTGATGAAATAGTGTCTAAGACTGCATATTTTAACAGTGTGGCTCAGACGATTATTAACCACATAGAAATCGCTGAAGTGTTACAATTGTCTAAACAACAGATAATAAATAGTGTAGCTCAATGGATTTCTGAGGGTTCTGGATGGACAATTAGATCTATTGACAACCACTATATTAATATTGTTAAATACGAACCATTAAAGGGATCATCTTACATTCAATTACCTTCAGAACTAAGAAATAGTGCTAAGGGATTGATAAACATGAAAAATAAAGACAATGAGTGTTTTAGATGGTGTCATATAAGGTACTTAAACCCTCAAGACAAATATCCACAGAGAATCAAAAAAGTCGACAAAGATTTTATTGAAAAATTAGATTACTCTGGAATTTAATTCCCAGTGACTGTCAAACTGTATAATAAAATAGAAAAACAAAATGAAATCAACATCAATGTATTCGGTTATGAGGAAAAGCAACCATATCCTATCTATGTATCCAAAGAAAAGTACGAAGATCATATGAACTTGTTATTGATCACAGAAAACGAAAACAAACATTATGTATTAATAAAAGACTTCAATAAATTCATGTACAATCAGACGAAACATGAACACAGAAAACATTTTTGCATGCAATGTCTACAATGCTTCAGTTCTGAAACAATCCTTAATAATCATAAAGAAAACTGTATTGTAATTAATGGTAAACAAGCTGTAAAAATGCCTGAAAAAGAGAATAACATATTAAAATTTAACAATTATCATAAACAGTTAGCTGTTCCATTTGTAATCTATGCTGATTTTGAGGCTATTACAGAAAAAGTACAAGGATGTCAACCAAACAATGATAAATCATATACTGAATCATATCAAAAACATAAAGACTGTGGATATGGATACAAAGTCGTCTGTTGCTATGATGATAAATACAGTAAACCAGTTCAGGTCTATAGAGGCGAAAGAGCTGTATACAAATTCATGGAAGCTATGCTGGAGGAAGTTAAATATTGTAAGAAGGTTATGAAAAAAGAATTCAATAAACCATTAAAAATGACCAAAGACGATGAAGAAGAATTCCAAAAAGCTGATAAATGCCATATATGCGAGAAAGAATATAACAAAACCGATCTAAGAGTAAGAGATCACTGTCATATAACTGGTCGGTACAGAGGATCCGCTCATCAAGATTGTAATTTAAAACTCAGAATAAAACCAGAAGAAATTAAAATACCTGTGATATTCCATAATCTCCGTGGGTATGACTCTCATTTCATCATGCAAGAGATCGGTGAAATAGTCAAGAAGCATACATATACAAATAAAAAAGGTGAAAAATGTCAAATGAATATCAATGCAATTCCGAATAATATGGAAAAGTATATGGCTTTCATGTTGGGTAATCACTTGACCTTTCTCGATAGTTTCCAATTCATGAGCTCTGGTTTGGAAAAACTAGTGAGTAATCTACCAAGAAAATCATTAAAATATACCTCTCAAAAATTCAAAGGTAAAAAGCTTGATCTGATGGCTAGAAAAGGAGTATACCCTTACGACTACGTGGACAGTTATAATAAATTCGATGAAAAGCTACCGCCGAAAGAAGAATTTTACAGCATATTAAATGATGAACATATATCAGACGAAGACTATAAACATGCCCAAAATGTGTGGAATACATTCTCTCTTAAAAATATGGGTGAGTACCATGACTTATACCTTAAATCTGACATCATTCTGTTAGCTGATGTATTCGAAAACTTCAGGAAAACATGCCTAGAATACTATAAACTTGATCCATGTCATTATTTCACATCTCCCGGTTTGTCATGGGATGCTATGCTAAAAATGACTGACATTAAATTAGAGCTTATGGTCGATATTGATATGTTTCAATTTATTGAAAAGGGCATGCGTGGCGGAATCAGCTATATAGCCAACCGCTATGGAAAAGCAAACAATAAATACATGAAAACATATGATGAGAAGGCGCCCGCCCTCAAAGTATATCATGTATCTTGACGCCAATAATCTGTATGGCTGGACAATGAGTCAATACCTTCCAACAGGCGGATTCAGATGGATGACACAAAAACAGATCGATAAGATAGACCTAGCCAAGTATAAAGAAGATAGTGAGAAGGGTTTGATACTGGAAGTAGATTTAGAGTATCCTGAAGGGTTACACAATCTTCATAATGACTACCCGCTAGGACCGGAAAAGGTTAAAGTATCTGAGAGTATGTTGTCTGGGTATTGTAAAAACATCGCGAAGAAATATAAAATATCAACTGGTTTAGTTCATAAATTGATACCAACCTTGAAGAACAAAGAAAAATACGTGCTCCATTATAGGAACCTTCAATTATACACTGATCTTGGTTTGAAAATAACTAAAGTCCATCGAGTACTAGAGTTTGATCAATCTCCTTGGTTAAAACAGTATGTCGACTTTAATACAGAAAAAAGGAAGAACGCAAAAAATGCTTTTGAAAAAGACTTCTTTAAACTTATGAATAACTCTGTATTTGGTAAAACGATGGAAAATATTAGAAAGCGAGTAGATGTAAGACTAATCACCGATGAAAAAAAACTATTGAAATATGCCAGTAAACCAACATATGTTAGTAGTAAGATCTTCAACGAAAATCTAGTAGCTGTGCATAAGATCAAAGAAACACTTACCCTAAACAGGCCGGCATATGTGGGTATGTGCATCTTAGATTTAAGCAAGACGTTAATGTACGATTTCCATTATAACTACATTAAAAAGAAATATGAAGACAAAGCCAAGTTACTCTTCGCAGACACAGACAGCTTGACCTATGAAATCGAAGCTAAAGATGTATACCAAGATTTTTGGAATGATAAAGATAAATTTGATAACAGCGATTACCCAGAAGATTCTCCATATTTTGATAAGACAAATAAAAAAGTAATTGGTAAATTCAAAGATGAAGTTGCAAGTATACCAATAACTGAATTTATCGGTCTACGATCTAAAATGTATAGTTACATGAAAGACAACCAAAAAGGAGGAAAGACTGCCAAGGGAATCAAAAAGAATATTATCAAAAATAATATCAAGCATCAAGATTATAAAGAAACGTTATTAGGAAATAAACAGATGCATCACACTATGAAAACAATAAGAAGTCAAAACCATAAATTAGGAAGTTATGAAATCAATAAAGTATCACTCAGCTGTTTCGATGACAAAAGATATATACTGGAAGATGGTATAAATTCATATGCTTATGGACATTATAAAATGAAAAAGAACTAAATCAAAAAATAACTTTCCTTAATTCAATCCTGTGTAGACTTCCTGTTTTTTCGAGAATCATGTCACGCAAAGGAAATCACGCAATGGAATAAATGCAATGAAATAAACGCAAAGGAAATCACGCAATGGAATAAACGCACCATTTGTTTTTATTAACATATAGTTTCATTTGATTTTTCGATATTTTTTAATCCAACAGATGGGAAGTAGTTAAGACTTGGCTTGGCATCAGATCAGTTTTGCAAAACTGATCTGGTGCCGCCAAGTCCTTAACTACTGTCCAAATTCTCTCTGCTTGAACGTTCTCCTTCAACCAGAAGGCAAAGCTTGTCGACAGGCCTCTCATAAACAGCTGACTTGATGCGCACGTTTGCTCGGCGAACGAATCCTCTCTTATCTGGGAAGGTTTCAACAATGCTTCCTAATGGCCATGAATTGCGATGCGAATTTTCGGTCGCGACGAGAACAACATCTCCAACTGCCAAATTCCTTTGAGGGTGCACCCACTTTTGTCTAAGTTGCAGAAGGGGGAGGTATTCTCTGCTCCATCTTCTCCAGAACAAATCTGCGAGATATTGAACTTGCCTCCATCGACGTCGTGAGAGGGAGTCTTCTTTCTTGAAAATACCAGGTGACAAGGGGGTTTCTGATTTGAGCAATAATAGGTGATTTGACGTCAAGGGCTCCATGTCATTTGGATCGCTGGACACGGTTGTTATGGGTCGACTATTCATGATACTCTCGACCTCGCACATTAAGGTGGCCAAACTTTCGTCATCAGTAACTTGCTGTCGCAGTAAGGGCCTGGCGCACGCTACTGGTGTACATGGCTAAAATTCACACTTAATTTAGCTCTTCTGAAATTATTAAAATTCAGTTTAAGTTGAGATTTGGTAAAAAACTAAAGTTCATTAATGTCTTCCCTTTGAACAATTTTAGTTTTGCATATAGGGTTGAATAAAAGAGAAAATTTTACAATAGTCACCAAAAATGAGGCCATTTTGGACACTACGCGTAACATTTACAGTCTAACCTGGCACAATTCATAATTTCTCCGCTTTGATGATATGTAGACATTTTTTTCTTTTGCTATTAAAGTTAATAGCTAATGAGCATTATGTATTTTAAGAATAACTTTAAATGATCGAAAAATAACAAATTTATAGCAATTTGCAGCAAGGTAACCTAATATTACGTACCTACAAAAACAGCCTGGTCGAAAATTTTCAAAATCGATTTGGTTTTAGTTCCGTTTCTTATGTTAAAAAACAAAAAAGACTTTTGAAGTGCTCATAAGTTCAGCTTATTTCCTGGGGTAACAATTTTCAATTTGGAAAATCCATACTCAAACTACAATCCAATTTTCACGGTTAGACAGCGTTTATTTTACACAAAAATACGTTTTGTTGTGCGTAGGATCGAATTACGGATTCTCCAGTGTGCCTTGGCACGAACAAGTTGTGCATGAAGTGTGCCCAAGTTGTGCATAAAGTGTGCATGACTAGCTTTTTTTTCATGCCTAAGCTGTGCCTAAGCAGTGCCTAAGCTGTGCCTAATTGTGCCTTAATTCGTGCCTAAATTGTGCCTTTGAACGGCGTTATGTAAATATTCCCGGGAAACATTATTTTCATCTTGCTCGTGTCACAGCGCTTTTTGGTCACACATTGTTATGACGATAAATTGCAAGATTGTTCTCATGCAACGAATTATTTTTTCTCCAAGCGAAAGCGACGGCGGGAAATCAGTTATCGTGTTTACTTGTATTCTTCCCGCACTGGCGCCGCTTTCCCAGCCGTTTGGAGATGTAGAATAATAATTGTATTACAGATGTAGTTTCTGACCATTTGTCATCGGCTTTGGATAAATACTGCCAAACATTCAAAAAGGTTGTTCGAACAAATTGACTTTTTGGAGTTTTATCATTCGATTTGGTTTTATAAAACGGAATGGGTCATTTTATTCATCGGATGAGCTGTCTGGTGTTTTCACAATTGGTCAAATTTCAGCAATAAATTTGCATAACCTGATGTCAAAACTGTGCGGATCACATTTCAGCGCGGAGAGATTTGCGTGTTTATTGACAAAAAGATCTGTCTCCAAAATGAATCAGTGCACCAGTTGAGTAACAATAATTACAAAGCGGAAAACAACGCTAATTTCGAATTGTTAACACAGAACAGTTAACAGTACGTTTTCTTCAAATATTTTAGTTCACGGCGCGTTTACCAAACAATCTTTGTTTTAGCGAACTGGCGCTGCAACACTTTGTATTTTCGGCAGGAATTTTCACCGGTGTTTCGTTTCGTTTCAGCGAAATTTCTTCAAATTCGCTTCTTTTTTTTAATTTGCTTTGTGAATTTTCGTGTGCGACATATCGCGAGAACGGTGCAAAAGTACTCTCGAAATGTCGGCGATATTTTGTCGAATATTCGCGAGAACAAAGAATGAAGAAGTCAAATCAAACTACAGAGAAGGTAAGCCTTAAAACTGCTGTTTAAATGTTTTGTTCAAACGACTTTTGTAAAGTATTAAACTCTGTGGACCGAACAAATAATTTGAACGACTTTCCTGAACGCTTTCAACAACGGCCTGGAAAAAAAGTTTCGTACGCTTTTTTTATAAACGCTTCAAACAGCATGGATGAAAATTCGAACGGTTTTTCCAACGCTTCTTATAACGCAGTTTCCGAACTGTGATCAAACGCTTTTAGGCCGTTTAACAGATAACTGTTTAGTGTACGTTTTCCCGTGGAAGGTCACATTTATCATGTTTTATTATTAAGCTTATGTCTTGCTATTCTCGTTCAATTCTCGTTTGTTTGTCTTGCTCGTGTCAGCCGAATTATTGCTGTGACTTGTCACTTTCGATATTCTCGCTGATAACCATATTTTTTACGGACTGAATCTGGCTGGTCACTCGCCGAGAATTTTCGTATGGCTTGCCTTCGTACGAGTTAAATATAACGTTTCCGAAAAACGTGCCTAAATGTGCGTAAACTGTGCGTAAACTGTGCCTAAGCATTCTGTAAAACGTGCCGAACCTGTGCCTTGTCTGTGCCTAACTTGTGCCTTTTATGTTTTTTTCTCGTGTGCTTTTGCGTGAAATCCGTGCCTTTCACAGAACGTGAATTGGTGCATAAGCACGGTGTTACGCTCGTGTACACCAGTAGCGTGCGCCAGGCCTAAGGCTTGTAGGATCTTCCGAACGGTTCTAATGCATCTCTCCCAGACGCCACCAAAATGGGAGCCATATGGAGGGTTGAAGGACCACTTGATATTCTTCTGTAACAGTGAATTATGAATCTTCTCATGATTCCAGTCTGAAATAGCGTCACGCAGCTCTCTCTCTCACCACTGGTGAAGTTCGTTCCATTGTCTGAGTGTATTTCTCTGACTTGGCCTCTCCTTGCAATAAATCGTCGCAGGGCCAACAAGAACGAGTCTGTGTCTAGACTGTGTGCCACTTCAATGTGTACAGCCCGAATGGCTAAGCAGGTAAAGATTACTCCGTATCTCTTCACGAGGCTACGTCCACGACGAACTTGAAAGGGACCGAAATAGTCTACGCCGACTGATGTAAAGGGTGGCTTGTCGGGCAAAATGCGACTTTCTGGTAAGTCGGCCATTTTCTGGGAGCAAAGGGGCGCTTGTCGGCGACGGCAGCTGACACACTTTGCGAGAACACCTTTTACGGCGGAACTTCCTTGTGTAATCCAAAACTTCTGTCGAATTAGAGCTAAGACATGCTCTCTGCCAGAGTGACCGCACATTCTGTGATAATGGTCAATAACCAAACTTGTCACGTGATCTTCTTTCGGGAGAATAATCTGATTCTTTGACTCCAAGGGTAAAGATGCTTTGCGCAAGCGACCACCAACGCATAGCAGACCATTTACGACGAGCGGATCAAGCTTGTACAAGCGACTGCTCTTCGTTACTTCCTTCCTGTGATGGTTGAATTCCACAGGGAAAGCCTTTATCTGCACATGCTTCAGAATTTCTCTCTCCGCTTTCTCCATCTCTTCTAGAGTGATGTATGTCGAGGCTTCGCGCTTCGACTTGTCACTCTTACTCGCTTTTAGCAGGTTGTCACGGTAACGCAAGAGCCAGGCAACGACTTTCTTTAGGCGGAGCCAGGAAGAACATTTCTGGAAATAATCTAATAGAGGACCGCTTGTATTGCCTAGTGAGGATGCGCATGCTGTAACTTCCCTTTTCACTTCAGGATCTTCCTCAGGGACTTCACTAAATTCTTTTTGTTGCATTGGCCACATGTGTTCAGGTCTCCAAAGGAATTCCGGCCCCATTAACCAACGCCCTTGACGAAGGAAGATATCGGCTGCCAATCCTCGAGAGGCGTCATCAGCGGGATTCATGTCGCCGCTAACATGATTCCATTGTCGGGGCTCGGAGCCATCGCGAATAACAGCAACCCGATTGGCTACGAAGGTCTGATACCGCCTTGTGTCGTTCTTGACATAGCGTAAAACTGCGGTGCTATCTGTCCAGAACATGGACTGGGCGCTGATTGGCATCTCTTATTCTCTCTTTAAGACTTTGTCTTGCTTGACTGAGATTACTGCAGCGGACAACTCGAGGCGCGGGATAGTGACCGTTTTCAGAGGTGCAACCCTTGACTTTGCACAAAGAAAGGAGCAATGGACATCACCTTGGTCGTTGACGAGGCAAAGATAGGAAACCGATTCCAATCCGACCTCAGAGGCATCTGAAAAGTGATGCAGCTGACTGGACGAGACAAAGTCAAACCCAGCCGGTTTAACACAACGCTCAATGGAAAACTGCGATAACTTTGGGAGATCCGCCATCCAACGCTCCCAACGAACTTTATGGTCTACGGGAATAGGGCTGTCCCATTCTAGCTTGACTCGACATAAGTCTTGAAGCAACTGTTTGGCTGACAACACAAAGGGTGCGACAAGACCGAGGGGGTCATAAACCGAACTGACGACTGAAAGAATCCCTCGTCTTGTTGGTGGTTTGAGCTTGAAGTCCACATCAAATCCAAAGGAGTCTGTTTCTACACACTATTTAACGCCGAGAGCTCTCTCAACTGGTAGGTCGACTTTGCTAAGGTCGAGGGAGTTCACTTCTTTGGCACGCTTAGCTTCGGGAATAGCTTCCAGGACTCTTCGACTATTGCTGATCCACTTTGTTATTCGAAATCCACCTCTAGAAAGCAGAGATCGCAAGTCAGTTGCGTGTTGCAGCGCCTCCTCAACAGATGGTAAGGACTTAAGACAGTTGTCTACGTAAAAATTATTCTTAACTGTGTTCACAACTGCTTCTGAGAAGTGTTCACTGTTGTCTTCAGCTGTCTTGCGCAGAGCAAAATTTGAGCATGCAGGCGAAGAAGCTGCACCAAACAAGTGTACAACCATTTGGTACTCTTGAAGTTCACTTTCCAGCTCGCCATCAGGCCACCAGAGGAAGCGAAGAAAGGTACAATCCACATCAGCTACTCTGACTTGATAGAACATTGTTTCAATATCCGCCATGAAGGCGATACTCTCCTGTCGAAATCTCATCAGAACTCCAAACAGAGTGTTCGTTAAATCTGGGCCTTTGAGCAACAGATCGTTGAGGGACTTTCCTCGGTATTTGGCTGAGCAGTCAAAAACAACACGTATCTTCCCGGGCTTGTGTGGGTGGTATACTGCATGATGAGGTATAAACCACTTTGCATTACTGGATGTCTGAAGATCCGCTGGAACCTTGCGGGCGTAGCCCTTGTCAATAATGTCAGCCATAAAGCCTTTGTAGTCGTTGTAGAGGTCCTGATTACGTTGAAGCTTTCGCTTTAACCAGAAAGCGCACTGTTCTGCTTGTGATCTATTGTTCGGTACTAGTGTCTCTCGGTCTTTCAAAGGCAACGCCATTTCATAGTGACCGTCGTAAGATTACGGTGCTGTCCAACTCGCGTAAGAAGCGTAGCTCGTCTTGGGACATTTCAGATTTGTCGTCAGCGCTAGATTCACTGAAACCACTATCGTAGAAATTCTTCACCATCTGATGAAGTTCAAGATCGGCCTTGACAAAGAAACTGACGGCGCGCCGGCTTTCATGATAACGCCCCAGGGGACCGTTGACTACCCATCCGACAGGCGTTCGCGAGGCGTAAGGTCCGCCATCTTGACTGTGCTTTACTTCCAAAGGATCAAAAACTGTGGGAACGTCACTGGCTACGAGAAGGCCGATATCAGCATCAATATCAGGCAAGTGTACTCCATGCAAGTGAGGCCATCTATCAACGTCATTTTAAGTGGGTATGTCCATCTTAGAAACAGGTATTTCGGGTCTCGTATAAAGTGCAGGCAACTCGATAAAGACGTTTTCGTCCAGATCGGAAATGACGAGATCTTTCACAACGAAGCTGTCCATAAGACTGTTCTTCTTTTCTAATGTTGTCAACGAAATTTTAGTTCTTGTACCACTGATTCCTAACTGCTTCATCAACGACTCTGTGCAAAATGATGAGGAACTACCGCTGTCCAAAAAGGCGTAGGTGATCATCGGTGCTCCTGTTCCTTTCAACCAAACTTTGACTGGAACGACGGCCATGCCTATTTTCGTGCGGCCTAGGTTTACCATACCGTTGTTAACTCACGCGGCCTCCTCGCGAGACGAAGAATCTTCAGGACAACCATCAGCTTGCCGATTTCGACCAACAGAGTTCGTGTGGAGGATTGTGAGATGCTTTTTTCCACAATTAGGAACTGTACACGTTTTCCTTTCGGGGCAACTTTTTGCTGTGTGGTCGGTAGACAAACAACCAAAGCAGAGGTGTTTTGATATTAAGAACTGAATTCGCTCCTGGTACGGTAGGCGCCTAAGGGAGTCGCAAGTCTCTAACGTGTGACCAGCATTGCAGAAGGGACATGATGAATCCTTTGTTGAGGGGGATGGACCAGTGGATGACATACTGGGAGGCAAGTTATGGTCGCTGTCCACCTGTGCAGCAAAACTGAGCTCCTCCTCTGGCTTCTTTCCACTAGCTCTGTTCTGCGGACGATGGTCTCGCGCGTTTGTCTTAGGTTTCTTGTCTTCAACAATCTTACCAAAGACTGGATTTGAGGCTACTCTTGCTTCATTGTCCACAAATTGGGCAAGATCACGGAATGCAATCGGCCTTGCTTCAGTTTCCATGATGTGATCAACTAAACGGCGCCATCTTTGTCTCAGGTTGAAAGGCAACTTCAGAATTAGCTTCTGTATAGTGTCTGGATGCTCGAGCTTGGTGAAGTGTTGGCTGCCTTCCATGGCGTTGGTACATCTCATCAGGAAGATGGAAAATCTGTCCAATGCGACGCTGTCCTCGGCTTTCACCTCAGGCCAATTCAAAGCTTTACTTTCATATGCAGCCACGATACGGTAACTGTCACCAAATTTCTTTTCCATCAATCGTTGGGCTTCTCGATAGCCCTTGTCAGGGGGAAGGTACTGGCATGATCGAACAAGATCCTTAACGTCACCGCTGGTAAACTGCTCTAGATAATATAACCTTTCACTACTGCTCGACGTTTTGGACGCAATGATGTTTTCGAAGGCTCTAATGAAGGGACCATACTCGATGGGATCACCGCCAAAGTTTGGTACCCGAGGCTTGGGAAGAGTACTTTTCCTCTGCTGTGTCGCAAGCATTTCCACGATTTTGTTTTGCTGCTGTTGTAGCACGGTTTGGTGATGATGCAGCTCCAGCATATCATGGAAGGCCTTCTCACTCGGTGAAGATGACTCCTCAGAGTGTTCAAACTCGGAAACAGGTTCTGTATTATCGCAGGTTAACGGACGTTGATGCCATTCCGGCGCTTCTGGATTAAGGTTTGAAGAACTTTTCGTAACTGGCAACGACTGGACTGGCCTTGTCTCCAATTTGGTACCTGTTAATCCTTTTCTGTCTTGTCTAGCTTCCAACGTAGCAGGGATTGGTGTGACTAGACGCGGAGTGGTTTCCACCATGGAAGCTAAAATTTGTTCCTTGGCTTCCGACTTGGCAATCTTAGTTTCAAGAGACAAGCGTTCTTGCTCCTGTTGAAGACGAAATTTCTGTTCTTCTAACTGCCGAAGGCGAACTTCTAGCGATTGTCGCTTTTCGAACGCTGCTGCCTCTGCCTTAAGCTCTGCGATGCGAGCGGCTTCTTTTACTCTTGCCGACGATAAGGACGATGAGCTGCTCCTATGCGAACCACTTCGACTCGAGCGCCGGGATCCTCTTGAAGACTTAGATGCGGCCCGAGAACCGATCTGACTCGCTGAATCGTCAGGGTTGACCTGAAAGTTTAACCTTAGAATCTCTTCTGCGCCACTAATCCACTCCATAACCTTTCGATAGAAGTCATCTTTTCGCACAGACTCGAGATGAAATTGCTCGTGACATCCGGCTTTGCTAGTTTCGTTTTGAAGGTTTGATGAATAGGCAAGATGGGCTTTTTCAAATGCTTCGAATGCGGTCAAGAATCCGGGCAACTTCTCTTTTACAAGATGAACGTTCTCCTCGTTTGATAGCAATGCATCAATTTCGTTCTTTCTGGCACTAACCGTAGAGAGATAACCTGATCCTGAATTCTTGAGTCGGTGAAGCTTTTCGAATAGAACACCTTCTTGATCGAGTGTTCTACTTGGAAACTTGGAGCGAGCGCCACCATCGTCGTTGGATACTTCATCCATCTCGTTGTTCGCGTCCACTGCATTCACGCGCGAAACCCGAGCAATTTTCAACGATGTAACCGCCGGAGGCGAACTTCTAGACAAAAGTCCTTCACAGCAACAATTTAATGCTCATTTTTTATTCTTCCAAATTGGAGTTGACAATCGAATAATTGGTTGAGTACGATGGACGACATACGTACGATGAGATGAGTTGAGATGAGTTGAGATGAGGTTGAAACTGAAATAACAAACAAATAACTAACTTACAAAATGTACAATTAATAACGCAAAAAGCGAAACGAAGCAGAAGTCTGACAACTAATCGGACACTTACATTGCTTACGGCGCTATAGAAGAACCTAGAGAACTCTGCTAGAGGCTAATGTACTGCACGAGGCGTATCGTTGAACTCAACGGTGGAAAATAAAACTGACAAACTAAAGAAAAACTTAACACCGCTATATAACAAAATGCTAATGAGCCTACATGCAGGGTATGCTGAATACCCAAGAGAAACCTAATTGGTGACATGATTGTATATAGGTGTTTAGATCCAACACTGCAATATAACGCATTCTCCCTTCCCCTTCCCCCATATTGCAATTTTGACCTCACAGGTACAAAATTGTTTTCACGGCAATCAACATTGTTGTGGGAAAGGGGGGGGGAGGACTGAAATAGCATGTGATAACAACATTCAGAAGCATAGTGAGCACTAGGATAAGAATATATTAGGGAAGCGTATTTTTGCTTGCAATTTTAGCGAGTGTCCCAAGAAGTATTGGCCAGGGTTGAAGCCTATTGCAGGGTCACCTTCAGCATTATGTCGACAGTACCCATTTGTTCATCTGAGTAGAGAGAAAGACAATGTGGAGCAAAGTTTTTTTTTTGTCTAAGGAAATAACATTGTATTGAATCAGACCTTCATGATCCGATCTAAAATCCAACGTCTTTACCACTACACTACCACATAAGATTGAGTTAAATGGAAAAGCAAATAGAACAACACCTCAAAGAAACATTATTTGGATTTCAACAATCTTACAAGTAAATCGAGCTTTGCTTACCATCGCAGTTAACCCTTTCTATCTTGTTTTATTTTTAGTACATGTAAAAATGTCAAAGCGAATTGCTTGTGTCTAATACTATTTTTTTTGTGTTCTTGTTATTGATATTTTTTTGTCTAGGCTATAGGAATTGATCCACGAAATACGAAAGCACTTTACAGAATGGGCAAGGTATTATTACATCTTTATTAATATAATGTACATCAGAGAACAGTTCTAAATTTAGTGTCATAGAACCAAAACCAAACTAATTACTCTGGCTAATCACAGCAGGCCCAGACATTCCAATGAACCAATCAGAACTCAAAGTAAATACATGTACACTGTACATGTAGCCGGCACTAATCACAGAAAAACCTGTTTTTCAGGCCTACATGAGAGAAGGAGAGTTTGACAGATCAAAAGAGTGGTTCAAAAAGGCACAACACTATGAACCGAACAATAAGGCAATAAAAGACGCCTTGGTTGAGTTAGACAGGTGAGGGAGTTATGGAAATGAAACTTGTTTTGCCAACTTCTAGCTGTTGTTTTCATCACTTTTGAACAAAGGATAACCATTGCCTAACATTGAGATCTCTTTTACAACATCGACCCTCAGTGTTGCTCCCATTATGATAATAGTTCATCAAAGAAACGCTTATGTTTTCCAAGGTATATATAAAATATTTGCTTGGGAATAGAATTTGTATGCATTTTTCCCACTCTCTGTAGTAATTATTCAATAAGTTCGAGTGGGCTTGGATAGGAGGTTATTGAAATTACACGTATAGTATACCCCTCTTGTTGGTGGCGTCGGTCATATGACCAAAGCGGTCATGCGATAGTAATTCGTCTCGAGTCAGCTGCGGGATAAAAAGGTGTTCCTATCTTCATCCCCCTCCTCCCCAAGTCATGCCCCCCTTTACTTTGTGTTTTGTATCTGGACGTTCAGGTGTTTTCGGTACCCTCACCTTTACTGGGCCAGATTACATGTATGTATCTATCACTTTTCAATGAAACTGGATATTTTAAATAAAAGCGGCTATGATTCCAGATGTGCTCATAGACCTATTGAATTCAGGATTCGTACTGTCATGGAAAAACCTGGAAAGTCATGGAATTGTATAATCTTATTTCCAGGCCTGGAAAGTCATGGAATTTAAGTGTGGGTCATGGAAAGTCATGGAAGATTATGTTCATGGTACAAAATCACTAAGGCAGCATACGTTGTGGGAATAATAAGGCGAGATGAAAAATTAAAAAAGTGATCATTTTGATAAAATTTTGAAAACAGCTGAAAAGGTCATGGAAAGTCATGGGATTTTAAAATCTGAAAAGAGTACGAACCCTGTAATGATCCAAACATGGTTGTATTTATTCTTTGATCAGTAAACAGAGCTCAGGCAAGTCAACACTTCGGGTAACTTATACAGGGATAGATTAGGAAAGAGGCATAAACATGACTTTTAAAGATAAAACCGACCCAAAGACTGTTTTTGGAAGATCTAAATGAACTGATTATAAGTATTTACACTGCAAACAAGTTATTTTTGTTTAATATATTTGTCTTTTTTTTTTACTTTGTTAGTAAAGTGAAACAGTTTCGTGATTTGGAAAAGAAGAGATGTGGAAGAATGTTTGCTCAGACAGCGCCACCCACTAAAAAAGGTACAAGCAGCCATTATGCAGGCAGTCGTTAAAAATTTTACTGTTGCTGTATTCTAATTCACTCCCTGCTCAACCGAATATAAAACATTTATCATGTAATAAGCAACCACATATTGGGGTGTGTCCACACGAGCCGCGTGCACCCTTTTTATTGATCCGTCACAATAAAGATACATGAAGATTGTAGTTAATCTCACAAGACACTCTGTATAACAATACATGCAACTATTAACTCAGGTGGAAGGTGAGAAAAGAAAACGAACACTGCAATAGGACAATTACTGATCGCCAGGTACAGCAGCTATTAATACACAAGCTAATGAGCTTCAACGCGTGATCATATAATGTTAATTGAATTCAATAACCTTATTCTTAAAATAATTTGCGAATATGAAATCAATCTAGGATAATAGCTATCTTCCTATACATTTTGGGTGTTTGATTTCAAGGCGAAGAGGCGGACGAGGCTTGTGCATTCAGCAGTTTTTATAGACCTCAAAAGTGCATTATTTTCTAAGAGAACATAGGGAAACCATCTTCTATTTAATTAAGAATATTTTAGAATATAGCATAAACGTTGTATCAATGCAGTTTTTATAGACCTCAAAAGTGCATTATTTTCTAAGAGAACATAGAGAAACCATCTTCTATTTAATTAAGAATATTTTAGAATATAGCATAAATGTTGTATTAATGAGCACGCATTTGACAACATTGGCATCTCAAGAGCTAAACTTTACTTTCTTTAGCTATGTCCACATAAAAAACTAACATTTCATGAATGGAGAAACACGCACGCGCGTGGTTTATCGAGGTATTATGAACTCGATCTAACCAATCATAGCGCGCGCATTTCTTTGGACATTTCATTTAACAAATAATGAATGCTCAGATCTAATCGCGCATATGCAGTAGCTATATTCTAAATGCATTTTCTGTATGACAAATGTACTTAGTTTTAATTTGGGGCCGTTTTGGTTCAGAAATGTCAAAATCCTCATTATTTAGCCCTGGTCAATCAGGAAGGCAAGTTAACGCAAATTTTGAAAATACCAACTGCGGCCTTATAAACAGACGCAAGTTTCAGTGCAGTCATTCTCTCTTTGTCTTTCTATAGAGGCAGCCACCAAAGGTGAAAAATCGGCTGTTGCTTCTGGGGACCTCTCAGAGGAACACAAGGAAGTGCTTATGAAGCAACTCAGGTGAGTACTCAATACTGAAAAATAAAAAAAACTATTAAGTGGACATTTTAAGTGTTTTTAGAATGATTTTTATTAGATTACGGGATTACCGTCTACTTGTAAAAGCGTTCAACCCCGATACGGACAGTTGCGAATTAGGTTTATGAATTAAAATGTAATAAAATCAGTACGTGTGGGTAATTAACATGGAGTTATCATAGGATCAATAATCAACTATTAACTAAGCAATGTATCAAGCGGACACCCTGTATTAAGCGGACCCTAGACAGGTTTGACTGTACATGCATGCTGATATCAGTTCTCATCCTCAGTTTGCGTTCGATTGAGTCGATTCCGGAATAAGAAAATATTGTGGATCATTCCAGAATAGCCGTTCCGTCCATAGGTCAATAAAACGATTATTCTGTTTCTAGATTAAATTGAATAAATACATTCCTTGTAAAATGGACATTCTCTCCTTTCGTTTCCCGTTTTATTATTATGGACTAAGCATTTCCAGAAAGCACATTACCCTCATACTGGTCAGCCCGTTGTGAAGATCCACTCTCCTCTCGCATCCTCTCAGCAATCAATTCCCAGACTTGTTTCTTTTTGTAATTGACGCTTTGAAACATCTCTTTCATTTTTTCGTACAAGGAAATGAGGAGAAGCATCTCTTCCCGACACCAGGAGTATCCTTTTTTGAGTAACAACTCATTTTCTTCACACATGATCGCCGGCGGTAGCCATTGTGTTTGTTGTTTTGAAAAAGGCTGCGAGGCGAGGACGAAGTGACATCATTATTCTGGATTATTCCAAGCATTCTGCTACCTAGTGCAGAATGCTTGGAATACTTTCCATGTATTCTGGAATCGGAATAGCGACTCAATCGAACGGGCATTCGGGGTTATGCCGTTTATTCTTATTCGGGAATAAGGTCAAATGAATGCACCCTTAGTTATTTGAGCATTTGAACATAATTATACTAGCAGTAATCGGAGATCATGAAGATGCGTTTGAAGGAACTTCCGGTGGAAATGAGCCCCTGAAAAAAGCAATAGGGGCAGCCATTTGGAAGACCGGACACCAAAAAATCTCAAATTTTATTTATTAGGATTGCGTTCTTTGAACGCGATGAATGGAAAATAAGTGATGCAAAATTTTATTTGGTCTTGTTGTCACTTCAGGGCATTTAAAGAGGACAACAGCAAAAAAGAAGTTTGTTTCCCTGCAACGCTGACTCAGCAAGAAAGAGCTTGCATTAAACTTGCTGCCCAGGATATGGGGCTCATAGTGGAGACCAAGGTACAGTCAATGCAAAATGCTCATGTCAGTGTTGTCAATGTTAGCTCTGCCTGCACGGATTCGTTTTCAATCCTTTCTTTAAGTGTAGTAAAACTTGCATAAAAGAACCCATGATTTTCCATGACAGGCTGAAGTGATTCTTATATATTGGATGAGTAGTGAGAAATAAGGCTGAATTAAATAGGTTCTTAAACATGTTCTTACTATAAAGTGAAAACAATTATTTCCAAGATGGTGTATCTACTTAAAATTTGTTTTATTTAGCAAATTATTGACCCTGACAGGTCTAATAACCACACAGAAGTCAGTGCAGACTGAACCCTGCTATGATAAGCGAACCATCTACAGTTTATCTCCAGAATGTGAGGCTTCAAAGAAAAAAATGTCAGTACCTGGCGGGAGTCGATCCCATGACCTCCGCATGTGTGATGGTTTCCGTGTTTTGCTGCCACTTGCAAGATCTCAAACTGTTTTCATCTCTCCTGAGAATCCGAGTAATTGGGATATCACAGTATTTGAAAAAATAAATTTATGCCTATATGTAGGTCTTCCGTCCACAAAAAAAAAAAAACATCGAAAATGTTCCTTTCGGTCACTGACAACGAAGTAAGAGCGTTTGGTTTGTGGGGACGTAAAACGCGCATGGCTTCTTGAAACGAGCTGTACAGTTTCAAACGTAGCGTATGCAATTAACTGTAATAATGAGCAGTTTTCGAAATTTATTGTTCCTTATTTGTCCTTGGGGCAACCACTTGTGTTGGTTTGGTTGTTCCAAGAATGTACTGGTTGCCTGGCCGCTTGTCCCAGAATAAGCCAAGAAACAAGCAATGCATCGTCTCTCTTCATCTCTGTATTACTGCCATTCCATTGAGAATCTTCCTGCTAGTTAAAGTAGTTAAAAGGCTTTTCATGATGGAAAAATAAGCATTATGCCAAACATTAAAACGAATCGGTTTCGTACAACTACAAATGACCACAAACAAACATAACTACGTGCCTCACTGTTGGGTGATGCAGATTATAAAAACAGGCTGGCATGGATGATGAACAGGGAGTGAAATGGCGAACACAGTGAATTTGATAAAGTTAAGATCTCATTTAGTAGGTATAAACGGCTAGTTCTGGACCACACATTTTAAGGCGTCTCAGGCACCCATAGAAGGTTAAATGAGGAGTTAAATTTGTACCGGTTTTGGTGCCCCTGGACCTCCTTTCAGTCAGCCCTGGGCCAAAAACCGGTACAAATTTAACTCCTCATTTAACCTTCTATGGGTGCCCGAGACGCCTTAAAAAGTGTTTTCCAGAACTAGCTATTTATACCTACTGAGGCCCGTCCTTTTTCACATCGGCGCAAAACTCATAAGACCAACAACAAACAAGACCCCAGCCCTTTCTATAAGGGTTGGGGGATATGAATGAAAGCCTCCTGTGTGAACTGGGGTCCAAGATTACCAATTGAAGAAATGCAAACCCCTTGTATATATCACACCCTGTATATATATATATATACACAACGATGGTGTTCTTTGATGTGGTTGGCGCGGTGGATGAACAATATTCTCCCAGCAAAATATACGGAATCAATTGCTGTATACTTTGCGGTTCAGATGATTACACACCATTTCATTCAGTTGTGAAACGCCGAAGATATGCCTGTAAGAAGAAAACAGAACCACGTCTGAGAGTTGTTTGCCCTTGCTGCGGACGAGAAGTGCCTAATGCAACAGCTTACACTCCTGCTTGGCTTGAGATTCAAGCAGACTACCCCAGCAGACTTGACTTCCAGGAACAAAAACACCTTTCTGAAACTCGATAATATAAAGAAAGTTTAGAGGCTCCTGTTCGTCTACGTTACATCAGTGACTTAAGCTTCTCTTCGAATTATAATGCCGGTAATGCATCTATCGAAACATTTCAAGTGGGGTTGAGCGGTGATCGCCAATTGAAGAAATGTGCACCCTTCGTATATCAATGATGTTGACAACTCAAGTGTTCATGAACTTTCTTAAATCGAGGAACACTGGTCTGAAACAAAAGAGCGCCAACTGGGTGAGAGCCAGACAAAATACCATCAGTGCATCAGAGATCGCTGCCTTGACAGAATCTTCACCGTTTGAACCTCCAAAAAGCTTGCTTATGAAGAAAATACAACTGGTAGATATGCTCAACAATGCAGCTTGTACCTGGGGCAATCTGTTCAAGCCGCTTGTACGCAAGTATTTTGAGCAAAAGCACTATGTTTTAGTTTTTGGCCACAGCATCTCTCTTAATCTAGCAAGAGATCACCTGCTTTATAGAAAGATAACTTGCAGTCCAGACGGATATTATTTTAATTAGACAAAGATAACAACTTCATTCTTTTGGAGTTTAAATGCCCGTTCAAGCGGAAAATAGCTATGGATCGAGTTCCTAGTTATTATAGCACCCAGATACAAACGGGCCTTGCTTTTAGTGGAGATCTGGTAAACAAAGGCCTGTATGTTGATGCTTACTTTAGAATGTGCTCTCTAAAGCAGCTAGAACCAAGTTTGGCCCACAATCAGTTTCTAAACGGAGGAAACAAATATAAGACAAAAAGTAACACAACACTCACGTGGGGTATTCGTTACTTATTTAGCAAACACAAAATAACCAGAAATCAAAAGGAAATGATCGACCTTGGTTCACTTAAAACAATACGGTTGTCTGAGCACGTAGTGTCTCCTATCGCAGAGAAAAATATCTGGTGTTCTTACAGCAAAGTTAGAATGTCGTTTACAAAACAAGATGGGGACGAGGAGTTTTTACGCTTAATCCACATGCGAAAGGCATTTTTAAACCAAAATTCAGAAGCTCCGAAACCAGTGGCTTTCTTTGCATGGAAGTTGCTTGATATAAATGAAATTCAGGCAAGAAAGCAACCGAATTTTTTGAGCAGTATTCAAAGATCGATCAATTGCTTTCATAACAGCTTGGCAAGCCTTCGAAAAAAATAACCGAGCACTCTAGAGGTAGCTGAAATCGATCACAGCCCTAAGAAAATTAACACCACCATAAATGCCGGAGACGAAGAGCAAGTAGTCGCCTTTCTTATGAATAAGTTTGAGCAAAGATTGTGATTTACGTACACAACAATATTAATGCCTGCCGCATGAATGGCTGCTTTTCAATACCATTCGTTCTTTAGACGTAAAGCTGGCTTCTGAAGCCATATGTAAGATAAAATTTTGTGTTTTCTTGGTCCTTCTGGTAAAACTAGGGCCAAGATTTTATGAATTACGAAGTTATAAGAAATATTGTTCAGTAGATAATATTTCACGCTTAAGTAAGCAAAGTTAGTTTGTTTAATTTTGTGAGCGGTTAATATAGGAGGGGGTTCCCCTAAAATAAAGCTTAACAAAAGAGTTAAATGTTTATTAAAATTACTGCATTTTAACTTTTTAAGAATATCTGACAACCCATATATCGTTAAATATTTTGGAAGAACATTTTCTTTTGCCATTTCTTTCTGTATTTCTAATAAAACCTTTTCAATGCCGCTTATGTATTCCAAAGAGTTGTTTCCGAATAGATTATTAAGCCGATATTTGAAATTATAATTTGTTGTGCATCAGGCTTTAATTTTCATATTTCCTCCGTTGTGAATGTCCCAATGAGAAAAGGCCGCAACGTATATTATTTCAATGCGGTGGCATTGTTTGCAGACAAGCTCTGTGGAGTCAAACATGAGTGAAAATAAGCTGCCACAATCTTTACACGATTTTATGCTTCCATTTGTTCTGTTTTGAGTGATGACAAACCTGTTTTCACGGTACTGATGGATTAGTTCTTGTCTCGCTGTTGAAGTAAGAGCTTCAAAAATGATTTGGAGCTTCTCTTGTAGTTGTGAGCGGTGAAGCTCGGTTGTATAGTCATTGCCGGCGATGCCACGCAGCCTGACTTTCTTGTGTTTTAGAGCCAAGACATCTAGTTGAGTTTTGTATTAATTTATTCTTTTCATCCATAGGTCTAATGATAGACAGTTGCGTGTTGAAGCGTAGATAAACTTCAGTGTTATTAAGACTCATCATGTTTATATTTAGAAATGACAAATGTTCAATATATTGATTGCATAAACTCATCGCCCTCCCTTTAATTTTACATTTAATATCACGTTATTTACGTTAATATCATGAGGCCGCTCCGTTTAATGTTATATGAACATCCTGTCAATATCACGAGACCAAAATACCAATCACTGAAACAACAAAGACGGATCACGTGGAGAACAATAGAACACATTCCAGATCTCCCTAGCAACTTGAGTAGCTGAAGGTAAAAATAAAATCGAGTTTCGGGTAAGCTTGTTGTCAGGGAGATGTGGAATGCAATTTTGTTAATTCACACCGGCCGCTGTCTCGTTACATGTCACGCCTTGTCATGCGATTGCGTTCTTTTGTTATATAAAGCGAGAAACCAGAGTTTTAAGTCCCTCAAATCTTACTTGGATTGAGCGGGTTAAAGAAGTGATCTTTTTTTGAAGTTTTTCACGTTCTTCATTGCGAATTTCTTTTCTGAGTTTTTCAAGATCTGGCGTTTGAGTTTGCCTGTTTACTTGGGTGGTCTTTTTCTCACCAGAGCGGATCTCATTTTTCAGTTCATGATATTTTTCAACTCACGCAAGATGATTGAAAACTCTGCATCGCTGATTCGCTTGTCAGTAAGAGCTTTCGAAACCAACTCACTGACAGAGTTTCGTTTAGCAAGAGCGAGTGTGTATATTTTCTCATGTTTCGTGATTTTTCTTTCGACCCGCTTGCTAAACATGGTAAGACTGGCGGATGAAAAGCCTGTAAGAGCAGGCACACCCTCGATTGGTGGTGCTGCGACAAGCCCAACTCCAGTCAGGGCTGTTGCAATGGTGGCTGAAGACAAGCCTGTAGAAACGAAACCAAGACCCACGGCTGTTCCGTGAACAATGGTTTGAGCTCGCTTGTACTTCTTCGCGATCTGTCTATAGTGGTCGGCCTCCGACTCAAGCTCTTTCTGAAGATCTGAGATTTTCTTGAGAGAAAAGTCTTTACTATTTTGCAAGACTGGGTAAAGCGGTTCAGTATGGCTGTATTCAGGAGCCGATGGTAACATGTTAGCCAAACTCATGGTTGTGTATATATTAGATTTTAATTTATTTCTACTTCAAACACAAAGGGCATGCCATTGAAGTTGAAAAGGTCATCGTTTTCATCCCTCACTGACAGAGTTATGCTATTTACATAATCACCAGAAAAGACATCACGCAAGATGTTTTGCTGTGTTGATTCATAAAAAACCTTTTGAAAAGGCTTTCCGCGAAGATCAAGTCGCGCCAAGATTGTCGAAGGCTTACCATTGAGTAAGTTCTGTTCTTTATCAACCAGATCACAGTGGATAAAGTAACTTGTCAGAGAGTTTAGGCGATTGACATAAAGAGCTTCAACTTCCGTTGCATCATTTCCACTAAGGCCGAGAAGCTTATTCAAGCTTTTTGTCAAAGAAAAGCTTCGGCGTCAGGGGTTGTTCTAATTATAAATGCATGTGAAGGCGCATTCTTAGATATTCTCAGAGGTCCTTTATCTTTAAAGGAGTCAAGCAAAAATGTTTCCAGATTATCCAGGTTGTAGTGCCCTGGACCAATTGTTTTACCATGAAACATTTTTCCTTCAGCCTTAAAGTTAACACCCCCACTTTGTTTTAAATTATGCCATGAATTATAAAGCGAACAAGGGACAAGCCGAATGTAACTCGGCTTTGTAAGCAGCTGATCAAAGTAAACAGTGTGGGGGTTCGAAGGTGCGCATACTGTTAACACAACCATTGTGTATATATATGATTTATAAAAATATATTTATATAATCATGTTTGAATGGATGAGAACGCCAGAAGCAGCAAAGCTTTCAGCAACAGCCAAGGCTAAAGCGATATCAGACTTTAAAAGGTGTTTCCCGCACGCTGATATGTCTAGACTCAAAACAGAAGTTTCTTTCGACAAAAATCACAAAGCCACGGCGGTAGTGCTTTTCAGAGAGGGCCCAGGCTCATGGGCCATGCCCTCAGACATACCCCGCAAGAATTGGACTCAAGACATAAAAGATGCCCTTGGCTTGGAGTATGTTGGTGGCTTCCCCTATTAGTTGATGTTGAACCATAATGCACAAAGACTAATCCCAGCTGTTGATTTCAATAACACAATCAGCAAAAACATGATGATTGGCACTCTTTTGAATGACAAAGAGCAAAAGATCTATGTCACACCAACTGATTATTTCAAAACCAAGTTCAGGGACATTTTCAG
Organism: Cladopsammia gracilis; assembly: GCA_022457155.1. Classification (NCBI taxonomy): domain Eukaryota; kingdom Metazoa; phylum Cnidaria; class Anthozoa; order Scleractinia; family Dendrophylliidae; genus Cladopsammia; species Cladopsammia gracilis. Next base: position 1,172,969 of record JAJGOT010000116.1, on the reverse strand, counting down.
AGACACACAGATCGAGTTCAAAACCGCGAAATATGAAAGAAAGTGGCTTGGTGGCCCACATGAGTTTTTAGCCACAACAACTAAACTTCGCGCTGTGGTGTGCAACAACCGGTTGCAGAATCTTGCGTGACCTTCTGCTTGATAAGAATTCCAATCTCTCCCTAACCCTGCAACTCAGGGCGTTTTACAGATTTCACGTTTATTTCACAACAAGACGAATCTTGTTCAAGCTAGGTGGGGAACAGAGCATTCATGCTTTGCCAGACGACCTCACATTCAACAACAAAGACAACAAATACAACATATCCGCGTACAAGAAGATCTGTGCAGAGTTCGGTGTCGAGCCCAGTGCTGATTTCCGTTTCACATACGGAAAAAACCATGGTCTTGGCAATGTGTACCTTTGGGGTTTTGGACCTCCCACCCCCTCGACCACTCCCGGGCATGGTGTCTACTCTACCGGTTACAACTATCCCGACGATCCCGAACACGCTTTGTTCAAGGATGAGTGCGACGACGATGTTCGGCCCAATGAAATATATTACATGCGCAATGATGATGGCGCGGATAAACAGTTTGAGCATTTTGTGTCAGATTGCTCACAAGGGCTAACACAACCAGGGCTTGCGCGTTTAAATCAGTCAATCGAGGCCTTTGTGTACTGTCTTCTGGGCGCACAAGCCCAAACCCGAAGCAGCATTATCAGGAGCGGAGGCAGAGCATTTGAAAATCAGAGAGTATTCCTTATACTCCTAGAGGATGCTATAAGACTGAACGACATTTCAAAGAGCGTGCAGCGCTATCAGCTTTCAGTCCAAGAGACGAAAGTGCGCCTCGCCTTTGCTACAGTTCCTGGAAGCTGGCTGATGCCATCACGCATGGTTATAAACACTGAAAGCACAGTGGGGTATAATAATAAATTGAAGCAGGCAACGCAAGGAATGAAGCTGGGTGTGAACAACGATGTTAAGGTTACAGTGTACCTTCGGGGTGTCTCCAGTATAACAGCTCTAGCGTCTTAAGATTACACTTAATATACCTAAACCCAGATATCAAATTAAAACGATTTGTTCATATCTAAATATGGAAACCATTTGGTAATAAAATGAATTGTCGAATTTTTTACGACGTCTAAATTCGAACGTCCGAATCAGCTTTAAAACGCTATAACTCAAAGCGATTATTGTATTTTGCTAATTTGATTTGTTCTTGGGTTTCCGGACACGAAGCTCTAAAAAAACGTGTCGGCGATTTCCCATATTCAATTGCAGTGAAAAGTTACAGAATATTTTCGAAAAGGGGGGAAAAAATGGAATGATCGCACGGAAATGGCTCTTGACGAAAAAGTTTTCGGAATTAAGAAATTCGCCGACCGTTTTTGTTGATCATATGTTAGCCTAGCTTCTGTCCAAATTTGAGGAAAATCGAACAAATTCCCTTTGAGTTGTAGCTCTTTAAAGTGTCCCCAACAAGCAAAAAATTAACTTTGAGAAAACAGCGCTTAAAAAAATATATCACTTAATAAACAAACTCCGCCCACAAAAGTTATACCGTTATTTCTCCGTCAATTTTCACTATTTTTCCATATTTTTTTTTGGATGACAGTTCATTCTGTAAACGTTATTTTAACGCCAAAAAAAAATTTCAATAAATTTTCGATCTGAACGTACACTGTAACCTTAATCTGGGCACAAAAAAAGCATCCTCGCACACCATGGGTGCTGGGCCATCAAAAATCAATCCACCAAACAGCCACCCATCGAACCCGATTCACAAACATGCAGCACAGGGCCTGATTGAAAGGACAACCACCAGCGCGCCAGCCCAACCACACCAGAACCAATGCCAGAGACCAAGATCGACACGCATCACGTAAACAAGGCACTCATTGCTGTGGGCGCGCTTGCTTTAGCAGGGTTTGTTGTCTGGATGCGTTAATCATTATCTCTTACATTTCAATGTCCTTTCAACCAAGAAGGCCACCACGGCAAGGATTAGCAGCCAAGCGTGCTCGCCAAGAAAGGAGATAACCTGCCCTGTGGCTTTGAATATGTAGCTCACGATCGAGCCGATGAGGCCTGGCAAGATGGAGCCCAGCTTCTTCCCCAGTTCTTTGAGCCCATTTCCAACAGCCTTTGTTCCAGCTTTCAAGGCATTTATTGCTGAAAGGGTCACAGTGCCTATGACAATAGCGGTAGCGAGAACAACAGCTTGCAGGGTCCATCCATATTTCTTGAAGATATTTTTGATCCTCTCCCGAAGAGGTAAGGCTTCTTCCCTTTCTTGAACCTGTGTTCTTAGCCTTGCCAGTTCTTCTTCTTGCTCTGCAACTCGTTCTTGCGCGGCTTCTCTGTCAGACTGAGAAGTGGCCTCATCCTCTATCACGCGCTTGTCTTCCTCGTTTTGTCTTTCAAGTTTGGTTTCTTGTTCTTGGAGATCTTCAAGTGGCTTGGTGGAGTTTAGTCTTGCTTCAACTTCATTTCTTTCTCTTGTTTTCTCTGAAAGTTATGTTCTGAGTTTGTCAACCTTTGCCTGCTCTTTATCTCGTTGTTTTTGTTTTTTTTGAAGGTCTCCTAATTTTTTTCTGGTTTTCAAGATCTGCGAGTAGATTATTTTTTAGCAGTTTAAGTCTATCTATCTGGATTTGACTCTCAAGACTTGAATCGTGCTCCTCTACCTGAGCGTCAATCCTAGCTTGTGTTTGCACCTCATTTGCTGCTTTTTGTTGTTCTACAGAAATTCTTTCCGATTCCTTCAGTTGTTTTTCTGCATCATTAAATCTTTGCCTTTCTTCTCTTATATCCGCATTCTTTTCAGAGATAACCTCTTCAGCTGTTTGTCCAAGATCATTTTTGTACGTGTCTAGGAACGCTTTCATAAAACCTGAGCCATCCTTCTTAAAGATGGGAATTTCACCACCCTTTTTCCCAGCGACAACGATTCTAGTTTGATTTTCTTTTTTCTCACCGAAATCTAATTTTTTTAATAAGTCGCGTTTCACGTTTGGAAAAAACTTTTTGATTTTGTCCCTAGTTCTTTCAATAAACTCTTCTGAATAGTCCTGCGCAGTATCAAGCAGAGGGGTAGTGTCAGAAGGGCTTGGCAATCCACTCTGCTCACGAAGAAGAGTAGACATTTCATGCTGCTCGCCCCCCATGATATGTGGTGGATGGGGTGGATGCAGCACCCGGTTCAAATGGATCTGTGCCACTTGGTTGAAAAGGGCGTGTTGTGTCAACTTCTTCTTCATTATCGTCATCATCGTGGTCTATGTTCCAGTCTTCCCAAGGATTCTCATTCTCAGTTGTTGGATCATATCCGCCTTCTGCCATGATGTAACAAGAAGTATATAAATAATTTTAAAAAACAGATATAATTATATGTTCTTGCCATGGCTGTGCAACCAAACCTCCTCCCAACGAATGACGAGAAGACTCTTAATGCTATGAAAGCAGAGCGCACCGTAAAGCGCATCACATTTGATGTTCTACAGTCAAGCCCGGCGAGACCCTGTACGTTTCGGTGCCCAAGCTCAACGAACATGAGGTTATCGTGCTGAGATCACTCGCCTTGCTCTTTAACATCAACCTTTCAGGCAGCCACGCAAACAACTATCTAGTACAAAATGTGTCCTGGGCGCTTGTTGACAGGCTCGTTGTCAAATTTGCTGCTACCACTGTCCAGGACACAGTCGGATATGATATTTACAAAATCTATGAGGACCTCTTCCTTTCTGTTGATGAGAGAGACAAAATGATTCCGGAGGGCATTCAGAGTGTGGACTTGTGCAAGATCCGCTCTGGTGCCGGCGACAAGAAGACCTCTGCCGTGGATGCGGAAAACAAGCTGGAGACCATTTACAAAAACAAATACCGCATCAATCTGGACCACCACATTCTAACAGACCACGGCATCCTATACCCACAGGCACTCTACAACGATCTCATCTTCAAGATAACGCTCGCCCCTGCTTCTCAAGTTGTCAAGGGTTCAGATGCAAGTAAGCTTGTATACAAGTTAACAATATCCAGCTTGAATACGAGACAATCTGAAGTAAGCAGCTGGCTGATGAGGCAACAAGTGTCTATTCTAGCGGAAAGGAGTTTGCCTATGACCATATAATGCGAGAGGAAGTGGTCCCATTCTCGAAGGGTTCAGACGCTAGGCTGAATCTCAGGGTGAACCCACAGCGCAGATCGCTAAAAGGCATCCTTCTGCCATTCATTGAGCCCTACACGGTTGGAGCCAGGGACTCTGAAAAATACTTCAATCCAGACATCACCAAAGTGAATGTCACCATCAATGGCTCCCCCAACAGGATTTTCAACGAGGCATCAATGGGACCGACATGTGGAATGAGGTCAGCCGGCTCTTCAACGTGAAAACAAAGGGTGGCGGAAGGCCCAACATGAACCTGACCAAATATCTCACGGGAAACAAGTTCCGCCTCCTTATCGACCTTAGATCATTGGCTGATACAACCCTACATGGTAACAGCCAGCACCTCGTGCATTGCCACATCTACACCATCAGATGATCATCAGATGAACATCATGGACAAACAGCTGCAGGCGGTTCGGTATTAAAACGCACATAAAGAGAGAATGGATCCAAGAAAGCTGCCCTTCAATGCCCTAATAATCAGGCCAACTAACTCTGGCAAAACACAATATCTTCTGAATCAACTCCGAGGCCCCTTCAGGGGCAAGTTTGACTATATCATTCTCGTGTGCCCAACTTTTGTCCACAACAAGACCTACGATGGCTTCGTGGACAAGGAGCCACGCATTTGTGTGACAGACTGCCAGCAGCATGAGATTGAATGGTGGCTAACTCTATCAAGTTACCATTTCTCTGGGACGAACACACTCTTTGTTCTCTTCGAAAGCCATGAAAGGCCGCACAGCTCAACTGGTGTAACTCGGATTTAGCGCCCGTCACAGCAGCATCTCCGTGTGGGTGCTAACCCAACAGATAACCAGCATTGCGAAACCATTTAGGGAAAACGTGGCAGCGATCGTGCTTTTTTACACCCCATCAGGAAAAACAACGAAGGCTATCTTCGATGACTATGCCGGCGAGCTCTCCCATGAGGAGTACAAAGAGCTTATTGCCCGAGTTAAGGAGCCCAAGTTTTCCCACCTAGTTTTCTCTCTGCGACATCCATATGGGATTGAAGTGAAAATGTGATAAACATATATATACTCTGAGCCATGAATACCCCCACCAACCTCCACAAGCTCACAGCATTTTCACAGATTTTAGATGAATTGCAGAGCCAGACACTTGCGATTCAATTCAAAATTATCAAAGCCGCAAGTGAGGAAGATCTGTGTCAAATGCTTCTTTGCCGCTATCCTTTGAAACTCACTGTGATGCCAGACACCATGGCAGCGCTTATATGTGAGGTTTAAAGACTTTTGCCTGACATCAAGAGAATAATTGAAATTTAAAAACACATTTATACACAATGTCAGCAGCAGCAATGGATGAGCTCGTCTCAATGATAGAGGAATTTCCTCTAGATTCCGTTTATCGATTTCATGCAGTTTCTGAGCCGCATGTCGGATGCCACCAAGAAAAAAACAATATATACACGTTGGCAGCAAACCCTGGAGATGAGGCTGCAATGAATGAAGTCCTGCAGATGCTGGAGGCAGGCCCTGAGCTCCGTGCCATCAGCGATTCCTGAAGTCTTCAGAGGTGACAACCCCATTCCGGCACAACGCGAGAAGCTGGCAGTTCTGGTTTCGACTGGTAAATCAAAAGAAGCCATTGGTGTCCAACTCACACACGAGCATGTTAAACGCCTTACAGATAAAGAGGTCGAAAAATCCTACAAAAGATATGAAGCCTACGTTGGTTACAAGACAACCGAGTCTCTGGTTGACAGCATTATAATGCTCGTAACCAAAGGCGCTGGCCTGGTTGTTTCGATTGACGATGTCCAAGAGTTGCAGAAAGGACTCAAAACTGACTACATGATCCAACATGAACTGTCAACCCTTGCTGGAAACCTTGCTCTGTGATGTGGGCGATTCTTGGCCTTAGCCAATGCTGCTTTGATCACTACAAAGCACATCGACTTCAAAAAGGAGCTGCCTTCCCCTCCACCTCCTCCCAGACCTCCCACAAGAGACAGTGAAGGTTACCCACTGGAGGGCGTTGATGAAGTTGACAATTAATCTGACAAGAACCACATAGAAACCACATAGGAACCACATAGGAACCACATAGGAATCAGGTAGGAATCAGATAGATAATTTTTAAAAACTTATATATACACGATGGCGGCACAAACTTCGCAGTCGTTGCCAACGATACCTGAAGAAACAGCAACAACCAACACGCATGTTACCTCTGATACCCCAAAGACTGCTCCAGCAAAAAAACGCTGGTCGTGTTGCTTCTGGCAGAAGACTAGCAGAGCGCAACCGTCTGGCAAGAGAGGCCAAAAAAACAGGCTGCTGCAGCAACAAACGAGCCTGCCCCAAGCCAGGCGAATACAACTACTGGCAGTGGCAGTGGCAACAACTCTGGCTTCTACATTCTAACAGCTGCAGGCGTGATTGTATCCGCTTTGGGTGTCTATTACCAACGAGAAGCCATTATGAAGACACTTGGGCGCAACCAGACCCCAGCCCCTGCGCCAGCAGCGGAGGTGAATGAGGTTCAAACTCCTCCACCCACACAGAGGCCACCTAGACGAAGAATTCGTGAGATGGAATAATTTGAAAAAATCTTATATATACACGCCATGTTTCAGAACTGGAGCATCAAATTCCTCGACTGGGCCGTCTTCACTTACATTTGGCTTGATAAATTATTAACCTCACCTTTTCCGAAACAATTCTCAACTCTATCGAAGAGTATGAAAATAACATAAGAGAACAGGCTATCGAAGAGTACAAAGACGAGGCTGAAGATGAGAGTGAGGAATTAATCGAAATTTAAATCCTAAATATACACGCCATGCCTGACAACAAGCTTGTGAAGTCTTTGCTCGATGCCGCAACAATCACTGGCCTTGTCACTGGTATTGGATGGATCGCTAAAAAAGTCGTCAAGGAAAACCTCACGGCTGATCCAAGCGCAAATCTCATGAACTATGTGAAGTTCACTGCCGCAATGGTTGGGAGCATCGTGCTCAAGAAATACCTCGAGGACCAGAAAATCCTCCCCACCTCAATGTAAAAATAATTATGTACATATACACGCACGATAACAATGGCGACCACAATCGCTATGATGGTTGCTGGGGCAGTTCCCAATGCTGCCCCCTTCACTGGAGCTAATTATCTAGCAAAATATTTATCCGGAGACAACGACCAAGCCGCTCGGAATGAGAAGATCAAGCACGACAAGGCGTTGGAAGAATATTAGGCCACGCGCCTACTCCAAATATGAGAAAGACCGCACAAAGCTCCTCGACTGGATTGCAACCAATGATCGGATCAAAGATCAAGCGAAATACAACTTCCAAGACACCAACCAAGCTCTGTTACTTTACAACCAAGCCCATCCAATGGAGGAACGAATGCAAACACTTCCCAAAGAGCCCGAGTTATCTGACTTCTATCAACCCGGCCCACAGCAGAAGCAGGGCGAACTCTTGTTTATCAGCACTGGCGCACTCACCCATGGCTATGCAGCCTTTCGATTTCTTTAAAACCCCATATATGCACATAATGGATGTCAAACTCTCAAAGATATATTACAGCCCAAAAGGATATTGGAAAGGCCTTGCTGCTGTCAAAAAGGTCTCTGAGGAAGTGGCGAAAAGGTGGCTCGTCAAACAAGCACTTTGGCAGATTTACCTCCCAGCGCCACGCCACATCCCTCAGCCAAAGTTTGATGTCTTCATGCCCAATGCGGTGCATCAAGCGGATCTACTTTTTTTTACCACACAACAAACTGCCTCACGGGACAAAGCTTTACAAATATTGTTTGATGGTTATGTGGCTAGCAGATATAAGGCTGCAGAGCCCTTGACTTCGAAAGAGTCTCTAGAAGTTTCAAAGGCCTTTCAGAAGATTTACAGACGCGGGCCTTTGAAATGGCCACAACTGTTGCAGGTTGACCCTGGGAAAGAGTTTATGGCGCTGTGACTAAGGCTATGGAGAATAACAAAACAGCCATTCGCTGTGGGCGCGTTGATATCCACAGAGACCGAGCAATTGTTGAAAGATTTAACCGAATCCTGGCTGAAAGGTTGTTTGGTCACCAGTATGCTGTGGAAATGAGGTTGCCCGCCGACCAGAGGTCAACTGAATGGGTTAAAAGGCTGCCAGACGTTGTATCTGCACTGAATAATGAAGTGACTAGACTCACTGGCAAGAAGCCTGTGCAAGCAATACGTGATAAAGCAGTTTCTGCCAAACCCTCTACCCCCTATTCGAGGCCGGTTGGGGAGAAGGAGAAGAAGCTCCCTCCCAGGGTGAGTGTTAGATATTTGTATCAGCCTGGTGAGCTTAAGGGTGGTGGTAGGCGGGCGACCGATCTGATCTGGTCAATGAAGGTCTACAAACGAGCCTGTCATCTATTACCTTTTCGACGGACCCAAGCGGGGCTTCGTCCGTGAGGAGCTGATAGTTGTGCCACCAGATACTCAGTTGCCACCGATATCTTTGTAACCATATGCCAGCGTGTGGACGCCATCGGCTGTGATCCATCGCTTTGAGTCAAAGGGTGAGAGTGTTTTCTTGTTTAGATGCATGCCATAGATCTGGTGATCCACACTCCTGAACATATCCATCCCGTGTTTGAAGGCCTCCTTTTTGAAGAGGCATCCTTGTAGTTCTGGTGTGTGATCTCCTTCTTCGTCACAGCCTTGGTCGTGCCCCTCGCCTTCTTGATGTTCTTGTTATCATTTCCACCTAGGAGGATTGAGTACATCTTTGATCGCAAACACACCGCCTCCGAGATCGGCTTGCGAGCGCACTCGTCCTTCATCTTGCCAATAACCTTCTTGTTCTTCTGGCTGTGAAGAGAGTGGTCTTTCGGGAAATCACTCGTGTCAAACTCATGGATGTGGGCCTCCATGTCTTTGTACATGTCCTCCGTCTTGTTTTCCAGGAGCAGTGAGTCTGTCTGTAGATCAGCTGGCAGTTAGGGCCGTATTTCCGATCTAGATAGAAGTAATAGAACTTGTACATCAACGTCTTTGATAGATCAAGCATGCCCATGCCCGTGTGGACAGGCCTGTCCATTTTGATCTTCTCTTTTCGCATCTGGATGCCGGCATGTGTTTCACAGAAAATCGCGCACCTTGCGTAGAGAGGGTTGGCAAGCTGCTTCCGGAGCTTGTTTTCCTCATTCGATCGCACCAGGCTCACATCGACTCTGGTTCTGAGATTCTCCATTGTCTTGCCAAAGACTGAGTTGTTCATGAGCTTGTAGAAGTTCTTCTGGAAGTCTGATGTGGCCTTCTTTCTGAGCTCTGTGTTCAGCCTGATGTAGGGCTCCATCCAGTCCTTCTGCTCGAAGGTCAGTACCTTGTGCACTTTTGTGAGCTTCATTCCGAGACTGAGATACAGCTTGAGATTTCGGTAATGAAGGACATTTCTTTCCTTGTCTTTCAACGTGGGGAGCAGCTTGCTTGTCCTGTCCTTCCCCAGATTCAACTCTCTTGCAAGGGATCGTTGATATGGCGACATCCACTCGTTTGGAACTTGAGATGCCTCTGGGGCTAGCGGGTAAGAGTTGTGTTTGTTGTGGAGATATTGTGGGTACTCCAAGTCAACCTCAAGGATGCAGCCTGTTTTCCTCCTTGGGCCCATCTTGGAGATCTGCTCCACTGTTGGAAGTGTTCGGGCCCACCTGAACTTGCCAACTGGAAGCGGCTGACTCATGGCCCAACCGTAGAGATTGTTTGCATCGAGATAAAGGAGATATGATTTCTCCTTCTCCGGGTCAAAGTCTCTGAGATATGTGACCTCACAGGGGAATACGTACACTAACGGCTATCCGTTAAAATGGCAGAAAGCGTTACATCTCCGTTTCTTATCTGTTAAAACGCTTTATCAAACTGTTAATCCGTTAGACAAACCATTTTCATTTTAACGCATTTTGTTAAAACGGCAATCGCCATCCGTTAAGAAAAAATCACAATGATTTCACAAAGCATTAAAAACAGCAGTCGCCAAAATAGCAAAAACAAAGTCACAATCCGTTTAAACGGCTATCACTAACATCAGCTCAAAAGGGAACAGCAGATTTAAGTTGGAAACATTTATTTCCTTTTTTCCTTACTCTGTTACAGCCCTCGTGCCTTCGCAATATTAAGCTTACAGATTCTTATGACTTATCACTTACAAACCTTGAGGCAGCGGAAGGCAGCGTGTGTAAAACTTGTCCCTCGTCCCTTGCATTGCGCACAATCCGTCTTTCCGCAGATATGACAATCTGTGGCTTTGTTGAAGTCTTTCCAATCAACACCTGTCATTTGCAATGATTCTTTGTGCTCGAGAGCCTTGCGTATCTCTACTTCAGCACTCTGAAGAGTGGCAAGAAACTCACGAACAGGGTTCTCTCCTCAGTAAATGTAGGGCTGACCAACAGCGCCATCTGATCTAACGGCAATGAAGGAAAACCCGCAGGGCTTGTGGACCTCGGTCTTTGTGGTGCTGCTTTGTTCCTTGGGTGGGATTTGAGAATCTAGCTTTTCGATGATGCTCTCGCAGTCAGCATATAAAATTATCACATACGGCGCCTTCATCTGTTTTTGGTAGTAGTTTTCACCTTCCTTAGGCATCTCGACTCTTGTTGGGCGGTTTGAAGCTCCTTTGCAATAGGCTTGATGTTCTTCGAGAAGTGCTTCAGTTGTGAAGCCCTGCAAACATCTCAAAATCTCTGTATGATGGTTTCTAGCGTGTTGTGAGTGAAGAAGCCTGCTTAGACTCTTTGCAAGGCAGTAATGGTTGATGGTTTCAAATGTGCGAGGGACAATCTTTGTAATGAGCATTACATTGATTCTTGGAATCTCCTCGCCTTCCATCTCACTGACGTGATAGGTAACAACTTTGTTGTTCTGCCAGCCTAAAACATTGATTGCAATGTTATTGAGCTTCTCAACCTTCGGTTTTTCATGCAGCGGTGTTGGAAAGGAAATGCCTGTAAAGTCAAACCCATCATCTGTTGGATAACTACTGGGTCTATCTGAGTGTGCCACTGCTGGATACCGAGCAGCCCTCATTGCCCACCTCAGACAACCATGATCTCTGTTTTAGATGTTTGTTAATGCGTGTTTTGCTTTTAGAGCTGGAGGAAGAGGGAAATAAGATCCACCTCTTATTGGCTCATATCGGGCAAAGTCAAGAAACACTGTGGCTATCCCTGCAACTGTCCAGCCCGACCCGTTTACAACTATTTGAGAGACTTCTTCTCTTTTACTGTTTATATTAATATCGAGCTTGTCTTTAACAGCATCCTCATCAAAGATGTTGATGATTGTCGGCACCTCCTGTCTTTAGAAAAACTCAGCGCGCTCAATGCCTCTGTTCCCTTCTTAAACAAGTTTAATCAAGATGCTGTAATTAAACTTCAAAGGGCCGAGTTGGTTTGACTCTGATCTGATCGCTCTGAGGATTTCAGGCTCGATTATGTTCTGAAAGATAAGAAGATCACTCACATGAAAATCTTCTGGAACATGCATTTTGTAACTGTGAAGCCAGTTACGAAATCCGCGGTCCTGAAGTTCGAATGGAAGATGCTGTGGTCTTCGTGCATTCGCCATTGCGGTATATACAAGGGGGTATGCATTTCTTCAATTGGCAACACTCAACCCTCATGTGCTCAATAGGGCTTCGTTTGGGTGGATGGGGGCCTCCTTGGCGTTTTGGTTTGGGGGGCTTGTTTGTTGTTGATCTTATTAGTTTTGCGCCGATGTGAAGAAGGACGGGCCTCAGTAGGTATTAACAGCTAGTTCTGGAAAACACTTTTTAAGGCGTCTCAGGCACCCATAGAAGGTTAAATGAGGAGTTAAATTTGTACCAGTTTTTGGCCCCGGGCCGACTGAAAGGAAGTCCGGGGGCACCAAAACCGGTACAAATTTAACTCCTCATTTAACCTTCTATGGGTGCCTGAGACGCCTTAAAATGTGTGGTCCAGAACTAGCCGTTTATACCTACTCATTTTGCTTTTACTTACTACTTTAGTTTTTATTACCTCATTCAAGACAAACGTAGTCACACTCTGTGATAACCGGGATTTCTGCCATGGCAGATCGAGTTACCTGAGGGACAACCGCAAAGTATGGCTTAATTGCCCCAGCATTATTTTGGTTCCTCAGGGCAACTTGACTACACTCGTTACACAGACGCTTGCTCACATTTGATGAGCTTCCTCCAATCAGATCTTATAATTATGGAAACTGGCATCTCTTGCCTGGTTAAGCAGGTATAACTTCTAACTGCTTCATATGGTATTTACCTATTGGCCTTTCAGTTTGGATGTCTTACCAAAGTATTAGCCGTGAAACAATTTTGGGCTCTGCCCTCTGTCTGTCTGTCTGAGTGTGTGGGAGACAGGCGGTATCTCTTCGTAGAGTTTGCATTTGCCATAGTGTAGACAGGTGAAAAAGAATGAAAACTTAAACGTGTATGTGCAAAATTTAAATTTCCCGTTCTTTCTCGCTAGCCTTCGGTATTTTATTGATCGTCTAATTTACAGTGATACAATAGCTTCAGTGAAGCCAGACAAAGAATACTATTTCACATGTTCGAATTGACGAAAACGGCGTCTCTATGTTGCTACGGCATTTATGTCAATCTAAACACTGCAATATACTTACTCTTTTTCTATGCGAAAAGCTCAACAACATGCTTACAGATTCGTTTTGTCACTAGGGTCCGGACAAGGAACTGAAAGTGCTCAAGGATTAGCGCACGTGCTGATTAAACTCCTGATAACCGAGTGAAGATGTCCAAAGTACAAAGCTCCTAACCTGAACTCAGTGAATCCATTCCATTCCTGCGCAGTTATGGAAAACTATCAACGTGTCTGCTTCAGACTGTTCCGTTTAGTTATTTGAAATTTTCCGAAAGAAAAGATAATATATGATGTTTACTTATTATTCACTAAAGTGGGAGTCCACATTTAGGCTTGTCGACCACACTTAACATTAAATATGCAGGTACGAAAGTAGCAAACCATTTGAAGTGGGGACTTCAAGTTGTAAGTTAACTGCTTAGCCAACAATCATTAGCTAACAATCATTAGCTAATAATGGCTAACAAAAAAAAGTCCAAATGCTGTTTTGTTAAGAACTGAAAAACTGTCATTACCGTAAGAGAGTACAGGACAGTAATATAGTTATTGAATACCTTGAGAAATCATCAGAATATATTACAGATGAAGATAGAAATATTTTAGCTTCAGAAAAAAACCCTTTGTGATATGTTTACAATGTAAGTGCCTTAATACCCTTTACGACGTCTTCCAGACTGAGAAGTTAGAAACCGCCTTGTACAGGGCACTATTAACGATCACCCCAGATGTGCACTGCTCAGTAGCTTCCATTTGAAAAGTCGTGGACTGCCATGTTTCAATTTAATTCATGTTTGTTTCATTGAATAAAAAAACAATGATAATTGGTGAATTGGTGAATTTTTGCTAATTTGAGTGTCATCTTGTGTAATTTAATCATTTAAGGTACGAATAAAGAAAATATTTTGTTCAAAGGCATGTTGTGAGAGGATAGTGCTAACACCCTCATCCCTTGCACTTAAAATAATTTGATGCAACCCCACCCCTTCAGCCACGCCCTCTCTTTTCTTCCACCGAGATGAGGAGAAGAATTGTGTGACGACCTCTCCAAACTTACTAATCAATAAAACTGTTCTGTTAAACATCGGCACGCGTACAGTCTTAACATTTGCCTGTTTATATTTCAAGCGTTTTCCAAAACATCCCTCGTTGGTTGTCCCTGTTTTAAAATACAGACTGCTTTTTTGGAAACCCATTCCCATTCCCATTCCCATTCTATGCAGTTGTAGTTCAATTTTATCCTTGGTTCAATTTTGATTTTCCTTTATTTGATATTCATTATCATATGTTAGCATAGAAAAGAACAATGGAAAATCAAAATTGAACCAAGGATAAAATTGAACTACAACATATACACGGTAGATAGGCCAAACTATCAACCCCTTAATTTAACTTACCAACGCAAACAACATATATATTTTTTCGCGCTTGGCACTTTGATGTTCACCAAAAAAGCAGTGTGTATTTTAAAACAGGGACACCCAACGAGAAATGTTTAGGAAAACGTTTGGAATGTTTTTGTCGGGGAAGGAATTTAATCCCCCGATTTTGCTAGCCGCTTTCTCCTTTCCGAAAATCCTAGCTGATGATGATGATGATGACGATGACGATGACGATGACGATGACGATGGTGATGGTGATGGTGATGGTGATGGTGATGATGATGATGATGTTGATGATGATGTTGATGTTGATGACGATGATGATGATGATGATGATGATGATGGTGATGATGATGGTATCTTAGGAAAAAGTCTCTATGGCTGTGATACTGACAGGAGGAATTGATGATTTCCACACCCGGTTAGAATAACAGTTATGCCGACCTTGGTACTGGTTTAATAGCTCTGGGAATAGAAATAGTAAGAATCTATCAGGCTCACTTTCTCCGGTGTTTCAAGATAGGTAGCAGCCGAGTAAATTGGTCGCTGAATGCTAGGATCAGTTAATTTCTCATTCCGTGATGATTTGCGAGATAGTGTTTCTTCATCACGGCTAAGAGTCTAAGATCCAAGACTTTTTACGACAGTCATAGTCTGGAATATGGCATGTTGCAATTGCTTCCGGCTCCTCAGAGTTTATCTTCTGTATTTAAGTTGTGAGTTGTGTGACTCGGAGCTATGCAGTAGCTCCGTTGTTAGGCGTATGACGTTATTGCATGCAGCATGAAATATTGTTATTACGGATACAAGGGATTACATTTGTACATTCTCTAAGCAAGAAAGAGAAAAAGGAGAATCGGCCAGTAACATAGTTTATGGGGATCAGTTCAGTGGGAAAAACTCCTCCGTGAGGATTTGCTTAGAAAGCAAAGAGTTTCTGTGCTTAATCTTTATATACCTGACCACAATCTGACAACAGAAAAGAAATTAAAGAAAGAAAGTTCGACGTAGTGTTAGCTCACGTTCAGTTGTCAGCAGCCTTAGGTAGTATAACCACCAGCAAAGACATACAGAGGACATATCTAAAAAAGAAAACGATTTTTGGATGCTTTTGTATTTCAGTTAAGAAATAAATCTAAATGTAAATCAACATCACCACAAGTTCATTCAAAGTGTGGTTTCATTGGATTATGCGACTTCCATTTTAATGAGGGGGGGGGGGGAGGTCAGGACATTGTCAACCTTCATTTGGGGGTGGGTCAGTCAGCAGTTGTGTGCCAAGCAGGAAGTAGTGGGTCGTGTGTTATTGTATTCACCACCTTTCCAAATGCTCCGGAAAACCTACCCCCCTCCCCCCTATAAGTTAAGAGAAAACTTTTTTCCTCGAGCAGTCAATCCTCTTTTTTTCATTGTCTGATTGTCTATCACTTGTTCTAAAAACATCGCACCCAAAAGAACACATTACAAATGTAACAGTGTGAACAATTATTTATTGTATGCTCTGTTTCCACTATCAAATTATAGTTACATTATTTATTCCATTTTTACTGAAAATACAAATACTTATACACTCACTGCTGTAGAAATTAACACTTATGTCCAGGATGGCATGCAAGTATTGCTTAACAAATACTTCATATTTGAAACACTTATTTATCATTTTCATATGACTTCATGTATGAAATAATTATGTGTGTTATGGTGAACTTTTATAGTTGGACACTTGGTGATACCTATCATGGAGTAGCGTCTCCCCCTCTGCCGGCATTCCTGGGCATATTTCAACTCCACTACACAGCAGACATGTACAATCCATTAGGTTTATTTTGGTTCACTACGTCCTCGCACCAGCAGCCGGTTCGAACTACACAAAATCATAATAGATATGAACTGTGTAGCGCCAATCGTATCAAATGAATATGTTTGAAAAAAGTAATAAAAGCGCTTTTTTGAAACTAAATGTTTAGACGTTTCGGGACTTTTGTCCCTTCCTGAGTGAATAGCCGTTTCACGGCTATTCACTGAGGAAGGGACAGAAGTCCCGAAACGTCTGAACATTTAGTTTCAAAAGCGCTTTTATAACTTTTTTCAAACATATTCATTCGAACTACACAAGTTCGAAACTATAATAATTACAACTATCTTAAACTTGCACTACACTTAACAGAGCTGAGCAACCGCTCACAAACTAAACTGCGGTTAGAACGGAGGCCAGAAAAAACCTGCCAAAAAAAAAAACCCTGTGGGGAAAAAATAAGCAGGAAATCTGGGTAGGAACCATGGCTCAAGCTCAAAACAATACAAGCCCATCCTACGAGGCTTTACAATACAAAGCTAAGCAAAACGAAATATAAATCCTCTTAAAAATGAAAAAAAAAACATTAATGAACTGGTGCAGGCCTAGAATGCCTCACCACGTGACAATATTACAATGACTTTATTAGGCAGCATGATACCCATCATGCCTTGTAACAGTGGAACCCAGCCCCTGCTGGTCCCGTGGCGTAGAAATATCAATTTCTGTCTAATTCGCATTGCCATTACTCGGAAGAGTCTACATTCCGTAGCTCAGAAGGAGGTCGGACACCTTATTAAGACTTATATAGATGGTTTTCACTCACGTGACCTTCAGTCCTGTGGGACTCAAATGACAAAGGCCATGGCGGCCATGTTGGTGCACATAACAAAAAAAGTTCATAAAAATTCTTTTGTAGGTGTGCACCAACATGGCCGCCGTGACGTAACGTGAAAACTACCTATAACGGAGTAAAAGGTTACCTTTCAGTTGAGGTTGGGGTTAGCAGATTATATGGTTAAATTTAGGCCTAAACACCCCGAGAAGCTTGGTGGTACTGTGGTACGGTAGGCTATGTAAGCCTAAGCGTAGCTGAGGTTACAGGTCAATCCTGAGTGGGGATTTTAGATTTTCTTTTTTACAATTAAAAATATATTGAAAATAAAATTCTAAGTGTCGACATTACGTTGTATAATTCTCAATAAGGTGTCCGGCCTCCTTCTGAGCTGTAGAAGGTAGACTCTACCCTATTACTCAAACGCCAGAAATTATATATCTCAAAAGATGAACCCATACTGATTCTATGTAACAATACTCGACTTCATTGTGTGGTTCCAGAAAATATCCGTACCCACCCCTTTTAAGTGTCATTTGAAATTACAGGGGAGAGGGTGTCTGAAAGGCCAAAACTTTGAAAGGAATATATGAAGCTAAACTGGAATTTCCAGAGGGATTGGGTGGGGGTGGGGGGTTCAAACCACAACCCCCTTCGTGGGAAAGGTATGGATATTTTCTGTAACAACACATACCAGTGTGTACATAGCCTCATGCAAACCGGCTACTTAACTGATCAGCATGCTTATTTGAACATTCTTTCATAACAAATATGGTACACATTAATTACAAACAATGTTTCATTAAAGCATAAATCAGCTGCTGAATAAAACTATTCAACCATGAAATAAATCTGGCCCAAACAATTAATTCAATGCCAAAATTGTAGGTGTAATCTGCTGAAATGTTATGTGAATTTTAGTCATTCGTCGTTTTCCTTGGACTAGTTCTAGTATATGATTACTGAAGCACAGTGACTGGAAAGTTTTCAACAAACTAACTCTTATTGGCGAAATGTCGTCAAATCGTCATTTTCGTTGAATCCGCCATTTTCGTCAAATTCGCCGCTTTCGTGCTACCCTCCTCTTCACCTCGCTCCCTCAAATCCAAGTGGCGAAATGTCGTCAAATCGTCATTTTCGTTAAATCCGCCATTTTCGTCAAATTCGCTGCCTTAGTGCTACCCCCCTCTTCACCTCGTTCTCTCAAATCTTACACTTAGCGGCGAAATGTCGTCAAATCGTCATTTTTGATTATTATATGATAATAAGTATCGGCAAACGTACGAAAACGTTTTATCACGGAAAACATTTAAACCTTTTAAGGATAAAATATAAGTGGCTTATCATTAACATGATCATAATCAGTTATTCCTCCATTATCATTGCCATCCATCATCATCAGCATCACATCAATTTCATCAGCATCAGATACATTATCATAATCATGATAATCAGGACGGATATCACCATCATCCAAACAATCATGACAGATCTCATCATCGTCTTCATCATCATCGTAGCCTTCACGCATTTCATCATCATTATCATCGACCTGATAGCCATCGCACAGTTCATCGTCATCGTCATCATCATCATCATCATCGTCATCATAATGATATTCATCATCGTCAAAACCTTCAAAGATCTCATCATTCCTGTCGTCGTCGTCATCGCCGTCATCAGTGATCATCTGTGACCTCTTGAAACTAACTTCAAACTCGACACCTTCAGTATATTGGGAAGTAAGCTCCAAATCATCCATATCGAGGTCAAGAAAGCTTTCGAGAAACTTTTTGCCAGTTAGCTTTTCTTGGACATCAGTCGCGGCGAGATGTTTGGCCGTCAGCGGGGACTTGTCATCACCATCAAAGCCCCATGATTCTTCCTTCTCCTGATACGGACGGTGACTCTTTCCAAGATGCCTCCCTTCTCCAAAAGCCAGTACGAACATGAAAGTGAAGATTTTCATTATTCCAGTCATGTTCTCCTGGAATGAGGAAATAAGCGCCAGTTATGAACCCTATTCAGACCTGTTCGATTATGCATATAATATATATAATGCTTCAAAAACATCCTGTGTGTATATCTTCCTTCCAAAATGTTAATACATATGCAACAATATATGGAAATTAAGACAATAAATCTATTGCCGTTGCTGTAGTTCTTGTAGTAGCTACAGCAACTACAGTGACTACAAGAACTACAGCGAATACAGCAACTTTTATAACATAGAAAGTAAGCTAAATTCAATTTTTCGGCCCGGGATACTCTCCCTTTGCACCCACGCGTTATGCACTAAGAAAAGTGCTCCGTGAAAATTGCGAAGGCTCAAATGAATGTTTCCAAATCACAATGTCCCGGCGATAAACGTGTAGTTTGGTAAGCATACTGTTGCATTATATTAATATAAAGCGCGAGAATCGAAATTCAAGCAGTCGCTTAAAATATTTTTCTCCTCTCTGTTTTTCTTTTTCATCGGCTTTGCAATGGAGAAATGCTTCTACCGCCGTTCGTAGTTTCACTACCTACTTCTTCTTAGTTTGACTTCTATTTGACTTTTGGTACAGAAGAAGTAATCGAATGTAAAAAAATAACGACTCCATCTTCGTTTTTATACCTTCTATCTTGTGGGAGTTTTTTTAATACTGCTTGGTTAAAAATCCTTACCTTCTATTTGTCGGTGGCGAACTGAAGCGGTAATCAAAACTGAACAATGACTTTTTTCAAGCGCGCCCGTTATGCTATTTAATCTTTTTTTATTCATAAATACGATTTCCTTTGAAGTCTTTTAGCTCGTAGCATTTGCATGAAATAACGACTTATTTGATATAATTTTGACCGTTACATTACCCAACATAAACCTGTGGCAATTCTCCAAAGTCTTTGCCGGCTTTTCATTAATTTGAACAGTCCAAGATAATAGATCTAGTATCAAAAGATATATCTTAATTGTTCATTTAAATTGTGCATGCGTTCTAAATGCCTATCAAATGACATAGATGTGAGCACGTTACTCCACAATGCTGTTCAGTGGCTGTTGGATCCACCTGGACCTCGCGAATGATCTTAAACCAAAACAGTCGGCGTTTTCGTAATCGTCAATCTCCTAGCAACTGCCATTCAAACGTTTGGTTACTAGGAATAACACCTAGCAACTGGTATTTAAACATTGGTTGTTAGGTTGATATCTCGGATAGTGTTTCGTAATCGTCGATCTCCTGGCAACTGTCATTCAAACGTTTGGTCACTAGGAACAACACGGTAATCTAGTAACTGGTATTTAAACATTTGGTTGTTAGGTTGATATCTCGGATAGTGTTTCGTAATCGCCAATCTCCTGGCAACTGTCATTCAAACGTTTGGTCACTAGGAATAACACGGTAACCTAGCAACTGGTATTTAAACATTTGGTTGTTAGGTTGATATCTCGGATAGTGTTTCGTAATCGTCAATCGCCTGGAAACTGACATTTAAACGTTTGGTCACTAGGAATAACACGGTAACCTAGCAACTGGTATTTAAACATTTGGTTGTTAGGTTGATACTAGGAATAACACGGTAACCTAGCAGCTGGTATTTAAATATTTGGTTGTTAGGTTGTTTGCTGCAAAGCACAAGCCGAAATTAAAGGGAAAGTTTCCCGGCTGATAGAGACTCGGTATGACTTGCTCTATTAGTACGAAATATAGGAAGAACACATTGCCAAAAGTGTAATATAGAGACAAACTATATATATAACGGCTAAAAAACCTCAAAAGATCACCAAAGTGTGGCCAATTTTTATTTATAAACCGCATGTTGCGGAATCAAATTCGATAAACTGCAGTTCATATCTCTCCTCGTAATCCTACAAACTACCCTAAACTGCATGTTCGGTTTTGCGCTATCGGATTTATTTGCATTTGGTTGTATATTTGGCGACATTTGGCAATATAACACAGAAATTATAGGTAAGCTAAACTCGATGTTTTGGCCCGAAACACTCTTCTTCTATGCCTACGCGTCATGCACTAAGAAAGAAAACAACTCTGTCAAAATTGTGAAAGCTTAACATAATGTTTCCCACTCACAATGTCCGGGCGATAAACGTGTATAGTTTTGACAAGCAACTGTTGCATTATATTAATTCAAGCACCAGAATCGAAATTCAAGCAGTCGCTGTTTTCTGCTCCTTTCCCCATCCCCTACCCTTTCTGAATAAAGTTAACGAGTCCGTAACCACTTCTCCGCCTGCAGCGTAAACGCGCTTTTAAAGGAGGACATTCATTTCTTCAAACCCTATACTTTTAGGCTTACAACAAAATAAGGATCATATATGTGCCACAAAGCAAAACTGGCTCGCGAATTTTTAAGCCCACCAGCGTTATGCGACCCAAACTAGTTTTCACATTTTCTTGAACTTCATCTTGGAATGACAACTAATTTTAGCACGTCATTCGTCCGCAGATTTTTTTCGTGAAAAGCCTATGACAATTTCAAATTATAACAAGTCATTCTCTTTCCAAGAAAGAAATATTTATAAGTGAACTAAATCAGATATTCAAACTGATCTGGCCATAAAGACTAGTTTATTATGAAACATTCGTGAAACGATTTGATGTGAAGAGATCAATGTTATACGAAATAAATTTCAGCACCTACTAAATTACTACACAGAGTAATTGAATATTGTAAAGGCGTGGAAATAAAATGCTTACAATTGGAGCAATGACCAAATATGCAGCGGTTTTGAATTTCAAAACGTTTACACTCCTTTTAATTTCTTCATTTACGATTATGGGCATTATTTCGGCTGCCATAGTTCAATAATATCGATATCTTAAAGTCATTACTCCAGCGAACTTTCGTAAATCCACCGTTATCAACGGAAAACGCTCTATGTTCAGTATTCTTGCTAAATTGGCTGATAATTCCATATATCTATATAGCTTCTCATTCTTGTTAGTGTATCTTCTATTTTTCTTCGGTGCAAGGAGATAATCGAAATTAAAAAGAAGACGACTCCATCTTCGTTTTTCAAGTATACCTTCCATCTTGTGGGAGTTTTCAATATGGCATTTTTTAAAATACTGCATGGTTTAAAACTTGAAATTCGAATACCTAGCTATTTTTTGCCTTCTATTTATCGTTGCAGAACTGAATCAGTTTAATCAAAACTGAACAACAACTTTTGCGAGCGCGCCTTCGCTTTGAGATCAGTTTCGTTCAATTCAGCGAATTTATTCAGTAAATTCGTAAAAACAATTTCCGCAGAAGTCTTTTAGCTCCTGGTATATATATCAAATACTGACTATTTCTTTGATATAATTTAGACCGTAACATTCCCTAACATAAATGTGAGGCAATTCTTCAAATATTTTGCCGGCTTTTCATTGCACTGAAAATACCGAAAAATACCATCGAATAAATTACACGATTTACAAATCAAAAACTTTATAAATCTAGTATCAAAAGATATATCTTAATTGTTCATTTAAATTGTGCATGTGCTCAAAATACATACCAAATGATATAGATGTGTTACTTCAAAACGTTGTTCAGTTGCTGTTGGGTTGTTTTTCAGGAATGGTTTAACCTAAAGCGCCTCGAATGATCTTTAACCTTTGTACTGTCGTTTTCTTGATCTTCAATGTCCTGGCAACTGCCATTTAAACGTTTGGTTACTAGGAATAACACCTAGCAACTGTTATTTAAACATTTGGTTGTTAGGTTGATATCTCGGATAGTGTTTCGCAATCGTCAATCTCCTGGCAACTGACATTCAAACGTTTGGTCACTGGGAACAACACCTAGCAACTGTTATTTAAACATTTGGTTGTTAGATTGATATCTCGGACAGTGTTTTGTATAATCGTCAATCTCCTGGCAACTGTCATTCAAACGTTTGGTCACTAGGAATAACACCTAGCAACTGTTATTTAAACATTTGGCTGTTAGGTTGATATCTCGGTAGTGTTTACCTCAAAGCACAACTAGCCGAAATTAAAGGGAAAGATTCCCGGCTGATAGAGACTCAGTATGACTTGCTTTATTATTATGAAATATAGGAAGAACACATTGCCAAAAGTGATGATAGGAAGGAAATATAAACTAAACAGACAAAATAACAGCAAACAATACCCGAATTATTACCATAGTATTGTTCCCTTACGCCCACGCGTCATGCACCAAGAAAACAATTACGCAACTCCGTGAAAATTGCGAAGGCTTAACATAATGTTTCCCAATCACAGTGTCCGGGCGATAAACGTGTATAGTTTTGACAAGCAAACTGTTGCATTACATTAATCTAAAGCACCAGAATGGAATTTCATGCAGTGGCTGTTTTCTTCTCCTTTTCCCATCCCCTCCCCTCTCTGAATAAAGTTAGCGAGTCCGTAACCAATTCTCCTGCTGCGTAAATGCGCTTTTAAAGGAGGACATTCATTTCTTCAAACCCTATTCTTTTAGGGTTACAAAAAAATTCAGATCATATTTATGCCGCAAAGCAAAACTGGCTCGCGAATTTTTAAGCCCACCGGCGTTATGCGACCCATACTAGTCCCATACTAGTTTTCACATCTCAAAATTCGGACATTTTGGTGAAAACTTGAATGCATATACTGAACGATATTTTTCTTGTTGGTTTTTTGCCGAACAATTACTTGAACTTCATCTTGGAATGACAACGAAGCACGTCATTCGTCCGCAATTTTTTTCGTGAAAAGCCTATGACAATTTCAAATTATAATAAGTCATTCTCTTTTCAAGAAATAAATATTTATAGGTGAACTAAATCAGAAATTCAAACTGATCTAGCCATAAAGACTAGTTGATGATGAAAAATCCGTGAAACGATTTGATGTGAAGAGATAAATGTTATACGAAATAATTTTCATCACCTATACTTAATCACTTTACAGAATAATTGAATATTGTAAAGGCGTGGAAATAAAATGATTACAATTGGAGCGATGACCAAATATGTAGCGGTTATGAATTTCAAATGTTTAGACTCCTTTTGATTTCTTCTTTCATTTGCGATTATGGGCATTATTTCGGCCTCTATAGTTCAATAATATCAATATCTTTAAGTCATACTCCAGCGATCTTTCGTGGAGGATGCTAGTAAATCCACCGTTATCAATGGAAAACGCTCTATGTTCAGTATTCTTGCTAAACAGACTGATAATTCCATATCTATATAACTACTCCTTCTTCTTAGTATAACTTCTATTTGTCTTCGGTGCAAGGAGGTAATCGAAATTAAAAAGACGACGACTCCATCCTCGTTTTCATACCTTCCATCTTGTGGGATTTTCAATAATATTATATTATTAAAATACTGCATGGTTTAAAATTCGAATACCTAGCTATTTCTTGCCTTCTATTTATCGTTGAGGAACTGAATCAGTTGAATCAAAACTAAACAACAACGCGCCTTCGTTTTCAGATCAGTTTCGTTCAGCCAATTTATTTTAATTCGTAAAAACGATTTCCTCTGAATTCTTTCAACTCGTGGTATATGCACCAAATATTGACTATTTCTTTGATATAATTGTGACCGTAACATTCCCTAACATAAATATGGCAATTCTTCATAGATTTTGCCGGCTTTTCATTTCATTCTGACAACACTGAAAAATACCATCGAATAAATTACACGGTTTAGAAACAAAAAACTTAATAGATCTAGTATCAAAAGATATATCTTAATTGTTCATTTAAATTGTGCATGTGCTCTAAATACCTACCAAAAGATATAGATGTGAACTCGGTACTCCACAACGTTGTTCAGTTGCTCCTTGGTTGTTTTTCAGTAATGGCTCCACCTTAAGCGTCGCGAATGATCTTAAACCTTTATACAGTCCTTTTGTTGATTGTTGATCGTCAATCTCCTAGCAACTGTCATCCAAACGTTTGGTCACTAGGAGTAACCATAGCAACTGTTATTTAAACATTGGTTGTTAGGTTGATATCTCGGACAGTGTTTCGTAATCGTCAATCTCCTGACAACTGACATTCAAACGTTTGGTTACTAGGAATAACACCTAGCAACTGTTATTTAAACATTTGGTTGTTAGGTTGATATCTCGGATAGTGTTTGCCGCAAAGTACAACAAGCCGAAAGCAATGTCAACTCACGGGATAAAAGTCACACTGTCCCGGCTGATATATTATTGTATATGACTCAGTATGACTTTCTTTATTAAAACGGCAATATACCAGCCCGGTTCTGTAAATTACATTTTCAATTGCATGGGCAAGGTCTTGAAGATAAGCAATATCTGTGGGGTCGTTGAATATCTGTTGAGGTTTTATTTTTAAGGTCTTCCAAATGATATAGATGTGAACTCATTACTCCACAACGCTGCCCAATTGCTGCTGGTTGTTTTTCAGGAATGGATCCACCTGAAGCAAATGACCTTATACCGGCCGGCCTTTACATATTCAATCGCCTAGCAACTGTCGTTCAAACTTTTAGTCACTAGGAATAACACCTTGCAACTATTATTTCAACATTTGGTTGTTAGGTTTATCTGCTAGCAACTAAGTCAGGTCAAAGTCTGTAACGCTCATTGGTTGTATAAATACGGGATTTACTTCCGCTTACAGTACACAGGCCACACGCGGCTCAGTATTTATCAATTATTGGACGAGGTTGAGCAAAATATCGCGTTTTGTCAGTGTGGAGCAGCGAGACACTGAGAAACTACGATATTTTTCGATAGCCGAGTTCAATAGTTGTTTTGTCATTCGATCACCGAGTTTGTTTTTTAATTTAATATTTATTCATAACTGCTAAAACGGAGCAGAAATCGGGCTGCCGTAGAGGACGGGAGCAGAACAATTATTCGCGGCAAAACTTTGCACCGTTGTGCGCATGAGCAGAATTATTCGTAGGCAGTTATTCGCAGGCCACTTGGTGTGCTCTTTGCCAGTGAAAAGGAAGAAAAAATGCTTCGAATGATAAATAAATTATTTATTTCAAGCGCTTTTGAGAGGGGGGGCTTTAATAGATCGAGAGTGGTGCTTATTATAATTTCGCAAAACGCCAGCAGTTCACCACTCATTTTTTTGTAAGTCATAACGTTCAACAGGTTCCTACATGTGAATAAACGACGTCCGGCTAAGAATTAGGCGATATCACGCGCGCTTTCGCGCTATAATAGTTAATTACCGTGCAAGTATTCCCCCCCAGAGTTCGCGAGTACTGTATGCGAAATCGTTCCCAGATTGGTGTGATAAAAATGTAGCGGTAATACAGTATGTTGTTTGCTGTTTTGGCTATAAAGAAAAAGGGAGGAGATGGGGACTTAAAGGGAACAAATTGACGTTAAATTGTTGGAAATAGTCTAAATTTTGATTCTTTTAATAACAAATAGGAAGGAAATTTCAGTGTACAAAAAAGGATATGAATATCGCCTATTTTTGCTATTAAACTTCCCGCGCTCCGCCATTTTGAATTGTTATGATGTCATATGGTTGCCGCTATTGTTAAGAATCGACGTTCTTTTTTTGGAAAAAATTTGCAACTATAACATACATACATACATACATACATACATACATACATTCATACTTTATTACCTTTCCCCAAAGGGGCTTTTCAAAGATATAACGTCATAAATATTCAAAATGGCGGTGCGCAGGAAATTTAAAAGTGAACAAAGACGATATTCATATCCAACTCGTGTGCCCACTAGATTACATTTCCACTTGTTATTAACATTAGTGAAATTTAAAAGTTATTTCCAACAATTTTACGTCAATTTGTTATAAAAGTGGAGTTTCCCTTTGAAAGAGAGGGGCGTGTAAATTTCTTGTTCCATAAAGGGGGTCTTAACTTGAGAAGGAGGCTTAAGGGAATTTACGTCATACTTTTCAACAGAAAAGCTACAAGCCATTATTTAGATCTTGTTGAGAATGGATCTCGTGTATTTACTAGTTAGAATCCATCGTTCAAAATCATCGTGTTCGAGTTACTTAACATGCGATTAAACAATTGAAATGTATTAAAGGATGCCTCGTTACAGTTTCAAACGTTGAAGTTAGGCTGGGTTGTAGGAATCCTGTGTTAGAGGAAAGCGTTGAGTTTAGGCAGTGGAAATGCTACTTTAGAAACATTTCAGCGTTGAAACACAACAACATGATAAGTATTACTTTTTATAACCATCAACTTTAATATTGAATTTGTATGAATTCGAAGTGAAACGTTCAAAAATTTTAGGGATAAAACCAAATGGCTTATCATGAAAGTTATGATCATAATTTTAGTAATCGGCAGGTCTTTCATGGTCACTGACATCATCGATCATCATCAGCATTATATCAATTTCATCATCATCAATATCATCACCATCAGCAGTAGCAGCAGCATCAGCATCATCAGCAGCATCAGCAGCAGCATCAGCAGCAGCATCAGCAGCAGCATCAGCATCAGCAGCAGCATCATCAGTATCAGCATCATCAGCATCATCGTCATCATCATCGTCGATCAGCATTATGTCAATTTGATCATCATCAATATCATGACCATCAGCAGTAGCATCAGCATCATCAGCATCATCGATCATCATCAGCATTATATCAATTTTTTCATCATCAATATCATCATCAGCATCAGCATCAGCATCAGCATCAGCATCAGCATCAGCATCATTATAGTCATCGTCGTCAAAATTCTCAAAGGTCTTATCATCATTGTCGTAGTCATCATCACCATCATAAGTATCTGACCTTTTAAAACTATGAAGAACTTCTTCCAGCTTCCTTGAAAAAGAGTTCAGTTCTTCCTGGACATCAGTCACAGAGAGATGTTTGGCTGTCAGTGAGGCCTTGTTTCTACCGCAATCGCCATCATCATCGCAATTCCATGATTCTTCCTTCTCCTGATACGGACGGTGAATCTTTTCAAAAGGCTTCCCTTGTCCAAAAGCGAGTACGAACATGAAAATCATGATTTTCATTATTTCGTTCATCTTCTCCTGCAATGAGGAAATAATTTGATTTGTAAAGGTTTTAAATGTGTCATGCAATTCGCAACTCTATTTCAGATAAGCCGTGAAAATAAACAAAATTGAACGAGTTGAAAGTTATTGTCGCACTATAGATGCTTATAAGTCGATTAAATGTAACATAGTGAATCCAATCTTTTGTGATGAGATTTTTTGCGTAATTATGACTTTGAAGTTTTGGCCGCCACTGAAGTGGTATACCAAGATGGCCGCTCCATACATTTTTACTGAAAATACCTAATACTCGTTCGCCTGTAACTCTTGAACGAAATGTTCTGGCGCTTCAAAATAAATTTGCCAAAAATCTATGTTTTTTTGAGATTAAAATTGCGTTTCAAATGCTTACCAATATAGATGATAATCAAAACCCTGTATATATAGTTAATACAGACTATACTGTTCAGTTGATGCTGGGTTGTTTTTTAGTAATGGATCTACCTGAAGCGAATGGCCTTTTACCTTTATTCAATCTCCTAGCAACTGTCATGAAAATATTTGGTTACTAGGAATAACACCTAGCAACTGTTACGTAAACATTTGGCCTTTTACCTTTATTTATTCAATGGCCTTTTACCTTTATTCAATCTTCTAGCAACTGCCATGAAAATATTTGGTTACTTGGAATAACACCTAGCAACTGTTACGTAAACATTTGGTTGATAGGTTTATCTCCTAGAAACTACTACGCAAACAGAGGTTATCAGTAACGCTCATTGGCTGGCGGTATGCTTCAGTCACAAGTAAGCATGACGCCAAAGATAAACAATTGAATGGTAGGGATAAACAATAATTGCAGTTGGGATCATGAAATAAGAAAACTATAAAACTCCACGACGTTTCGACGCTACTTCACGTCATTATATCAGGTCAAAAAGGTAACAAAAACTAAGAATATATAGATAGTAAAACAAGAGAAACATATTTGCGATGGGCATACTTCCCAAAGGTAAAATGAATATTAAATAGCTAGGAAAATCAAAATAATGTTAATTAAAACTAAACACCTAGCAACTGTTACGTAAATATTTGGTTGACAGGTTTATCTCCTAGCAACTACTATGCAAACGGTAATGGGTCCATGATAACCGTCATGAATATAGCGCCATCTACACACTATCATGACCATATTATAGTATATTTAACGTACTCATAGTACCTGTAGTACTTGTAGTACCTGTAGTACCTGTAGTACCTGTAGTACCTGTAGTACCTGTAGTACTCGTAGGGTAACAGGTCCATGATAACCGTCACTAATATAGCGCCTCCTACACACTATCATCACCATATTGTAGTACATTTAACGTACTCGTAGTACCTGTAGTACTTGTAGTACCCGTAGTACCCGTAGTACCAGTAGTACCTGTAGTACCTGTAGTACCTTTAGTACCTGTAGTACTTGTAGTACCGGTAGTACCTGTAGTACCTGTAGTACCTGTAGTAATTGTAGTACCTGTAGTACTCTTATTACCTGTAGTACCTGTAGTACCTGTAGTACCTGTAGTACTCGTAGTACCTGTAGTACCTGTAGTACCCGTAGTACCCGTAGTACCTGTAGTATCTGTAGTACTCGTAGTACCTGTAGTACCTGTAGTACCTGTAGTACCTGTAGTACCTGTAGTACTTGTAGTACCTGTAGTACCTGTAGTACTCGTAGTACCTGTAGTACCTGTAGTACTCGTAGTACCTGTAGTACTTGTAGTACCTGTAGTAACCGTAGTACCTGTGGTACCTGTAGTACTCGTAGTACCCGTAGTACTCGTAGTACCTGTAGTACTCGTAGTACGTGTAGAACTTGTAGTACCTGTAGTACTCGTAGTACCCGTAGTACTCGTAGTACCTGTAGTACTACAGGTACTACATGTAGTACCTGTACTATCTCAAACACCTACAGGTACTACAGGTACTACATGTAGTACCTGTAGTACTCGTAGTACCTGTAGTACTCGTAGTACTTGTAGTACTCGTAGTACCTGTAGTACATGTAGTACCTGTAGTACCTGTAGTACCTGTAGTACTCGTAGTACCTGTAGTACCTGTAGTACCTGTAGTACCTGTAGTACCTGTAGTACTCGTAGTACCTGAAGTACCCACAGGTACTACAGGTACTACAGGTACTACAGGTACTACGAGTATTACAGGTACTACGGGTTCTACAGGTACTACAGGTACTACAAGTACTACAGGTACTACGAGTACTACTGGTACTACAAGTACTACAGGTACTACATGTACTACAGGTACTACGAGTACTACAGGTACTACAAGTACTACAGGTACTACGAGTACTACAGGTACTACAGGTACTACAAGTACCACAGGTACTACAAGTGCTACAGCTACTACGAGTACTACAGGTACTACAAGTACTACAGGTACTACAGGTACTATGAGTACTACAGGTACTACAAGTACTACAGGTACTACGAGTACTACAGGTATTACAGGTAATACAAGTACTACAGGTACTACAAATACCACAGGTACTACGAGTACTACAGTTACTACGAGTACTTCAGGTACTACGAGTACTACAGGTACTACAAGTACTACAAGTACTACAGGTACTACATATACTACAGGCACTACTAATACTACAGGTACTACGAGTACTACAGGTACTACAGGTACTACGGGTACTACAAGTACTACAAGTACTACAGGTACTACGGGTACTACGGGTACCACAGGTACTACAGGTACTACAGGTACTACAGGTACTACGAGTACTACAGGTACTACAGGTACTACAGTTACTACAGGTACTACAGTTACTACAGGTACTACAGGTACTACAGGTACTACAGGTACTACAGGTACTACGGGTACTACGGGTACTACGAGTACTACAGGTACTACAGGTACTACGGGTACTACAGGTACTACGGGTACTACAGGAACTACAGGTACTACAGGTACTACGAGTAGTACGAGTACTACGAGTACTACGAGTATTACAGGTACTACAAGTACTACAGGTACTACTGGTACTACAGGTACTACGAGTACTACAGGTACTACAGGTACTACAGGTACTACAGGTACTACAGGTACTACAGGTACTACAGGTACTACAGGTACTACAGGTACTACAGGTACTACGAGTAGTACGAGTACTACGAGTACTACGGGTATTACAGGTACTACAGGTACTACAAGTGCTACAGGTACTACTGGTACTACAGGTACTACGAGTACTACAGGTACTACAGGTACTACAGGTACTACAGGTACTACAGGTACTACAGGTACTACAGGTACTACAGGTACTACAGGTACTACGGGTACTACAGGAACTACAGGTACTACAGGTACTACAGGTACTACGAGTACTACAGGTACTACAAGTACTACAGGTACTACGAGTACTACAGGTACTACAGGTACTACGGGTACTACAAGTACTACAGGTACTACGGGTACTACGGGTACCACAGGTACTACAGGTACTACAGGTACTACGAGTACTACAGGTACTACAGGTACTACGCGTACTACGAGTACTACGAGTACTACGAGTACTACGAGTACTACAGGTACTACAAGTACTACAGGTACTAAAGGTAATACGAGTACTACAAGTACTACGAGTACTACAGGTACTACAGGTACTACAGGTACTACAGGTACTACGAGTACTACAGGTACTACAGGTACTACAGGTACTACAGGTACTACAGGTACTACAGGTACTACAGGTACTACAGGTACTACAGGTACTACGAGTAGTACGAGTACTACGAGTACTACGAGTATTACAGGTACTACAGGTACTACAAGTGCTACAGGTACTACTGGTACTACAGGTACTACGAGTACTACAGGTACTACAGGTACTACGGGTACTACAGGTACTACAGGTACTACAGGTACTACAGGTACTACAGGTACTACGGGTACTACAGGAACTACAGGTACTACAGGTACTACAGGTACTACGAGTACTACAGGTACTACAAGTACTACAGGTACTACGAGTACTACAGGTACTACAGGTACTACGGGTACTACAAGTACTACAGGTACTACGGGTACTACGGGTACCACAGGTACTACAGGTACTACAGGTACTACGAGTACTACAGGTACTACAGGTACTACGCGTACTACGAGTACTACGAGTACTACGAGTACTACGAGTACTACAGGTACTACAAGTACTACAGGTACTAAAGGTAATACGAGTACTACAAGTACTACGAGTACTACAGGTACTACAGGTACTACAGGTACTACAGGTACTACGAGTACTACAGGTACTACAGGTACTACAGGTACTACAGGTACTACAGGTACTACAGGTACTACAGGTACTACAGGTACTACAGGTACTACGAGTAGTACGAGTACTACGAGTACTACGAGTATTACAGGTACTACAGGTACTACAAGTGCTACAGGTACTACTGGTACTACAGGTACTACGAGTACTACAGGTACTACAGGTACTACGGGTACTACTGGTACTACAGGTACTACGAGTACTACAGGTACTACAGGTACTACGGGTACTACAGGTACTACGAGTACTACAGGTACTACAGGTACTTCGAGTACTACAGGTACTACAGGTACTACGGTTACTACAGATACTACGAGTACTACAGGTACTACGAGTACTACAGGTACTACAAGTACTACAGGTACTACGAGTACTACAGGTACTACAAGTACTACAGGTACTACAAGTTTTACAGGTACTACAGGTACTACAAGTACTACAGGCACTACTAGTCTGTAAATATAGTACAATATGGTGATGATGGTGTGTAGGAGGTGCTATATTCGTGACGGTTATCATGGACCTATCTTAAATTTTGCCCTTGATGAAATTAATCAGCATAACGACCCAGGCTGTCCAGATTCTAGCGTTCAAATACACCGATCGGTATTTAAAAGGACAGTCCCCCGCCGAAAAATAATAAAAAAAAATAATAACACCAAATATACAACTAAATTCGAAAAAAGGGTTTTACAGGGCGCAATTGTAGTAGTAGTTTGGAGAGAAAAAAGTGCAAATTTACAACGATGGAAGTGAATTACAGTTCATCAAAATTGCCATTCTGCTGGAATTTTGAGGTGTTTCAACCGTGATTTTGTCCCTTCAGTTCATAATTTTAATCACTTTCGACGTTTTTTAAAACTATTTTAATAAATGAAGCTTAAAGTAAACCCCGACATCGAAAAAAACAATACTGTCCCTTATAATACTGTAACTGAACAAAGGCAGCAAAACTTTGACTAAAAACAACAAGTTCGCATCATTCATAATTTTTTTAATAACAATTAAAATATTTATCGGCGCATGTATGTACAATAAAAAAGCAATCACAACTTATTAAAACGCAACGGCCTAAAAATATAGCGGACTGCCCGGACTCAACTAGACACTATTGCTGTATGATATACACGCTAAAAGTAAATATAATCATCTTTGTTATGAACAATCTCCTTCTCACTGGTTGAATGAGATAACTCGGGCTGATTATTAGGATTGCCATTTTCCACTTCATCATCATCATCATCATCATCATCATCATCATCATCATCATCATCATTATCATCGCAATCTTCGTCATCCTGCAAACAATTTTAAACTCAGAATCATATTTATAATACAAATCACTGAAATTAGTTTCCTCGTTTTCATTTAAATTTAGATTATCTTCAGCCATCTCTACATTAGCGAGTTTATCATGAAGCCGGCTAAATGCGCAGTCAGTTTCCTCCTGGTCAGCGGGTGCCTGGCGATGTGTGGCAATGAAAGGAGCTTGGTTTTCAGGGCAATCTTCGTCGTCATAACATCTCCTTGGTTCTTCCATCGTATGATAGGCTGCATGCTCCATTCTGCTGGATCGCCCTTCTGAATTTCCAATATTTAGAACCAACAAAAGAATCACGATTTTCATCTTGCCAGTAATCTGTTCAAGAGAAACATTGTGGAGCTAATTAATTTCAATTAAACTTCCGCCTTCCTACAGGAATATATAGCGGCAAAAACTAAGCGGTGATGTGTTTGCTTATTGGCAATAAAGAACGAAACTCGCGCGTGATTGGGAAAATTGCTCGAGCGGTAAATAGCGTGGCATCTCGCGGAAAATAGCTTGGCATCTCGTGCGCGTGGCGCTTTTCGCATAAAATTCCACGAGGATGAAGAAGGACAAAGAAGTACAATTAAAGGGGGGACTGCTTTCCATTTAGGACCGCGGCGGCGGCGGCACCTTAGCAAAACTCATGCCTAATCAGTGGTCATGAATATCAATCGACGGCGACGGCTCACTCGCCCCGCTTCAATAATATCGCGATCTGGGAATTTAGAAAAAAATGCTGTCTTTTGCGGGATCCGATTAAATAGGCCTTTAGTTCACACTGAATTTGTTTTCCGGACCGCGCGTGAATTTTTTTTTATTAGAGCAGATACAAATTTGCATGTATATGTTTCGTTTTCTTTTTTCACAAATCTGTACACGAATGTAACGTTTTCAAAACCGTTACGCCGGGGTTTGGTGTAGATGTATAACATAACCGTGCACGTTTTGTTGATTATGCGGTTGCAAAACTGATACAAAAAATTGCATCGATCCAAGCTGTTATCGGTGAAGTTTCGTTGCGTGGAAGTTTTGCATCGGTATAATGTGAATATAGCCTGATTTTTTGAATGACGTCGATCCTATGGTTTTGCAATATGATGATTTGATCTATCTAGACAGAGAAAACAAACCTAACTAAAACATAACCTTTATATATGACATTAACACTTATCTCAGAAAATTGCAACTTCATCAGCCACTTGTTCCTTCAAGAAGGGGAACCCAGCGAGGAATTGGAATGGTGTTGAACTGGAGGTTTTCGTATCATTTTAGTGTCTTTAAAGGAATCTATCGCAATGATAATACAGCTTTATATTTTCGGCTTATTTAGCTGAATACTTCAGCAGAATTTACTGAGCCCGAAAATCCTAGCTGACCTTATCAATTTACCCCTGAAACGACATCATTTTTGTCACTCCGAAAACGAAAGGTGTTTAAACGCGATGTTACATAAATTCGAGGCGACATTTTACAAAAGATAACCCTCGGTTTTTATTCTAGTGTACTTACGAATTTTTAAGGTGAGTTGAGCCTTTCAAACAGATATTTGATGGGCGCTCCTGCTTCTTGATCACTTTGATGCACTGGTCAGACTACAAACTTTCCTGCTCCTGGATCCTTGATGTACCTGAAATGAAATTGAAATGAAATTGCTCTTAGGAATTGATTAACTTTATTTTGGGAACGATTGACGTAAGTGGATAAAAGAATTTAAAATCGTGAGAAAACTGAACAACAACACGTAATTCACACGCATGCTTTATTCGATGAAATCGCAGTAAAACATTAAAATGAAGAACTGGTTTGTTTATTTATTTATTTATTCATTCATTTTGTTTTCTCAGATATTGTTCTTTCAGCCATTGCCAAATTGTTAAATTATATTTTATACTTCCGTTACATAGTCAAGTAATTGTCGTAATTGGTTGGCAAGATAACATTGAGCGCCTTCTTTTCTTGAAAAATAAGCGGTCTGCTTTGAAAATATAATCAAATTGGGCAAACAATCCCAGACTACCTAGCGTGCTGAACTGTCTTAACTGGTGCTCATTCCCCCCTCAAGTTTCTGGAGTAGTGGAAGGCATCTTCAGAAACCCAGGGGCGGTTAGTCGGAGCGGGACAAAGTAAAAAATCGGCGGCACGAAATTTCGCAAGAGCGTTCGTACACTCGTCTCGCCGATTTTTGCCGGATTTTTCCTTCGTCCCGCTACAATTGACTCACCACCCCCCCCCCCCCCCCCCCCCTGGGTCTCCGATGATGGGTGGAAGGTTGTGTTCTATGATTTCAAATCTTGTTGACTGTGAGATTTACAAAACAAACAAATTGCAATTCTTGAACGAGAGAAAGTACTAAGTAGCAGGCATGCGTGTAAAGTAGTGTGGAAAGGCTTAAAGATTATATCTATTATTTTCTATCAGCTTATTCATTATTTGAATATTTTTGCTGTACTCGCACGCAAAATAGATTCAACGTGCGAGTTCAATATTTTCTCAATACTCCCCAAATAAGATAACAAATAACACTGTTGTGGTATACAGCTATTTCAATTAACGTTGTCGGATGAAAGATTAAAGCCAAGACCGCAAGGTAGTATGGGTTAGGGTTAATAGCCATTGTATGAAAATCCCATACTACCTATCAGACAACGTCAATTAAAATAGCTGGGTATTATGAGGGTGGTAAGGGGGGGGGGGGGGGGGGGGGGGGGGGTAAGGATCACGTTTCACGAAAAATAAAATTGTCATTTCATGTTTCACAGAGAATAAAATGACCATTTCACGGGAAAACATTACATCCAAAGTACAGCTTAGTTTGTTGTCTTCACCGACCGTCCACTCCCCGTTCTTCCTGATGCAAAAAGAAAGCTGAGTTCTTTGTTTTGCTGATGTTGTGTAAAATTACCTATCCTTGTAGAGTGACCTGGGGTCCAGAATGACGATCAGTCACGGTCATGCATTCAACACGCAATTTACCACTGGCGAAGTTAAACACTTACTGGATAATTTTTTGGGAGGAAGAAAGAATCACGGTTTACAGTAGCATTTCACGAGAAAAAAAAACAACAGTCATTTTGCAGTGCTCATGAAAAAAAGTTGATTCACGGTTTACGGGTATGTAACGAAATCACGTTTCACGAGAAAAAATAGCCATTTCACAATTCACGGGAAAAAAGGCCTTTCGCGAATCACGAAAAAACCCTTTACCACCCTCTATTATGATTCAAATTTGTCCACTCCACTGTTCTTTTCACTCACATACCACGTGCAAATTCATTCTTTATCGCATTTCTGGATTCGCTCGATGAAAAACGTCCATTTTGATAGCCTCGTTTGCTATTTTTCCATATTCATGACGATTTTTGAATCTGCTGTAATTTATGCTAAGATTTTGAAGCTGAAGCAATTTGCAACCAACATGTCGCCCCTTCGAAGACTTGTTTGTACTCCTGAAAGCTGTTTTAAATAAGTTTATGTTTCATTAATTCACCAACCGAAGGTAAGCCTGTGTTGACTGCTAATCTTAATTTCGTCATGAACGTTATGAAAAGGGTTTAAAAAGCAAAAGCGGTTGAAGTAGACACGTGTGAAGCTGAGTCGGTTGTGCTTTTCTGCCGCTTAAATGTTTGAAAAATATGGACAAACGCTTGAAGCAAACACAAAACTAAAAATTCTAGGTTGCGAAAAAACGTACGCTGGAATAGGTAAAAGCCGATAACGTGTGTAGCATTTTGCAATTGAAGTCGCTAACAGCATGGGATATTCTACTGATATTTTCGTTTCTAAATGCGAAGGGGACATCCTTGTGATAACATTTCATTTTAGCTTTGCTATTTGTATTTAGGATTGTTTGCTATTAGTAGAAGGATCTACTTCCTCCGGCTAGTTTATTTTATTTGACACAGAAATAAAGTTAGGAGCGATTTTAGAATTCCCGGCCACTTGTTTGCATATCCCTGAACGTTTTATAGAACGAGTCAGGATTGTTATTCAACGGATGCAAATAAGTGGCCGGATATTCTACAGTTTAGCCGCACAAGATCACTTCAAAGGCAAGAACTTTGACATTGTATAATACTACGCTTACAAGTAATCTCAGTTTATATAGTTATTTATTTATTTATTATATATCTATTAAATAATCCAATTTACTGTAACGCATATGTTATATTCATTAGATATGTTATATGTAACAGATATGTAACAGATATGTTATATTCATTAGATTTATCTCCTTTGGAGAATAGAAGGAAAGCACATAGATTGAATATGTTTTATCAAGCTATGAATAACACTATTGCTTTACCTATACCAAATTATTTTCTACCGAAACAGTGTGTCACTAGGTCTTATTCTTGCCAGGCCTTTATCCAACCTCAGTGAAATCATGATTATTATTTTAATAGCTTCTTTCCAAGAACAATAAGAGACTGGAATTCACTGCCAAATCATGTTAAGTCCAACTTATTTCGCATTTAAACAAAATTGTACCGCTGTTCTATAGATAATCACATTTTTATTTTAATATAGATATATTTATTTTTTATTTATTTTTATTATATAATTGTAATATAGAATTATATTTTATTGTATCACTATATTTTTATTTACATACTGACTTGATGCGAGAGCGTTGTTAGTTAATAAAGTAGATGTAGATGTGACATTAAATTGATGATTTTTTTTATTCCAGAGAGTGTCATTCAGGGAAATAACCCAGGAAAATAGAAGTCGGAAAGAAAGGGAATCAAACAAGTCATTGTATCTGGATTACACTTTATAGGTAAACACTTTGTAGCATAGATGAATAATAATATACTTTTAACCCTTATCACAGTTAAATTCAGTTTATAAACTCCAGATCGAAATAGAAAGTGTTTCAGCATCTTGGAGGTAATTGCTTATATTTCGATTCTACGACAGATTATTAGATCATTCAGATTATTCAAAATGTGTCTCAGGGATATAACGAACCGCTACTGAGAGGACGGCAAATGCTCTTGAAAAATTCCGAGAAATAACGGTAAGGGGTGGGGGGCATTCAATTCCCCCCTCCCCCGCCCCATCATCATACCCGATAATTGTGTGGTCAGTGGAATGTAACCCATTTAAGGAGGCCGACGACAGGTTAGTTCTCTTACTGGTCGATCTTTTGAAAACAAATTTCGCACGGAAGGCAAGCCTTAATTTGCTTGCTAGTTCACCAACTTCTGTGAAATAGGACCAATGTTCTGTTTTTTCATCACAATGTCTTAACGGCTGACGTTGTAGCCCATAGTGGTTTCACAACACTAACATAAATGACTTATAAAAAGTCCTCACGTGTTCTTTGTTATCGCAGTAGGGTATCTGTCGAATTTCTCTATAAACCAGGCTTGTGAGGCTTATCAAATGATAGTTTCCAAAAACAGGTTTACCATAAAATTATGGCCTAAACCTAAACCTAAACCTAGGTTGCCAGGCTTTTCATTTAAATTTGAGCAAGGATAACCAAAAAAGGCCTGATAAAAGCATACTCAATTAAACATGCTTTTTATCATGCGAGTACTTCCTGCCAAAAGCCTGGTATCTGGTATGCCTGGTTCAATCCAGGTTTACCCGAGTCTTTCACCAGATTTATGCTGCAAGGGATACTCTCTCATGATCAAACATCCATACAATGAGAATAATGGAAACGATCATCAAAGATAAATTGAGTTGATGTATAAGCACCTTCTCCTTACGAGAACCATGAAAAATATACGGCGTTCACTGAGGAGAATTTCAACGGCCATCTCCATACTAGGGCTTGCACGCTGATGCGATGAATTTAGGACCTAGTTTATGCTTCAGTTTCTTGAACTAAATATTATTTACTGATTTTCAGGCAACCAACATGTATTCAACCAATTGGAAGTAGAAAGGAGATGAGATGAAAGAAAACACAATGGAATCACAAATTCACAATGTAGAGGTGAGATCTTTGATAACACTGTAAACTACACTCATGCCGTGTCTTACCGAATGTTTAAACCATAGCATATTTTATGATCATCGGCTGTACTATTCTGTTCTGCATTTTAATGTTCTAAAATGCCGTGGGTTGTTAAAAGAGGGTGAAATTTCTGTTCGTGTAGTCATTGGGGATAGTGATGATCTAAGGTTTTTCAGTATGTTTTCTGGAGATTGCTGATGAATTAAAGTGGCTTCACTTGATAAGCAATATATTTTAAGTCACAACAATCCAGCTTTGAAAGGTTTAAGGTGGCTCCGTTGTAATTTCGGACGCACTACCTCGTTTATGACAAAACTTTTGGGGGAAACTTATTACAGCTATCAGTCAGCAATAATATGATACTGATAGAATTCGAGTTAAGTGGAAACAAATATTTTGGTGATATTAGAGCTTAAGTGGATGCCAAATTACCCAGTGAATATTGTTGTTACACTTGTTTTAAATTTCTGGAATCAGCTTATATTGACTTAACACATACCATAGCCAAGTTTCAGCAAAATCGGTGGGCCGAGAAGTCCTCTTGAAATTTTATATACGCGAACTACTTTGATAGAACAAGCCAAGACTTCGAATTTCTGGGAGAAGCCCAGTGTTTGCTATAATCAAGCACAAAAGTTCTTGGGACAATTTAGTGTGACGCACCAATGAAGCCATGTTTTTAGTTTGAAGCCCATCTAACCAACCCCACCCCTTCCCCTGAGACGATGTTGAAATCCACAAATCACTTTTATTACACGGGCTCAACATTTTAAGGGGTGTAGGGGTCGGGAAATGGACACTTATCGTTTGCGCGTGCCATGTTTCTGTCGTGTGAGTAGGAAAATATCGTAAATGTGAATCCATCCCAACCCTTTTGTCCTTGATGGTAGATCTGAGTGCCAAGCCAATTGACAATTGTCTGAATCATTAAAAAGTTTTCATTAGGTCTTCCTGAAGTTTCATTTTCCGACATTTTTCGAAAATTATTCAGCAGTGTTGTGTCAAATTCCTTCCACATAAATTTCAAGATACTGCAATAATGTTGCGTCCAATTTTGCTGATGTGTAGGGCTTTGAATTGGAGAAATAGTTGTTAGGATTGTGAGGTGCTCCGTATTTGAGCTCAGGTGCAGCTCTCGAGAACTTTTGCTTATGAATACGAAAAGGGGGTGTAAGTGATGTGCACGCCGGCGACCCGGAGGGGAGGAAAGATGGATAATGTGACTATATCCGTTGAATTCTGACCTGAACCCGTCTTCTCTTCGCTCCTGGGGTTGCTGGCGCGCATATCACTTACACCCTCCTTACTGATAAGGGTGCGAATTCTTAAGGCCGATTTACACAGAACGACATTGTCGCATGCGACACGATTACGCCATCCTTACGACATGCTTACAACTTACTTACGACTGTCGTAGGATTTTGAAAAATGTTTTAAAACCCTGCGACAATCGTAGCCACATACAATGTTATATGGTGCGAGTTGTATACAATTTTCGCCTGAAGCAGGCAGCGCGCGCTACAAAAAAAAAACGCATGCGACAAAGTTGAAATGTGTAAATCGGCCTTAAGAATGGCTGCCGCACGTGTGCTTATTTCGTATTCATAACCAAACCTGTTCGTCAGCATCGCTTGAGCTCGTGTGGGGATAAGGTAGCCAAAGCTTTAGGAGCGACCAGAAAGCAATAAAAGCATTTGAAATTGGTAATACTTTGTTTTATGTTTAACTAGTGGCTTAAACTTTCATAGGCGTACGAGGAGGAGGGGCTGGGGGGGGGGGGGTGGGGCTGCAGCCCCTCCAGTCGTAAAATATGCAGTATTGCAAAACTGATAGACTATTCGAGCACCACAGAAACAGTAAAATTACTGAATTATTTTGTGATTCGATGTCTAAGTTTATTTGTCTTTATGCCGTAACTCACATTACTCACTTAACTTTCTACCCGAGCTCTAAACTACATCGATCATGTAATTCAGGTGATAGCTCCATTAGATGCTA
Organism: Cladopsammia gracilis; assembly: GCA_022457155.1. Classification (NCBI taxonomy): domain Eukaryota; kingdom Metazoa; phylum Cnidaria; class Anthozoa; order Scleractinia; family Dendrophylliidae; genus Cladopsammia; species Cladopsammia gracilis. Next base: position 1,131,638 of record JAJGOT010000116.1, on the reverse strand, counting down.
ACCGCGTGAGCAGGCATAGATTAACGACAAATTTGCGTTGTGATCCGCCAAGGGTGGAAATGATAATACAGACTGCGCAGGGATTGAAACTAAGTATTGCATTTGGCGACCATCTTGCTTATTAGGACAGTATGTGTGGTTGGTATCTGGTCGATTGAAGTATGTCTTCGTCGAAGTTTCGTAAAAGATCTTATCGGTAACGTGTGAAGTGCGAATAATGCGAGATGTATAATGTAGAAGCTCATTTTCAGATCGTTTAAAGTGATAGAAAAGTAAAATGTCAGCGAGTGCTGGAATCATCATCGTGACAAATAAACATGACGTCACGAGTTTCATTCGGGAAAATTAAGTTCACCCCACCCCACAAAAAAAAAAGTTCCGTACGCCAATGTATATTTTGTTTACTACTGCTTGTGACACCAGCGACCATGCAAGATTATTTCCTTGTAAAGCCGCCATTTTAGATCTTTTTTTAGTTCGAGAAAATAATGATCCAAATTCAAATCGATAATGATAATGCTAAAATAGACTTACAAAGTAAAAATACCAAGCCTGTGCAATCCTGTAGAATCTAAACAAAGCGGACATTCTGAATATACACCAGTTGTCAAAAATGATAGTGCAATTAAGTTTACGTGCTTGAATGCAAAAGGCTGATTTATTAAACCAGGTTTAAATCTTCCCAACCCCCTCTCCCCTATATCGTCTTCAGTAGCTGCTCGTTTATTCTTTAGACAAATTTTGGCAAGGTTAGGCGACCATCAGTTGCTATGGTAACGAGATATGACGTCATAAGTGGCTTGAGATCAAGCCATTTTTTTCCGGTGGAAAAAAGATATAAAACGCTACTAAAAGCAGGAAAATGTTTAACTGTATCATATTTTCAACTCTAATAACAATTATTTGCAATTTTCGCATTTTTCTGATAAAGTTGAATTGAATTTTTTGTAAAATCCAAGATGGCGACCATCTTCGCTGCCATTTTGGATGACATTACGGACCCCCACCAGCGCTATAACCGCTATAACCTATTTGCCTTATCTTGTAGAGCACATCACAGGCTATGTATTAGAAGTAAAATATTTCCGATATATTTTAACACCGCAAAAACCCAGGGGAGGAGTTGCAACCCCCCCCCCCCCCCCGAGGATTAACTAGGGCACCCAATTTTAGTTTTTTGTCTTAAAATGAACGTAGATAGAATGAGCGACCATCTCAGTTGCTTTCTTTACAATGAAGGATATAGGGAAATAGCCTTTGGAACGAGGAAGGGGGGAGCCCCATGTTTATTTTATAAAGAGAGAAAGGCCCTAAAAGCAACAAAATATATATTTTTGAACAATCGTCAGTCCGGACTATACGCAAGGGTTGATCCACTAGTGGTTCAGTACAGTTTAATGCTTTGGGTATTTTTTTTGACCTGCGTCTTTTGTGTGATTTGAACCTTAGCAACGAAGACAGATAATTTAGATCTCGATTTTGTAACATTGACCGCACAACCGTTCCTTGTGTTTATACATGTACTTAATTTGGGGATTTATACTTTAAGAATTATGCACTGCAAATTTGAAATATCCTGGCAACGTTCCAGGCAACTTGAATAAGTGTTCACTGGCCTTTTACCATTAACTTTGCGGCAGAAACTTGCATGATATCGTTGTATCGATCTAATTTACACCTTTTCTTCTTTATCATTATGCAAACTGTCTAGTTTTTCGTTTGTTTGTTGTTTATAAAAATGTGGTAGGATTAGCTTTAAAAAACAAAATGACAAAGAAGTATGATAACTACTTGATAACTTGATTCTATGACACGAAGATTTTGTTATTTTTTGGTCAAACCTCTGCTAAACTTTCCAAAAAGAACTTGCAATCGTGCACGAAATTGTCTTTAAAGCTATAAGGAGAATTCTTAAAAGAAGACCGACCCACAACCAATTATAATCGATTTTTCAAAGACACCGATCGAGAAATTAAGAACTTGAAAAAATTTAACCTACACTTTTCAAGTTGCAATCCGTTTCCATCCCAGCCATCTGCTGCTGCAAACACACATTAAACTCGAGCATTAATTATTTTAAGTTTTCATTGATACGTATGTCTGTTGGCTTTTCAAAGTGACAGTACAATGTGGTGACATAACCACTTGAAAGGCTTCAAAAAAACCTGGGAACAAAGGACAGAACAAACGTTGAGAAAAAACATGGGGTAGAATCTTCATATTTCGTATCTTCATTTTCATGTTGGTTTGAAGCCACACCTTTTCGTCGCATAATCTTTACTTTTTATTCTTAGTTGCAAGGCTCCAAATCCCAATGATCTGCAAAACACGATGTTTCTGTCCTACTTGCCGACTTTCTCGCCGGCTTTCCTCTCACACTACAATCTTTGCAGGGCAACTGTAGGTTTAATATGTCGGAATAAAGTTCTCGTTTGTTCTTTAAAGAAAATAATGCGCAGTTTATTTTCCTGCCTGTTGTAAATGGGGGCCACGTGTGTGAGGAAGATAGCTAATGTGAGTAGGATGGTAGGTAGCGTAAATAGCACAGGGGGTTAATATGTAAGTGTATATAAACATTGTTGTAAGTAAAGTATTATGGAAAAATAGAATGATATATTAATTAATAAGTACATAGTATAGTAAATTTAAGGTGTTTCGATACAGTTTTCTGGAGACCATACATTTTTCAATTGGCTTTTAAGTGGTCTTTTCCAAGTCACATCAACGTGAATTGAAGTTTGGCTAAATATACAGCTATTTCAATTAACGTTGTCGGATGAAAAAGGCGAAAACCCAAGACCGCAAGGTAGTATGGTATTTTTAATCAATGGCTTTTAACCCTAACCCATACTACCTTGCGGTCTTGGCTTTAAGCTTTCATCCGACAACGTTTATTGAAATAGCTGTATTAATTTAAATTGGCTAAATATATATTAAAATCGATATTACCATGGCGACGATAAACAAGAAACTTCGAAATCAGTAAAAGTGAAATTTTGCGCGTTTAGCATTTCGCATTGAAAATCCCACAAAGACATCTTAAAATATGATACATGCCATATATATTTGCAAGAATAAAAAATTATGTATGTTTGATTTCAAATAAATCGCAATAACATTTCAAACCTTACTATTTGTGCACTGGTATTAAGTTGATCGAGAGATACACACTGGTTTTGTGAGATTACTTAAAGGTAGTGTCAAAAAGTAGCTTGATGTTATGTTTGTACACCTTCAAAGTTTTCTTTACTTTCTCTTTTGCGATCTTGAGAACTATCTTTTTTTCCTAATATCTCTTCTTGTGCAATTTTTGGGTAGTAACTTTTTATTTTAATCACCTTTGCAAAAATCTGCGAAACGGCTCAATGGATTTTTTTTTCGTAAAACGTTGACCAAGCATGTTTACCAATGTGAAAAATATTATTTGAAAGTTTTATTGACATTGATTCACTGGAACGCCTTTAAATTTATAGATGAAGACGACGTACGAACCGGCCAAAACGTTTGCGTTACAAATTCACTTTTTTAAGTTATGCTCAGTGCTCAGTAATGACTTCAAATCAATGCGCATTTATATATTCCTCCGTGATTGAAATTTTTTGTTTACTTTTCGTACCTATATCTTGAAAAATATACATTTTATAGACGCCATTTAGTGGAATTTATATGCCGACATCAGGACTTAATAGAAATGCATATGTATCTAAATCCATCTTACATTTTCAGATTCCCCGTTCAAAGAACGAAGAACGATCAAAGACGAATCGTGAGTGCAACAATGTAAAGGTAAGACATTTGACGTTGTGCAATAATTATATAAAGCTATATTAAGTAGTTGGAAAAAATTGTGGCTAACCGAATTTTACGGCTAAACGTTTGAATAGCTTGAATAAAAGAATTAATCTTGGCGTTTCAGGGTATTTTCTGGGGCTAACTGAATTATTAATTATAAAGAGTGGGAATAGAATATTAGAGGCTTAAATAAACAGGGCACAGGACAAGGAATGCACAGAAACAGTGGCGGATCTAGAGAAGGGGCCCGGAAGGTGCCCGGAAGGGGCTCGGACCATCCCCCTCCCCATATCGTAAATTCATCCCCCCCACAACCTCTCCCCCACCCTCCAACCCCCATCCGGCCTTGCAACTGAGCTGTTTACTATAGTTTGAAGTCCCTCATCACAACCTATTTCATTCCAGAAATAGAGCATGTGTTTTAGTTTATGAACTAATCGTTTGTATTTTTATGAGGGATCCAGCATTCCGTGCAGTAAAATGGAAGTAAGGAAGAAGAGGAACAAATCAAAGAAAACAAACTGGAATCACTGAATCAGGAACAGACGTTGTAAAGGTATGAACTTTCATATTTTACAGTAATTCTTTTAGAAACTGATTGGCTGACTAAATTTCTAAATTAAATTTCAAGTATATCATTTCTCCTGTGGGGTACTCTGCAAAATTTTTGGCTAGGTTGTGGGTCACACTTGGTAGTGTGGATGTACCCATTTCTTAAAACCAATTCACCCATTTTAATCCCCACCCCCTACTCCCTCACGTTTTCAATCCAAATTTCAAAAGTCTAAACACATTTTCAGATCCTACCCATTTTTAGACCAAAACGGTTTCAACCCATACCAATTGGGGCTGCATGGGGTAAAAGCTAAGGGAGTAGTTCCAGGAGGTATACTGGAGTTAACAAGTGATGGAGGTAAATGAAACCAAAGTTTTGATACCCCCACCCCCCCAAAACAAATCCATAATTAAACCCACAGACAGTGTTGACATTTAATTTACACCCCTGCAAGGATCTCACTACCCCCAATATCTACTGGGAAAAAGTTTAAACCCAAAACAATTCCAACAAGAATGGCAAAATTCCGTAATATACTTGATTACCCTCCTTACGCATATTTCATACTTGCTGTTTATGGGTTTATGCAGTTTATCTCAGGGGTGAACCGTCAGCTTTCTGAGAGGGAGGAGGGAATGGGGGTGGGGTTATCTTGTCTATGCTTGATTGAAATGGTCGGTCCCTAAATCTAGTTGATGCGTTATACAACAATAATTAATATTTTATTTTCAGACAACCTGCTGTGGAAATTCAGTGAATTGGAAGTGGGAAGGAAAGGACCAAATGAGTTACAGAGAACACACTGGAATCACAAGCAGAAGCAGGAGAAAACACTGCAAACTAAGGTAGGAAGTTTAATGTTACAAATAAACAGTAGCTCTTGTTTACGGCTGACCGAATTTCTAAACAGGCTTCAGGGATCAATAACAGATTTATTTAGTGTCTGTATAGATCGATTAATAAAACAGATTAGGTACTAATTCTTGTGCTTGAAGGTCAATTGATGTTTTTGCAGTCATTGGGGATTGCTTGGTTATTTTAGGAGATTTCATTCATTTTTCTGGATTTTTCCAATGTCATCTTTTCTTATGGGAAAACGAATGGCAGGCGAACATCTTCAGTTTTATTCAGTTTTAGGCATTGGTTTGTTTTACATCTGTGATCATAAACATATTTGATTTGGTACTAGTTCTCGTGAAAACTGAATTCAAATTGAATTGCTGATTTTGTAGTCAATTTGAATGGTCCGGTTGTTTTAGGCGATTTCCCTGATTTTTCTGGGTTTCAATAAATTGGGTCTCGTATTCAGGATCGGCCACCATTTTTTTCAATGTTTTTTTTTCTTCGGGCAAACAACGACAAGCAATCATCTTCGGTTTTATTTAGTTTACGACTCTCTCAGTTTACATCTGTTATTAGAAGCGTCATTGAAACAAATTCGTTATCATCTTTGTGTTGAGCAAATCCACAGGCAACCCAAGCTTGCACTGTAAGTTCTTTAATAATTGTATGTATACATAAGTGGAGGTATTGCAAAATAAGGGGGTGGGGCGGAAGAGCCCCACCCCCTCCCCCCCAGAATCCGCCACTGCAGAAGTACAACATGCAGAACTTAAATTATGGTTTGATTAGATTACAGGCTTCACTACCAACTGCGCTTACTATTCAATGTACCAAAAGTAGATAATTTGGAGTTATTTCAGTACATAATTACAAACCGGTTAAAGAAAAAGTCAGAGATGGTTAACAAACGAAAGAAAAAGAGAGCAGTGATTTCTACATTTCTACAACTTATTAAGTTGGCAAAATCCTTGCGGACAGCAAATCTATTGTACAGAACAATACTAATCTAAATTAAAAAAATTAATATAAAACTAAATCTAAGGAAATTTTAAAGTTAATTAGTTAAATAATCAAGAAGCTTAGAATTAGAAAATAGACAATGAGTAACTTTCAACTAATTCAGTATATAGCCTATATATTCCAAAGTCTAATAGTTCATGGAAAAATCGAGATCAGTGATATATGTAAGTGATTAGATCAGTCACATCTTTCACATTTCAACTGCTTTGAAATTTTACTAATTTATTTCTGATTCTGTGAGTTCAATTCTCTTTTGCCTTAACATTGATGTTTTGTTTAATGCAAATCAGAAGTGGACCTTGTTTTTCTTAATTTTTTGTTAAGAAATTTTGGCTAGGGGTTTTGTGTTATGCCTTAATGAGGCCTGCGTTTGGATGTGAGAGCCATTCTGTGAGAAATATATTAATTCAGAATATTGCCCCTGCTCAAAAACCACTCTCATTCTCCAGGGTGGGAGAAAATGTGTTGATTAGGAACTTGTCTTTCTAAATGGTTTGGAGAGCCTGTGGTAACGAAAGTAGGAAATTGCCTGTTTCACGATGGCTGCCATGTTGATTTTCACATTATAATACAAATTACCCATGTGGTTATTCCAGAGAGCAAACATTTAAAAAAGGAAAACTTATGTAGAGTCGGCTTTTCAAAACAGTGAAGTATCCATGCAAAAATCATATTTGAGAGCTGACTGATAAAGGAATCTCAATCATTCAGGACTTTTAATCTTGGTGCAAATGAGATAAGCGATCAAAAGTTACAAGTGTTTTTAAGAACCCCGCTTTTTAAGAAAACGCCGATATTTTCATCAGAAGACGACAGATTTTTTTCTAATCAGATTAAGCTCAATAAGTTCCAAGACTCTAACCTTGACTGTGAGCAAGTTTCCCAGAAATCGGCTGCACAGAAATAGCTGCACTGTCGACTGCTGAATTTAAGCTTCCAATGTGTGCTTGCGTATTAGCGTTCTTTTGCAAGAACGCTAAATTAAGGCTACAATCGCACCCTATTATTTGAAAGCTTGGTACAACCAAAAACTATGCTGAATAATGGGAAAAGAAACGTCCAGCAAAAACTATAAGCAAACAAAGAACAAGCTGGATGTTTATAGTGCGTAATTGTGAATTTCTAGATATTCAAGTTTGTTCGACTCGCGAATAAACTACCGATTTGTTTTCTCGTATTTTTAAGTATGATAACATTGAGTATATGCGCAAACGTAACGGCCTTACCTAGTTTCATGTGTATAGTATCAACCACGCTCGGCGAATTTGGGTCGTCAAGTTTGCTACTTTTCTAAATACTTTTAAGGTGGTTCGATACAGTTTTCTGGAGACCGTACCAACATTTTTCAATCGGCTTTTAAGCGGTCTTCTCCAAGTCAGATCAAAGTGAAGTTTTCACCACTAACTGGTTTTGAATTGAAGTTTGGCAAGATATATTTTCTGGTAAAATCTATATTACCATGACAACGATAAACAAGAAACTTAGAAATCAGTAAAAGTGAAATTTAGCGCGTTTAAGATTTCGCATTGAAAATCCCAAATAGGCATCTTAAAATATGGTAAATGGCATATATATTTTGCAAGAATAAAAAAATTCTGTATGTTTGAATTAAAATAAATCGCAATAACATTTCAAACCTTACTATTTGTGTACTGGTATTAAATTGATCGAGAGATTTACACTGGTTTTGTGAAATTCCTTAATGATAATATCAAAAAGTAGCTTGATGTTATGTTTGTAAACCTTGAAAGTTTTGTTTACTTTCTCTTTTGCGATCTTGAGAACTACCTTTTTTCCTAACATCGCATCATGTGCAATTTTTGGGTAATTTTCGATTTTAATGGCTTTTGCAAAATTCTGAGAAACGGCTCGATGGATTTTTTTAAAACATTCACTGTGCATGCTTACCGATGTGCAAAATATTATCTGAAAGTTTCATTGGCATTGATTCACTGGAACGCCTTTAAATTTAAAGATGAAGACGACGTACGAACCGGCCGAAAAAAATGGCGTTACAAATTTACCTTTTTAAGTTATTCTCAGTAATGATTTCAAATCAATGCGCACTACATTCTTCCGTGATTGAAACATTGCAATGTACGCTCGTTGATGCAAATTTCTTTGCATCTGTTTTCTTTTGCGTTCAAAACGCCTGCTGTAAAAACGTTTTAAAAACGCAAAAGGGCATTTATTGCTCAAAATAATCTTAAAAAGAGACTTAAGGGAATCTGAAAAGTAGCAAGAAGAGTAATAAGGTACAATCATAGCTGGAATATCGATAATAATAGATGCAAAGCAGATCACAACGAAAGTGTAAATCACGGAGGAATGCAGTGCGCATTGATTTGAAATCATTATTAAGCATAACTTAAAAAAGTAAATTTGTAACGCCATTTTTTCGGCCGGTTCGTACGTCGTCTTCATCTTTAAATTTAAAGGCGTTCCAGTGAATCAATGCCAATGAAACTTTCAGATAATATTTTGCACATCGGTAAGCATGCACAGTGCATGTTATAAAAAAAATCCATCGAGCCGTTTCTCAGATTTTTACAAAAGCCATTAAAATCGAAAATTACCCAAAAATTGCACATGATGCGATGTTAGGAAAAAAGGTAGTTCTCAAGATCGCAAAAGAGAAAGTAAACAAAACTTTCAAGGTTTACAAACATAACATCAAGCTACTTTTTGACATTATCATTAAGGAATTTCACAAAACCAGTGTTAATCTCTCGATCAATTTAATACCAGTACACAAATAGTAAGGTTTGAAATGTTGTTACGATTTATTTTAATTCAAACATACAGAATTTTTTTATTCTTGCAAAATATATATGCCATATACCATATTTTAAGATGCCTATGTGGGATTTTCAATGCGAAATCTTAAACGCGCTAAATTTCACTTTTACTGATTTCTAAGTTTCTTGTTTATCGTTGTCATGGTAATATCGATTTTACCAGAAAATATATCTTGCCAAACTTCAATACAAAACCAGTTAGTGGTGAAAACTTCACGTTGATCTGACTTGGAGAAGACCGCTTAAAAGCCGATTGAAAAATGTTAGTATGGTCTCCAGAATGCGTAAACTGTATCGAACCACCTTAAAACCCCTCGTGTTACGTAAATTATTCAAACCTGCCGCGGTCTAGGATTATTTGCCATTTTTTTAATCACGGATCATCGAAATACAATTTTATGATTTTCGATTTTAATTTTAATGATGGTGATTCCCAAATCAAAGGGTTTCTCGAGAATCTGAACACACGACGGTTCATTTTCCTTTTCTATTTGAAGTTAAAAGCATCCGCTACGAATTCAGCTCCTGGACAATGTAGTCAACTCCGAAGAGAAGAGCTCGGAAACTAATTTGTGAGTCTATGACGTTACTTTCACTGGCAATTTTTTGGAACAATCAAATTTAATGGAAGCCGTGCAAATGCGAAAAGTACGGCCAAAGAAAAAAAACTGAAACGTTTCACTATGGTCGGGACTATTGGGAACAAACCAGAATCCCATCTGAATGGAATTTTCCATAGCCTATGCATTGTTTACGAACTGTCTCTTTCTCAGTTATGACCTGAATAAACTTTTCGCAGTATGTCCAAGACAGCGTGACGAATGTGTTTCATCTTCCAGCAATAAATCAGCGGATTGAGAGATGAATTGAGATAAAGCAGCGTTTCAGTGTAAACCAACAAAGTGTCTACATTGGTAGATGGTCCTGAGATTATAAAGGCGATACTGGCACATGTATATGGCAAATAGCAAACCAAAAACACGAAATAAACATAGAATGTGCCAACTGCAGTTTTTCTCAGCCTTGCAGCATTTATCATCTGACCATTTGTTGTTGTTTGTCGTTCTTGTAGGGCTTGAATTTGATTTGTGTGACGTCGTACGGCTTTATATATCTTGCAGTAAAGCAATCCTGTAGTTGTGAAACAAACAACGTCAAAAGTTGCGTAAATAACGAAAACATCTTTCTGTGAAATTAAAATCCAGTCCAAATCAATCAACGAAAGAAATGCACTCAACACCCACATTGAGATCACTACAAAAACAACACGCTTGTAAGTTACAAGTTCCTGATATCTGAGATGAAGATGAATAGCCAAGAATCTGTCTGCACTTAAAGCGACAACACCAAAGAACGAAGCCCAACAAAATAAATACGACGGGATGAGATACGCGATATTTATGGCTTTATAAGTATTATTGTTAGTGTTTTGTTGCATCTCCATGACAAGACGCGCAGTGTGCAATGGGGTGACCAATAAACCAGCACCAAGATCAGAAACAGACAGATTCAAAAGCAACGTTTTTAAAGGCTTTGGCAACGACGCAGTTTTTCTTAACGCGTGTATTGTTATAATGTTCAACACGATAGCGATGTAAGACAAGAAAGCGTTGAAGACGCAGTTAGCGACGGATTTTGAATCCATGTGTTCATCTGCTGTCATCTCGGTATAGAGCTTGTAAAGACCTCTGCAGTTTGTAATGGTAACACGGTTTTTTTTGGAGTGACATCGACAAAATATTTCTTTGCTGTTTTTCTTTTTTCCAAATAATAAAAAACCTCCAGAATTTCAGAACTTGTTCCTCTCACACTTCGTTCAGTTGGTTGGTCTGGTCAAATGATTTGATGTCTACCCAAATTAGCCCGCTGCCGCACAATCTAGTAATCTACCCTGTCTACAAGCCAAACAATATCCTATGATGCCAATTGAATGATTAGAAATGAACCTTTTGATCGTAGAAGAAATAACCTTTGAACCAAAATAAACAGTGAAATATTATTCATCTATTCATTTTTGTTTTAATAAAGAAATATGGTAAATGAAGTCGGCTGTGACAGCGTTCCTGACAAAGCGGCAGAAAATTAGTTTTCCAGACTTTTTCATTAAAGGGAGACCAAGACCACCTGTTAGTTGGCAGTGAATAAAACAAAATATATTTAATTTACTCTCGAACACATGGCACACAACCTGCTAGTCGATAATTTTTGAGCTACTATAAAAACCAGAGAGAAATTCTTTTAAAGACGAGCCGTGATAATAACTTCTCAAACTCATTAATAATTCATAAAGAAACTACAGAGGAAATTAATGTTTAATGAGTGTTTGGAAATCAGATGAAACACTCCTCATTTTTGCATCCTTAATTTCTCCTTCTAAAATCATTTTGTTTGAGAAGTAATATCAAACATTCGACACAGTATTTCATCACAAGATCAAATACCTCGAAGTTGGTCAAAAATACTCCGCTGCGCGTCGTATTTTCAACTTTCTTCTCAGTGTTTGATCTTGTGATGAAACACTGTGTCTCATATTTGATATATTACTAGTAAAATGAAAAAAAATGCTCCATTACGCGTGTCTGAAAACCTGAAAACGAATAGTTGGGAATATTGGATAAATCGTCTCTTTCTGTCAAATTCATCACCAATATAGGCCGATATTTGAAGTCTAAAGTTTCTTTCTCAACATCCCTTTTCTCCCCTAAGGATATAAAGGAATTGAACATTGACGATAAGTTTCTTCCTTCTCCTTTTTTAACTGCACGTCAAGACAAGGTCAATTGTTGGGCCAAAGTTACTTGAAGGAAAAAAACACATGGGGCTACAACGTTCACGACATGGATGCCTAGCATATTGGTTTCCTTCAACACAATATTATGTTTAAATATTTATGTACTATGATATGATTCAACTGTCTAACACGCCGTTCAAAAGGCGATTGCCCGTGGCTAAAATTAATCGTGGCCACTGTTTATTCTCTTTTCAATATGTGACAAAAGATGATTTTGTATCGGGAACTGAAAGTAGGACACTACTGCAGCATCATTCCTTAAAAAAATATGACTTTGTATCCGGCGTGGACAGGGAGAGCGAAGAGCAAACTTCTAAGACTGTCTCTTCAGTACGAGAATTTGTAAAACGTCAACATCTTGGGAATCTGTGATATCAACCAAAACCTTGTGCCATAGAAAAATCAACGAAATTCCACATAAGTCTTGCTCGTCCCTGTGACTGTGTGATATATGGCTCAACGGTTTCAATTAAACTGGTTTTACGAAACACAGCTGAAAATGTGGTTTGAGGATAAAGTCCACGATAGCACGGATAAGTGGTGTATGCCAATTTCGGAAATTTGCATATTCTCGTTGAAATTACCATCAAATGTTTCGTCATGTGAAATAATGCTATTATTATATTTAAACAAATAGATCCTTATATTATTAATATTTCAATTACTGAACAATTTCACAGCTAATAAAAAACACAGAAAGAAAGCACGCAAGAAAAAAATAACATCTGCTCTAAGCATGTGAATTAATACAGAAGTACAACAGTTCCAGAAACAAATCATACGAAGTAGAAAACCTATCGTCGCGTAACTACTCCGCTAACTATTCAATGAAACTAAAGTAGATGGAAAGGAGTTATTTATGTATTTAAAAACCGTGAAAGAAAAATGAAAAGACAATAAATAAAATAAAGAAATGGAGAAATTTCCGTAATCATGTCGGTCACATCTTTCAATTTTGAACTGCTTCACAATTGCTTTACTGATTCTGTGAGATCAATGTGTAGTTTGCGCAAATAAGAAGTAAATCTAGATCTTTTGAAAATTTTTTTTTAGTAAGAACTGTCGGCTGTAGATTTAGTTTAAGAGGAGGCCGGTGAGAAATATTTTTCCCTGCTAGAAAACGTTTCTTCATGTAAACATCTGTTACAATCTTCTTTACGCAGATACATGTAGTTGTCATTTATTACTGACACTTATCGTATCATGAAAACGGTGTTAATGTTTAATCTACACGCAACAAAAATCCCCGCCATAATCTAATCTACCCCAACATATATACCAAAATATTCGAAGATTCGCAAATTTCATTTTGACCCTTTCACAGCTCCCAGAGTCAATTAAGGAGACATGAAGTGTAGTCCTAACTTTTGAGTCTGTCGGCAAAATCCCATGGTGTGACCATTCAAATGGATCCTCTTCAGCAGTACTTTTGCATGGTACCATTTGTTTTGAGTCTGTCAATGAAATCCTATGGTGTGACCATTCAAATGAAACCTCTTCAGCGGTACTTTTGCATGGTACCATTTGTTCTAACTTTTGAGTCTGTTGATGAAATCCTATGGTGTGACCATTCAAATGAAACCTCTTCAGCAGGACTTTTGCATGGTACCATTTGTTCTAACTTTTGAGTCTGTTGATGAAATCCTATGGTGTGACCATTCAAATGAAACCTCTTCAGTAGTACTTTTGCATGGTACCATTTGTTCTAACTTTTGAGTCTGTTGATGAAATCCTATGGTGTGACCATTCAAATGAAACCTCTTCAGCAGTACTTTTGCATGGTACCATTTGTTTTTCAGTAGTTTATAAAATGAAATCTGGGATTTTTCTTTAATTTTATTTTTGGCAAAAAGTTTTAAGGTCATGTTTTTGAAACCCTGAGTCTGGGACGGTGGGGGGAGGCCACCTCGCCATTCGTAACTTTACTGGAGAGAACATAACAATGAAACTCAGAGAGTATACAGTACGTCCAAAACAGTTTTCATCGAGGTCCGGAAAATGGGTCAATGACGTCCAATAATGTGAAATTACGCTGTCTATTCTACAAAGCCGCCATCTTGTATTTCTTGATTTCTCCAAAACCTCAGACAACCGTTCAAGTTGACTCAAAAGCGATCAAAACCAATAAAAAACATGTTTCAATAAAGTAAAACAAAATCCAAATTCCCCAAAATATGGCTGTCAAATGGAAATGTCTTGGAAACATTCAGTCGAGTAAGCAATAAAACACCAAATTATTGCCGATTTGGTTTTAACAAAAGTCACAAAGTTTGGTGGTGGTTGCTTAAATATTTAAACAAGTTACGAATTTTCAAACTCAGCGCGGGCACTTTGTTCCTCTACCCACCCCACCCACTCACCCCTCCCCCCCGCCCCACCCCCGCATTTTCAATACTTTCTGTGTGAGTGGTTATTCAGTTTATCCCATTTACATTATAAATTAATATTTCCTTTTCAGGCAACCTACATGTGAATTCAGTCAAATGGAAGAGGGAAAATAAGGACAAAGTAATAAATTAATGAGTACAAGAATCACAGTCAGAAGCAGGAGGAAACAGCGCTGTAAAAGTGAGTATTTTTACATTACACATAAATAGTAGCTCCCGCAAGTTGAAAAGAAATGATGGCTGACCGAATTTCTAAACTTCAGGGATATCAGAACCAGAAATATTTACTTTCTACACAGATTTGGTGCTGATTCTCGTGAATACGGTAGCTGAATTTTAGACGGTCCGGTTGTTTTACGCAATTTCAGTGAATTTCCAAGTTTCAATTAAATTGGATTTCAAATCAGTTACTTTTTAATATGTAATTTTTTTCGATTCCTTTTTTTAACGGGAAAGCAAACGACGACAATGACTTTCGGTTTCATTTAGTCTACGCCTCCGTTTTGTCAGTTTTCAACTGCGAACAAAAACATAATACAGCATCACTAGACAACATAACATCCAACATTTCTAGACAACGTTCAATATCACTAGACATCATCCAATATCACTAGACATCGTCCAATATCACTAGACATCATCCAATATCACTAGACATCGTCCCATATCACTAGACATAATACAACATCACTAGACATGCTTTAACATTACTAGACAACATATCGTCCAATATCACTAGACATCATCCAATGTCACTAGACATCGTCCAATATCACTAGACATCATCCAATATCACTAGACATCATCCCATATCACTAGACATAATACAACATCACTAGACATAATACAACATCACTAGACATGCTTTAACATTACTAGACAACATATCGTCCAATATCACTAGCCATCATCCAATATCACTAGACATCATCCAATATCACTAGACATCATCCAATATCACTAGACATCGTCCCATATCTCTAGAAATAGTAAAACATCACTAGACATAATAAAACATCACTAGACATGCTTTAACATTACTAGACAACATATCTTCCAATATCACTAGACATCATCCAATATCACTAGACATCATCCAATATCACTAGACATCATCCAATATCACTAGACATCGTCCCATATCACTAGAAATAATACAACATCACTAGACATGCTTTAACATTACTAGACAACATATCATCCAATATCACTGGACGTCATCCAATATCACTAGACATCGTCCAATATCACTAGACATCGTCCAATATCACTAGACATCATCCAATATCACTAGACATCATCCAATATCACTAGACATCGTCCCATATCACTAGAAATAATACAACATCACTAGACATAATACATCACTAGACATGCTTTAACATTACTAGACAACATATCATCCAATATCACTAGACATTATCCAATATCACTAGACATTATCCAACATCACTAGTCATTGTCCAATATCACTAGACATCATTCAATATCACTAGACATCAACCAATATCACTAGACATCATCCAATATCACTAGACATCGTCAAATATCACTAGACATCATCCCATATCACTAGACATCATCCAATATCACTAGACATCATCCAGTATCACTAGACATGCTTTAACATTACTAGACAACATAATATCCAACATTTCTAGACAACGTTCAATATGGACATGTAGAATGTAGTCCACTTGACATCATCCAACGACTCATCCAATGTCATTAGACATCGTCCAATATCACTAGATACATCCAATATCACTAGACATCGTCCAATATCACTAGACATCGTCCAATATCACTAGACATCGTCCCATATCACTAGACATAATACAACATCACTAGACACGCTTTAACATTACTAGACAACATATCGTCCAATATCACTAGACATCATCCAATGTCACTAGACATCGTCCAATATCACTAGACATAATACAGCATCACTAGACAACATAACATCCAACATTTCAAGACAACGTTCAATATCACTAGACATCATCCAATGTCACTAGACATCATCCAATATCACTAGACATCCTCCAACATCACTAGACATCATCCAATATCACTAGACATCGTGCAATATCACTAGACATCGTCCCATCTCACTAGAAATAATACATCACTAGACATAATACAACATCACTAGACATAATACAACATCACTAGACATGCTTTAACATTACTAGACAACATATCATCCAATATACCTACACATCATCCCATACCACTAGACATCATCCCATACCACTAGACATCATCCCATACCACTAGACATCATCCAATACCACTAGACATCATCCAATATCACTAGACATCATCCAATATCACTAGACATCATCCAATATCACTAGACATCATCCAATATTACTAGGCATCGTCAAATATCACTAGACATCATCCCATATCAATAGAAGTCATCCAATATCACTAGACATCATCCAATACCATTAGACATAATACAACATCACTAGACATAATACAACATCACTAGACATGCTTTAACATCACTAGACAACATATCGTCCAATATCACTAGACATCATCCAATGTCACTAGACATCATCCAATATCACTAGACATCGTCCAATATCACTAGACATCGTCCCATATCACTAGAAATAATACAATATCACTAGACATAATACAGCATCACTAGACAACATAACATCCAACATTTCTAGACAACGTTCAATATCACTAGACATCGTCCAACATCACTAGACATCATCCAATATCACTATACATCGTGCAATATCACTAGACATCGTCCAATATCACTAGACATCGTCCCATATCACTAGACATAACACAACATCACTAGACATGCTTTAACATTACTAGACAACATATCGTCCAATATCACTAGACATCATCCAATGTCACTACACATCATCCAATATCACTAGACATCGTCCAATATCACTAGACATCATCCAATATCACTAGACATCATCCCATATCACTAGACATCATCACATATCACTAGACATCATCCAATATCACTAGACATCATCCAATATCACTAGACATCGTCCCATATCACTAGAAATAATACAACATCACTAGACATGCTTTAACATTACTAGACAACATATCATCCAATATCACTGGACGTCATCCAATATCACTAGACATCGTCCAATATCACTAGACATCGTCCAATATCACTAGACATCATCCAATATCACTAGACATCGTCCCATATCACTAGAAATAATACAACATCACTAGACATAATACATCACTAGACATGCTTTAACATTACTAGACAACATATCATCCAATATCACTAGACATTATCCAATATCACTAGACATTATCCAATATCACTAGACATTATCCAACATCACTAGTCATTGTCCAATATCACTAGACATCATTCAATATCACTAGACATCAACCAATATCACTAGACATCATCCAATATCACTAGACATCGTCAAATATCACTAGACATCATCCCATATCACTAGACATCATCCAATGTCACTAGACATCATCCAATATCACTAGACATGCTTTAACATTACTAGACAACATAATATCCAACATTTCTAGACAACGTTCAATATGGACATGTAGAATGTAGTCCACTTGACATCATCCAACGACTCATCCAATGTCATTAGACATCGTCCAATATCACTAGATACATCCAATATCACTAGACATCGTCCAATATCACTAGACATCGTCC
The DNA here is from genome assembly GCA_022457155.1 of Cladopsammia gracilis. Lineage (NCBI taxonomy): Eukaryota > Metazoa > Cnidaria > Anthozoa > Scleractinia > Dendrophylliidae > Cladopsammia > Cladopsammia gracilis. The sequence goes on along the minus strand of JAJGOT010000116.1, from coordinate 1,113,742 downwards.
AATATCACTCGACATCGTCCCATATCACTAGACATAATACAACATCACTAGACACGCTTTAACATTACTAGACAACATATCGTCCAATATCACTAGACATCATCCAATGTCACTAGACATCGTCCAATATCACTAGACATAATACAGCATCACTAGACAACATAACATCCAACATTTCAAGACAACGTTCAATATCACTAGACATCATCCAATGTCACTAGACATCATCCAATATCACTAGACATCCTCCAACATCACTAGACATCATCCAATATCACTAGACATCGTGCAATATCACTAGACATCGTCCCATCTCACTAGAAATAATACAACATCAATAGACATAATACAACATCACTAGACATAATACAACATCACTAGACATGCTTTAACATTACTAGACAACATATCATCCAATATACCTACACATCATCCCATACCACTAGACATCATCCCATACCACTAGACATCATCCAATACCACTAGACATCATCCAATATCACTAGACATCATCCAATATCACTAGACATCATCCAATATCACTAGACATCATCCAATATTACTAGGCATCGTCAAATATCACTAGACATCATCCCATATCAATAGAAGTCATCCAATATCACTAGACATCATCCAATATCATTAGACATAATACAACATCACTAGACATAATACAACATCACTAGACATGCTTTAACATCACTAGACAACATATCGTCCAATATCACTAGACATCATCCAATGTCACTAGACATCATCCAATATCACTAGACATCGTAGAATATCACTAGACATCGTCCCATATCACTAGAAATAATACAACATCACTAGACATAATACAGCATCACTAGACAACATAACATCCAACATTTCTAGACAACGTTCAATATCACTAGACATCGTCCAACATCACTAGACATCATCCAATATCACTATACATCGTGCAATATCACTAGACATCATCACATATCACTAGACATCATCCAATATCACTAGACATCATCCAATATCACTAGACATCATCCCATATTACTAGACATAATACAACATCACTAGACATAACACAACATCACTAGACGTGCCTTAACATTACTAGACAACATATCTTCCAATATCACTAGACATCACTAGACATGCTTTAACATTACTAGACAACATATCGTCCAGTATCACTAGACATCATCCAATGTCACTAGACATCATCCAATATCACTAGACATCGTCCAATATCACTAGACATCATCCAATATCACTAGACATCATCCCATATCACTAGACATCATCACATATCACTAGACATCATCCAATATCACTAGACATCATCCAATATCACTAGACATCATCCCATATTACTAGACATAATACAACATCACTAGACATAACACAACATCACTAGACGTGCCTTAACATTACTAGACAACATATCTTCCAATATCACTAGACATCATCCAATGTCACTAGACATCGTCCAATATCACTAGACATCATCCAATATCACTAGGCATCATCCCATATCACTAGACATCGTCCCATATCACTAGACATCATCCAATATCACTAGACATCATCCAATATCACTAGACATCGTCCCATATCACTAGAAATAATACAACATCACTAGACATGCTTTAACATTGCTAGACAACATATCATCCAATATCACTAGACGTCATCCAATATCACTAGACATCGTCCAATATCACTAGACATCGTCCAATATCAGTAGAAATCATCCAATATCACTAGACATCGTCCCATATCACTAGAAATAATACAACATCACTAGACATAATACATCACTAGCCTTGCTTTAACATTACTAGACAACATATCATCCAATATCACTAGACATTATCCAATATCACTAGTCATTGTCCAATATCACTAGACATCATTCAATATCACTAGACATCAATCAATATCACTAGACATATCCAATATCACTAGACATCGTCACATATCACTAGACATCATCCCATATCACTAGACATCATCCAATATCACTAGACATCATCCAATATCACCAGACATAATACAACATCACTGGACATGCTTTAACATTACTAGACAACATAACATCCAACATTTCTAGACAACGTTCAATGTGGACATGTAGAATGTGGTCCACTTGACATCATCCAACGACTCATCCAATGTCATTTGACATCGTCCAATATCACTAGATACATCCAATATCACTAGACTTCGTCCAATATCACTAGACATCGTCCAATATCACTAGACATCGTCCAATATCACTAGACATCGTCCCATATCACTAGACATAATACAACATCACTAGACATAATACAACATCACTAGACATGCTTTAACATTACTAGACAACATATCATCCAATATCACTAGACATCATCCAATGTCACTAGACATCGTCCAATATCACTAGACATCGTCCCTTATCACTGGACATAATACAGCATCACTAGACAACATAACATCCAACACTTCAAGACAACGTTCAATATCACTAGACATAATCCAATATCACTAGACATCGTCCAACATCACTAGACATCGTCCAACATCACTAGACATCATCCAATATCACTAGACATCGTCCCATATCAATAGAAATAATACAACATTACCAGACATAATACAACATCACTAGACATGCTTTAACATTACTAGACAACATATCGCTCAATATCACTAGACATCATCCAATATCACTAGACATCATTCAATATCACTAGACATCGTCTAATATCACTAGACATCATCCAATATCACTAGACATCGTCCAATATCACTAGACATCGTCCCATATCACTAGAAATAATACAACATCACTAGACATGCTTTAACATTACTAGACAACATAACATCCAACATTTCTAGACAAGGTTCAATGTGGACTTGTAGAATGTGGTCCACTTGACATCATCCAACGACTCATCCAATGTCACTAGACATCATCCAATATCACTAGACATCATCCAATATCACTAGTCATCGTCCAATGTCACTAGATATCATCCAATATCACTATACATTATCCAATATCACTAGGCATCGTCAAATATCATCAGACATCGTTCCATATCACTGGACATCATCCAATATCACTAGACATCATCCAATATCACTAGACATCGTCCAATATCACTAGACATCGTCCCATATCACTAGACATTATACAACATCACTAGACATAATACAACATCACTAGACATGCTTTAACATTACTAGACAACATATCGTCCAATATCACTAGACATCATCCAATGTCACTAGACATCGTCCAATATCACTAGACATCATCCAATATCACTAGACGTCATCCAATATCACTAGACATCAACCAATATCACTAGACATCATCAAATATCACTAGACATCATCCCATATCACTAGACATCATCCCATATCACTAGACATCATCAAATATAACTAGACATCATCCAATATCACTAGACATAATACAACATCACTAGACATGCTTTAACATTACTAGACAACATAACATACAACATTTCTAGACAACGTTCAATGTGGACTTGTACAATGTGGTCCACTTGACATCATCCAACGACTCATCCAATGTCACTAGACATCGTCCAATATCACTAGACATCATCCAACATCACTAGACATCGTCCAATATCACTAGACATCGTCCCATATCACTAGAAATAATACAACATCACTAGACATGCTTTAACATTACTAGACAACATATCATCCAATATCACTAGACATCATCCAATATCACTAGACATCATCCAATATCACTAGACATCATCCAATATCACTAGACATCGTCCAATATCACTAAACATCATCCAATATTACTAGGCATCATCCAATATCACTAGACATAATACAACATCACTAGACATGCTTTAACATTACTAGACAACATAACATCCAACATTTCTAGACAACGTTCAATGTGGACATGTAGAATGTGGTCCACTTGACATCATCCAATGTCACTAGACATCGTCCAATATCACTAGACATCATCCAATATCACTAGACATCGTCCCATATCACTAGACATAATACAACATCACTAGACATAATACAACATCACTAGACATGCTTTAACATTACTAGACAACATATCGTCCAATATCACTAGACATCATCCAAAATCACTAGACATCGTCAAATATCACTAGACATCATCCCATATCACTAGACATCATCCCATATCACTAGACATCATCCAAAATCACTAGACATCATCCAATATCACTAGATATAATACAACATCACTAGACATGCTTTAACATTACTAGACAACATAACGTACAACATTTCTAGACAACGTTCAATGTGGACTTGTAGAATGTGGTCCACTTGACATCATCCAACGACTCATCCAATGTCACTAGACATCGTCCAATATCACTAGACATCGTCCAATATCACTAGACATCGTCCCGTATCACTAGAAATAATACAACATCACTAGACATGCTTTAACATTATTAGACGATATATCATCCAATATCACTAGACATCATCCAATATCACTAGACATCATCCAATATCACTACACATCATCCAATATTACTAGGCATCGTCAAATATCACTAGACATTATCCCATATCACTAGACAACATCCCATATCACTAGACATCATCCAATATCACTAGACATAATACCACATCACTAGGCATGCTTTAACATTACTAGACAACATAACATCCAACATTTCTAGACAACGTTCAATGTGGACATGTAGAATGTGGTCCACTTGACATCATCCAATGTCGGTAGACATCGTCCAATATCACTAGACATCATCCAATATCACTAGACATCGTCCAATATCACTAGACATCGTCCCATATCACTAGACATAATACAACATCACTAGACATGCTTTAACATTACTAGACAACATATCGTCCAATATCACTAGATATCATCCAATGTCACTAGACATCGTCCAATATCACTAGACATCGTCCCATATCACTAGAAATAATACAACATCACTAGACATAATACAGCATCACTAGACAACATAACATCCAACATTTCTAGACAACGTTCAATATCACTAGACATCGTGCAATATCACCAGACATCGTCCCATATCACTTGACGTCATCCCATATCACTAGACATCATCCAGTATCACTAGACATCATCCAATATCACTAGACATACTAAAACATCACTAGACATGCTTTAACATTACTAGACAACATAACATCCAACATTTCTAGACAATGTTCAATGTGGACATGTAGAGTGTGGTCCACTTGACATTATCCAACTACTCATCCAATGTCACTAGACATAGTCCAATATCACTAGACATCGTCCCATATCACTAGACATCGTCTCATATCACTAGACATCGTCCAATATCACTAGACATAATACAACATCACTAGACATGCTTCAACATTACTAGACAACATATCGTCCAATATCACTAGATATCATAGAATGTCACTAGACATCGTCCAATATCACTAGACATCGTCCCATATCACTAGAAATAATACAACATCACTAGACATAATACAGCATCACTAGACAACATAACATCCAACATTTCTAGACAATGTTCAATGTGGACATGTAGAGTGTGGTCCACTTGGCATCATCCAACGACTCATCCAATGTCACTAGACATCATCCAATATCACTAGACATCGTCCAATATCACTAGACATCGTCCCATATCACTAGACATAATACAACATCACTAGACATGCTTTAACATTACTAGACAACATATCGTCCAATATCACTAGACATCACCCAATGTCACTAGACATCGTCCAATATCACTAGACATCATCCAATATCACTAGACATCATCCAATATCACTAGACATCATCCAATATCTTTAGACATCGTCCCATATCACTAGAAATAATACAACATCACTAGACATGCTTTAACATTGCTAGACAACATATCATCCAATATCACTAGACATCATCCAATATCACTAGAGATCGTCCAATATCACTAGACATCATCCCACATCACTAGACATTATCCCATATCACTAGACATCATCCAATATCACTAGACATCATCCAATATCACTAGACATCATCCAATATCACTAGACATCGTCAAATATCACTAGAAATCATCCCATAACACTAGACATCATCCCACATCACTAGACATCATCCCATATCACTAGACATCATCCAATATCACTAGACATCATCCAATATCACTAGACATCATCCAATATCTCTAGACATAATACAACATCACTAGACATGCTTTAACATTACTAGAAAACATAACATACAACATTTCTAGACAACGTTCAATGTGCACTTGTAGAATGTGGTCCACTTGACATCATCCAACGACTCATTCAATGTCACTAGACATCGTCCCATATCACTAGACATCATCCAATATCACTAGACATCATCCAATATCACTAGACATCATCCAATATCACTAGACATCGTCAAATATCACTAGACATCATCCCATATCACTAGACATCATCCCATATCACTAGACATCATCCCATATCACTAGACATCATCCAATATCACTAGACATCATCCTGTATCACTAGACATCATCCTATATCACTAGACATCATCCTACATCACTAGACATAATACAACATCACTAGACATGCTTTAACATTACTAGACAACATAACATACAACATTTCTAGACAACGTTCAATGTGGACTTGTAGAATGTGGTCCACTTGACATCATCCAACGACTCATCCAATGTCACTAGACATCGTCCCATATCACTAGAAATAATACAACATCACTAGACATAATACAACATCACTAGACATGCTTTAACATTACTAGACAACATATCATCCAATATCACTAGACATCATCCAATATCACTAGACATAATCCAATATCACTAGACATCGTCCAATATCACTAGACATCATCCAATATCACTAGACATCATCCAATATTACTAGGCATCGTCAAATATCACTATACATCATCCCATATCACTAGACATCATCCAATATTACTAGACATCATCCAATATCACTAGACAATACAACATCACTAGACATGCTTTAAAATTACTAGACAACATAACATCCAACATTTCTAGACAACGTTCAATGTGGACATGTAGAATGTGGTCCACTTGACATCATCCAACGACTCATCCAATGTCATTAGACATCGTCCAACATCACTAGATACATCCAATATCACTAGACATCGTCCAATATCACTAGACATCGTCCCATATCACTACACATAATACAACATCACTAGACATGCTTTAACTTTACTAGACAACATATCGTCCAATATCACTAGACATCATCCAATATCACTAGAAATCGTCCCATATCACTAGACATAATACAGCATCACTAGACAACATAACATCCAACATTTCAAGACAACGTTAGAATAGAATAGAATAGAATAGAAAAACTTTATTTACCCACGGTGACTTTGTCAAAAATTACAAATAATTGCACTTTTGTTTTTCACAAATGCCGTGAAAATATATAACTACATATACTAATTACAATATTTTACATCAGTATATTAACTATAAATAAAATAAGTATTTCGGTTAAAACAGAGCAATAATTCGGAAAAATACTAAAATTCAATAGGGAGATTGAGAGATGCTAGTTTGTATATCACTAATCATCACTAATCATCACTAGACATCCTCCAATATCACTAGACATCGTCCAACATCACTAGACATCATCCAATATCACTAGACATCGTGCAATATCACTAGACATCGTGCAATATCACTAGACATCGTCCAATATCACTAGACATCGTCCCATATCACTAGACATCATCCCATATCACTAGACATCATCCCATATCACTAGACATCATCCCATATCACTAGACATCATCCCATATCACTAGACATCATCCAATATCACTACACATCATCCTATATCACTAGACATAATACAACATCACTAGACATGCTTTAACATTACTAGACAACATAACATACAACATTTCTAGACAACGTTCAATGTGGACTTGTAGAATGTGGTCCACTTGACATCATCCAACGACTCATCCAATGTCACTAGTCATCGTCCCATATCACTAGAAATAATACAACATCACTAGACATAATACAACATCACTAGACATGCTTTAACATTACTAGACAACATATCATCCAATATCACTATACATCATCCAATATCACTAGACATAATCCAATGTCACTACACATCGTCCAATACCACTAGACATCATCCAATATCACTAGACATCATCCAATATTACTAGGCATCGTCAAATATCACTAGACATCATCCCATATCACTAGACATCATCCAATATCACTAGACATCATCCAATATCACTAGACATAATACAACATCACTAGACATGCTTTAAAATTACTAGACAACATAACATCCAACATTTCTAGACAACGTTCAATGTGGACTTGTAGAATGTGGTCCACTTGACATCATCCAACGACTCATCCAATGTCACTAGACATCGTCCCATATCACTAGAAATAATACAACATCACTAGACATAATACAACATCACTAGACATGCTTTAACATTACTAGACAACATATCATCCAATATCACTAGACATCATCCAATATCACTAGACATAATCCAATATCACTAGACATCGTCCAATATCACTAGACATCATCCAATATCACTAGACATCATCCAATATTACTAGGCATAATCCAATATCACTAGACATCGTCCAATATCACTAGACATCATCCAATATCACTAGACATCATCCAATATCACTAGACATAATACAACATCACTAGACATGCTTTGAAATTACTAGACAACATAACATCCAACATTTCTAGACAACGTTCAATGTGGACAGGTAGAGTGTGGTCCACTTGACATCATCCAACGACTCATCCAATGTCACTAGACATAGTCCAATATTACTAGACATCGTCCCATATCACTAGACATCGTCCCATATCACTAGACATAATACAACATCACTAGACATGCTTTAACATTACTAGACAACATATCGTCCAATATCACTAGATATCATCCAATGTCACTAGACATCGTCCAATATCACTAGACATCGTCCCATATCACTAGAAATAATACAACATCACTAGACATAATACAGCATCACTAGACAACATAACATCCAACATTTCTAGACAATGTTCAATGTGGACATGTAGAGTGTGGTCCACTTGACATCATCCAACGACTCATCCAATGTCACTAGACATCATCCAATATCACTAGACATCGTCCCATATCACTAGAAATAATACAACATCACTAGACATAATACAGCATCACTAGACAACATAACATCCAACATTTCTAGACAACGTTCAATATCACTAGACATGATCCAATATCACTAGACATCGTCCAACATCACTAGACATCAACCAATATCACTAGACATCATCCAATATCACTAGACATCATCCAATATCACTAGACATCATCCAATATCACTAGACATAATACAACATCACTAGAAATGCTTTAACATTACTAGACAACATATCGTCCAATATCACTAGACATCATCCAATGTCACTAGACATCATCCAATGTCACTAGACATCGTCCAATATCACTAGACATCGTCCAATATCACTAGACATCATCCAATATCACTAGACATCATCCCATGTCACTAGAACATCATCCAATATCACTAGACATCGTCAAATATCAATAGACGTCATCCCATATCACTAGACATCATCCAGTATCACTAGACATCATCCAATATCACTAGACATAATAAAACATCACTAGACATGCTTTAACATTACTAGACAACATAATATCCAACATTTCTAGACAATGTTCAATGTGGACATGTAGAGTGTGGTCCACTTGACATCATCCAACGACTCATCCAATGTCACTAGACATCGTCCAATATCGCTAGACATAATACAGCATCACTAGACATAACACAACATCACTAGACATGCTTTAACATTACTAGACAACATATCTTCCAATATCACTAGACATCACCCAATGTCACTAGACATCGTCCAATATCACTAGACATCGTCCCATATCACTAGACATCATCCAATATCACTAGACATCATCCAATATCACTAGACATCGTCCCATATCACTAGAAATAATACAACATCACTAGAGATGCTTTAACATTACCAGACAACATATCATCCAATATCACTAGACATCATCCAATATCACTAGAGATCGTCCAATATCACTAGACATCATCCCACATCACTAGACATTATCCCATATCACTAGACATCATCCAATATCACTAGACATCATCCAATATCACTAGACATAATACAACATCACTAGACATGCTTTAACATTACTAGAAAACATAACATACAACATTTCTAGACAACGTTCAATGTGGACTTGTAGAATGTGGTCCACTTGACATCATCCAACGACTCATCCAATGTCACTAGACATCGTCCCATATCACTAGACATCATCCAATATCACTAGACATCATCCAATATCACTAGACGTCATCAAATATCACTAGACATCGTCCAATATCACTAGACATCATCCAATATCACTATACATCATCCAATATCACTAGGCATCGTCAAATATCACTAGACATCATTCCATATCACTGGACATCATCCAATATCACTAGTCATCATCTAATATCACTTGACATCGTCCAATAACACTAGATACATCCAATATCACTAGACATCGTCCAATATCACAAGACATCGTCCAATATCACTAGACATCGTCCAATATCACTAGACATCGTCCCATATCACTAGAAATAATACAACATCACTAGACATGCTTTAACATTACTAGACAACATATCATCCAATATCACTAGACATCATCCAATATCACTAGACATCATCCAATATCACTAGACATCGTCCAATATCACTAGACATCATCCAATATCACTAGACATCATCCAATATCACTAGACATCATCCAATATTACTAGGCATCGTCAAATATCACTAGACATTATCCCATATCACTAGACATCATCCAATATCACTAGACATCATCCAATATCACTAGACATAATACAACATCACTAGACATGCTTTAGCATTACTAGACAACATAACATCCAACATTTCTAGACAACGTTCAATGTGGACATGTAGAATGTGGTCCACTTGACATCATCCAATGTCACTAGACATCGTCCAATATCACTAGACATCATCCAATATCACTAGACATCGTCCCATATCACTAGACATAATACATCATCACTAGACATAACACAACATCACTAAACATGCTTTAACATTACTAGACAACATATCGTCCAATATCACTAGACATCATCCAATGTCACTAGACATCGTTCAATATCACTAGACATTATCCAATATCACTAGACATCGTCAAATATCACTAGACATCATCCCATATCACTAGACATCATGCAATATCACTAGATATAATACAACATCACTAGACATGCTTTAACATTACTAGACAACATAACATACAACATTTCTAGACAACGTTCAATGTGGACTTGTAGAATGTGGTCCACTTGACATCATGCAACGACTCATCCAATGTCACTAGACATCGTCCAGTATCACTAGACATCATCCAATATCACTAGACATCGTCCAATATCACTAGATATCGTCCCATATCACTAGACATCGTCCCATATCACTAGAAATAATACAACATCACTAGACATGCTTTAACATTATTAGACGATATATCATCCAATATCACTAGACATCATCCAATATCACTAGACATCATCCAATATCACTAGACATCATCCAATATTACTAGGCATCGTCAAATATCACTAGACATTATCCCATATCACTAGACATCATCCAATATCACTAGACATCATCCAATATCACTAGACATCATCCAATATCACTAGACATAATACAACATCACTAGACATGCTTTAACATTACTAGACAACATAACATCCAACATTTCTAGACAACGTTCAATGTGGACATGTAGAATGTGGTCCACTTGACATCATCCAATGTCACTAGACATCGTCCAATATCAGTAGACATCATCCAATATCACTAGACATCGTCCCATATCACTAGACATAATACAACATCACTAGACATAACACAACATCACTAGACATGCTTGAACATTACTAGACAACATATCGTCCAATATCACTAGACATCATCCAATGTCACTAGACATCGTCCAATATCACTAGACATCATCCAATATCACTAGACATCGTCAAATATCACTAGACATCATCCCATATCACTAGACATCATCCCATATCACTAGACATCATGCAATATCACTAGATATAATACAACATCACTAGACATGCTTTAACATTACTAGACAACATAACATACAACATTTCTAGACAACGTTCAATGTGGACTTGTAGAATGTGGTCCACTTGACATCATCCAACGACTCATCCAATGTCACTAGACATCGTCCAGTATCACTAGACATCATCCAATATCACTAGACATCGTCCAATATCACTAGATATCGTCCCATATCACTAGACATCGTCCCATATCACTAGAAATAATAAAACATCACTAGACATGCTTTAACATTATTAGACGATATATCATCCAATATCACTAGACATCATCCAATATCACTAGACATCATCCAACATCACTAGACATCATCCAATATTACTAGGCATCGTCAAATATCACTAGACATTATCCCATATCACTAGACATCATCCCATATCACTAGACATCATCCAATATCACTAGACATAATACAACATCACTAGGCATGCTTTAACATTACTAGACAACATAACATCCAACATTTCTAGACAACGTTCAATGTGGACATGCAGAATGTCGTCCAACATCACTAGACATCATCCAATGTCGGTAGACATCGTCCAATATCGCTAGACATCATCCAATATCACTAGACATCGTCCAATATCACTAGACATCGTCCCATATCACTAGACATAATACAACATCACTAGACATAACACAACATCACTAGACATGCTTTAACATTACTAGACAACATATCTTCCAATATCACTAGACATCATCCAATATCACTAGACATCGTCCAATATCACTAGACATCATCCTATAGCACTAGAGATCGTCCAATATCACTAGACATCGTCCAATATCACTAGACATCGTGGAATATCACTAGACATCGTCCAATATCACTAGACATCGTCCAATATCACTAGACATCGTCCAATATCACTAGACATCGTCCCATATCACTAGAAATAATACAACATCACTAGACATAATACATCACTAGACATGCTTTAACATTACTAGACAACATATCATCCAATATCACTACACATCATCCAATATCACTGGACATTATCCAATATCACTAGTCATTGTCCAATATCACTAGACATCATTCAATATCACTAGACATCATTCAATATCACTAGACATCAACCAATATCACTAGACATCGTCAAATATCACTAGACATCATCCCATATCACTAGACATCATCCAATATCACTAGACATAATACAACATCACTAGACATGCTTTAACATTACTAGACAACATAACATCCAACATTTCTAAAGAACGTTCAATGTGGACATGTGGACATGTAGAATGTGGTACACTTGACATCATCCAACGACTCTGGACATTAAATACCTCACACAGATTTACCTTAACAACAGGTCAGCCTGTTAGAGTAGCTTTTCGCACAAAACAGGACAACTAGATAGAAAACCCATTCACGTATAATAGAGCAACCGTTTGGAAAACCCATTCACACATAATAGAACAACTACATAGAAAAACCATCATCACATAATAGAGCAACCGTATAGGAAACCAATTCACACACAATAGAACAACTACATAGGAAAACCATTCTCATATAATAGAGCAATCGTATAGAAAACCAATTCACACACAATAGAACAACTACATAGAAAAACCATTCACGTATAATAGAGCAACCGTATAGAAAACCTATTCACACACAATAGAACAACTACATAGAAAAACCATTCTCACATATAATAGAGCAACCGTATAGAAAACCAATTCACACACAATAGAACAACTACATAGAAAACCATTCTCACATATAATAGAGCAACCGTATAGAAAACCCATTCACATACAACAGGTCAGCCTGTTAAAGTAGCCATTCACACATAACAGGACAACTAGATAGAAAAACCATTCTCACATAATAGAGCAACCGTATAGAAAACCAATTCACACACAATATAACAACTACATAGAAAAACCATCCTCACATAATAGAGCAACCGTATAGAAAACCAATTCACGCACAATAGAACAACTACATAGAAAAACCATTCACATATAATAGAGCAACTGAAAAGAAAACCAATTCACACACAATAGAACAACTACATAGAAAACCATTCTCACATATAATAGAGCAACCGTATAGAAAACCAATTCACACACAATAGAACAACTACATAGAAAAACCATTCACATATTTATATTATAACAGGTCAGTCAGATAGGGTAACTGTTAACACATAACAGGACAAGCACATAGCGATCTACCATTCACAATATAACAGGGCAACCAAAACCTATTCACACATAATGCGGTTAAATGGCCCCAACATTACAAGACTTTTAAGTTTATTTTTTGAAAACTTCACGAAAAATAGATTTGCGCACGTGATTTCCACACAATGTCTACGTGGTCTAGCGGTAATAAACGCTTCTTCACTTAATTGACGGCCTTATCTCTGTCGTCGTTTTATTTACGTTGTGTGACTTTCCAAAGGGGTTCAGCGGCCGTTGACCACCGATTTGTTTTTTTTTTATTTAATAAAACCAAGAACAAACCAAAGGTCAGGTGGCAGACGTTTTGGGCTGAAAATTGTCAATCTATATTTTTTTTTTCGGCTTCAGAGATCTGACACCAAAACAAATACTCTTGAGATTAATGTGCAGAAGAAAATTAACTCGAAGGAAATCTGAAAATTCGGAAATTTTTTTCAGCAAAAGCTCTCACAAAACACTCTTTTCCGAGCATAAAATTTGGTAAAAAAAATCGTCTTCAAATAAAATGTGGTCAAAAATTCTGCAAGCTATCCAAAAAAACATGTGTAATTTTTTTGGCTGGAAATTTCAAACTTTGCTATTTTAAACGATAGAAGAAATTATTTACAAATTTTCTTTAATCGTTTAAAACAGAAGAAGTTTGAAATTTCCAGCAAAAAATTACCTCTTGCTTAAAAAAATTAAAAAAAAAAGGAAAACGGGTGGTCGGCGGGGGCTGAACCCCCTAGTTAAGTCACACAAATTGAAATTAAACGACGGCAGAGATAAGGCCGTCATGTGTTTAAGTCAAGATTTTATTTCGAGCCTAAAATTTGGTAAAAAGAAATTGTCTGCAAATAAAATACTTTGAAATGAAAATTGTGTAATTTATTTTTTTGGCTGGAAATTTCAAACTTTCGCTTTTTTTAAACGATCAAGAAGATTTTGTAAAAAATCTCTTCGATCTGTTTAAAACAGTGAAAGTTTGAAATTTCCAGTCAAAAATTACTACTTGCTTCCCAAAAAAAGAAAAAAAAGGAAAATTGGGTGGTCGACGGCGGGGGCTGAACCCCCTTGTTAAGTCACACAAACTTAAATTAAACGACGGCAGAGATAAGGCCGTCATGTGTTTAAGTCAAGAAGCGCAAGCTTATTACCACTACACCACGGAGGCGTAGCACGAGAAAGAGAGGTCGAAATTACCTAGAAGTAGGTTATGAGGTCTATTGTTTTCACTGAATATATTACCTTTAATTAGGCATGTTTTATTCAGTCCGTGCAAAATGTTGCTCACTTTGCAAAACAATACACAACACCACCAACGTTTGTAAACAAATTGTCTGTTGTTTGCATTGAATCTATATTAGTGTTAATGTGATGTTTTATTCATAGTCCGCGCGAATTTTAGCTGCTTTGTTTGGTAATGCAAACGAATGAGACGGTAAACAATTGTGTTTTTCTATCATCTACTAATTTTGATCTTGCTTTTTGTTTTACAGTCGTCTTTCTGAAGTTGGATTCAAGTGGACCAGGAGAGAAGAAATAAAAATATATATTTTTTCGACTGTAGCTGTCGTTCTTTGAAACAAGAAGTTCTGGTTTAAAAGAGCTCCTTTCGATTTCTTCTCAGGAGAAAAATCGAACATTAAGGTGTTTCAATACAGTTTTCTGGAGACCATACCTACATTTCTCAATCGGCTTTTAAGCGATCTTTTCCAAGTCTGATCAACGTGAAACTTTCACCAGTAACTGGTTTTAAATTGATGTTTGGCAAGAAGTATTTTCTGGTAATATCGATATTACCATGACGGCGACAAACAAAAAAAACTTCGAAATCAGTAAAAGTGAAATTTTGCGCGTTTAAGAATTTGAATTGAAAATCCCACATAGACATCATAAAATAGGGTGTACGGCATATTATAAGATGTGTATGTGGGATCTTCAATGCGAATTCTTAAACGCGCAAAATTTTACTTTCACTGATTTCGAAGTTTCTTGTCATGGTGATATCTATCTTGGCAAACCTCAACTCAAAACCAGTTACTGGTGAAAATTTTACTTTGCTCTGACTTGTTATGGTCTCCAGAAAACTGTATCGAACTTCCTGTTTACACTTTTGTGGAAAATGAGAATACAAAATTTCACGAATAGTATTTTATTCTGGAACTTCAAAAATTTGAAATACATGAATAGTGTTCAAACACTAGTTCTTACTATAATTTCAGACAGACAGTTCAAATACCCGTTCTTACTTCACATTCATTCAGTTGTAATACCCGTTCCGACTTTACACTTACTAGACAGTTCAAAATACCCGTTCTCGCTTTACACTTTCTAGACAGTTGAAATACCCGTTCTTGCTTTACACTTTCTAGACAGTTGAAATACCCGTTCTTGCTTTACACTTTCTAGACAGTTGTAATACCCGTTCCGACATTACACTTTCTAGACAGTTGAAATACCCGTTCTTGCTTTACACTTTCTAGACAGTTATAATACCCGTTCCGACATTACACTTTCTAGACAGTTGAAATACCCGTTCTTGCTTTACACTTTCTAGACAGTTGTAATACCCGTTCCGACATTACACTTTCTAGACAGTTGAAATACCCGTTCTTGCTTTACACTTTCTAGACAGTTGTAATACCCGTTCCGACATTACACTTTCTAGACAGTTGAAATACCCGTTCTTGCTTTACACTTTCTAGACAGTTGTAATACCCGTTCCGACTTTACACTTTCTAGACAGTTGTAATACCCGTTCCGACTTTACACTTTCTGGACAGTTATAATACCCGTTCCGACATTACACTTTCTAGACAGTTGAAATTCCCGTTCCGACATTACACTTTCTGGACAGTTCAAAATACCCGTTCTTGCTTTACACTTTCTAGACAGTTGAAATTCCCGTTCCGACATTACACTTTCTGGACAGTTCAAAATTCCCGTTCTTGCTTTACATTTTCTGGACAGTTGTAATACCCGTTCCGACATTACACTTTCTAGACAGTTGAAATACCCGTTCTTGCTTTACACTTTCTAGACAGTTGAAATACCCGTTCCGACATTACACTTTCTGGACAGTTCAAAATTCCCGTTCTTGCTTTACACTTTCTAGACAGTTGTAATACCCGTTCCGACATTACACTTTCTGGACAGTTTGAAATTCCCGTTCTTGCTTTACACTTTCTAGACAGTTGTAATACCCGTTCCGACATTACACTTTCTAGACAGTTGAAATTCCCGTTCTTGCTTTACACTTTCTAGACAGTTGTAATACCCGTTCCGACATTACACTTTCTGGACAGTTCAAAATTCCCGTTCTTGCTTTACACTTACTAGACAGTTCAAAATTCCCGTTCTTGCTTTACACTTTCTAGACAGTTGAAATACCCGTTCCGACATTACACTTTCTAGACAGTTGAAATTCCCGTTCTTGCTTTACACTTTCTAGACAGTTGTAATACCCGTTCCGACATTACACTTTCTGGACAGTTCAAAATTCCCGTTCTTGCTTTACACTTACTAGACAGTTCAAAATTCCCGTTCTTGCTTTACACTTTCTAGACAGTTGAAATTCCCGTTCCGACATTACACTTTCTAGACAGTTGAAATTCCCGTTCTTGCTTTACACTTTCTAGACAGTTGTAATACCCATTCCGACATAACACTTTCTGGACAGTTCAAAATTCCCGTTCTTGCTTTACACTTACTAGACAGTTCAAAATACCCGTTCCGACATTACACTTTCTAGACAGTTGTAATACCCATTCCGACATTACACTTTCTAGACAGTTCAAAATTCCCGTTCTTGCTTTACACTTACTAGACAGTTCAAAATTCCCGTTCTTGCTTTACACTTTCTAGACAGTTGAAATACCCGTTCCGACATTACACTTTCTAGACAGTTGAAATTCCCGTTCTTGCTTTACACTTTCTAGACAGTTGTAATACCCATTCCGACATAACACTTTCTGGACAGTTCAAAATTCCCGTTCTTGCTTTACACTTACTAGACAGTTCAAAATACCCGTTCCGACATTACACTTTCTAGACAGTTGAAATTCCCGTTCTTGCTTTACACTTACTAGACAGTTCAAAATTCCCGTTCTTGCTTTACACTTACTAGACAGTTCAAAATTCCCGTTCTTGCTTTACACTTACTAGACAGTTGAAATTCCCGTTCTTGCTTTACACTTTCTAGACAGTTGTAATACCCATTCCGACATTACACTTTCTAGACAGTTCAAAATTCCCGTTCTTGCTTTACACTTACTAGACAGTTCAAAATTCCCGTTCTTGCTTTACACTTTCTAGACAGTTGAAATACCCGTTCCGACATTACACTTTCTAGACAGTTGAAATTCCCGTTCTTGCTTTACACTTACCAGACAGTTCAAAATTCCCGTTCTTGCTTTACACTTTCTGGACAGTTGAAAAACGCGTTCCGACTTTACACTTACTAGACAGTTCAAAATTCCCGTTCTTGCTTTACACTTTCTAGACAGTTGAAATACCCGTTCCGACATTACACTTTCTAGACAGTTGAAATACCCGTTCCGACATTACACTTTCTAGACAGTTGAAATACCCGTTCCGACATTACACTTTCTAGACAGTTCAAAATTCCCGTTCTTGCTTTACACTTTCTAGACAGTTGAAATACCCGTTCTTGCTTTACACTTTCTAGACAGTTGAAATACCCGTTCCGACATTACACTTTCTAGACAGTTGAAATTCCCGTTCCGACATTACACTTTCTAGACAGTTGAAATACCCGTTCCGACATTACACTTTCTAGACAGTTGAAATACCCGTTCCGACATTACACTTTCTAGACAGTTGAAATACCCGTTCCGACATTACACTTTCTAGACAGTTGAAATACCCGTTCCGACATTACACTTTCTAGACAGTTGAAATTCCCGTTCTTGCTTTACACTTTCTAGACAGTTGAAATACCCGTTCTTGCTTTACACTTTCTAGACAGTTGAAATACCCGTTCCGGCTTTACACTTACTAGACAGTTGAAATACCCGTTCCGACTTTACACTTACTAGACAGTTGAAATACCCGTTCCGACTTTACACTTACTAGACAGTTGAAATACCCGTTCCGACTTTACACTTACTAGACAGTTCAAAATACCCATTCTTGCTTTCCATTTACACAGTTATAGAATTCAAAATCCTTTTCACTTGCGCTTTTGCCGTTTTACATGTATATTCCTGACTTTTATACACGCGCTGGGAAAACCTACGCTTTAACGAGCTACTTTAACGTCCGTCTTCAGTCGATAACTTCTAATTGACATGAATCCATCTGTTAAAGCAAATCAAAATAAGTATTAATAGCTTTGAATAAAATAACACTAATTAACGCAACTAGATTCACTACAAACAACACAACCTATTTCCGCAAAAGTATAACATGGTGGACATTTCAAATGATCATAGAAAACTCCACAATATTCGTTTAGTAGCTTTTACAATTTTGGACCACATTCAAGACAATTTATTCAGCAAATTTTCCGCTCGAAATTAAAAATATTTTTGTACACTAGTTATTTTAAAACAACAGATTTACAACTTTTGTTCCAAGAGATGTTAAGGTGTTTCGGTGAAGTTTTGCGCGTTAAAGATTTCGCATTGAAAACCCACATAGGTCCACATAAAAACTCCGAACACAACAAGCTTTCAAAATCCACCACAATTGCTTTATTCAATTTACCCGCTTTCACTCCAGCGTTGTCATCTTGGAATTTGTTTAAAAACGTTTGTGGTGTTACATGTATTGTTTTACAAAGTAAGCAACATTTTGCACGGACTGAATGAAACATGCCTAATTAAAGGTAATATATTCAATGAAAACAATAGACCTCACAACCTATTTCTAGGTAATTTCGACCGCTCTTTCTCGTGCTACGCCTCCGTGGCGTAGTGGTAATAAGCTTGCGCTTCTTAACTTAAACACATGACGGCCTTATCTCTGCCGTCGTTTAATTTAAGTTTGTGTGACTTAACCAGGGGGTTCAGCCCCCGCCGTCGACCACCCAATTTTCCTTTTTTTTTTGGTGAAGCAAGCAGTAATTTTTGACTGGAAATTTCAAACTTTCACTGTTTTAAACAGATCAAAGAGATTTTTTATGAAATCTTTTTAATCGTTTAAAATAGCAAAAGTTTGAAATTTCCAGCCAAAAAAATAAATTACACAATTTTTCTTTGGAGACAATTTCTTTTTACCAAATTTTAGGCTCAAAATAAATATAAATTATTTGTAGAGCTTTTGTTAAAAAAAATTAAGAATATATTTGCCTCACTAAGCACTCTCTTTTAAATGTAAGAAAAAAAAACCTACATATTTTTCAATGCTGACAACATTTGCTTTCCAGAAATATCCGCCTTCACCCAGCTGGCAGCTCGTAGAACGTTTTTTTGTTCCCATTTTTCTTCAGTGATATAAAAATAGTTTCAGCTTCAGACTGTCATACTGACAAACAAATTAAGGATTTTAAATGTTCAACAAAAATTTCTTCTACCTTCCAAATTATTTGTAAAAAGCAAGAGCATCGATAAAAGGGGAACGACTAAAAATCGTAATAAAATAACAAACGGCGGAGAAAAGCTGTCGTCTGTTGTGTGTGAAAGATAACTATCAAGTTGATCCATTGTGTGAATGATTAGAGTGATTTTAACTAATTGCTAGATACTGTTTCACGGTCTAGATACTGTTTCACGGTCTCACTACAATCACTGTACTTAATCAGGTTGACCTGTTGTGTGTAAATAATTACTCTATCAGGTTGATATTTTGTGTACAAAATGATTACTCTATTTTGCTGATCTGCTGTGTGTGAATGGTTACTTTATCAGACTGTTTTGTGGTGTGTCAGTGATTACTCTATCCACATAAAGTAATCATGTTCATCTATGAAATCCTACAGTGTGACTATTGAAATGACAGCTATTGAGCAGTACTTTTCTGTGTTGCTGTTTGTTCTGCTTTACAATGTGGTTCTAACTTTCGAGTCCATGTATGAAATCCTACAGTGTGACTATTGAAATGAAAGCTATCGGGCAGTACTTTTCTGTGTTGCTGTTTGTTATGCTTTACAATGTGATAACATTGTAACTTTCGAGTCCATGTATGAAATCCTACAGTGTGACTATTGAAATGAAAGCTATTGAGCAGTACTTTTCTAGGTTGCTGTTTGTTATGCTTTACAATGTGATTCTTACTTTCGAGTTCATGTATGAAATCCTACAGTGAGTTTTGAAATGAAAGCTATTGAGAAGTACTTTTCTACATGTATGTTGCTGTTTGTTATGCATTACAATGTGATTCTAACGAGTCCATCTACGAATTCCTACAGTGTGACTATTGAAATTAAAGCTATTGAGCAGTACTTTTCTGTGTTGCTGTTTGTTATGCTTTACAACGTGATTCTAACGAGTCCATCTATGAAATCCTACAGTGTGACTATTGAAATGAAAGCTATTGAGCAGTACTTTTCTATGTTGCTGTTTGTTATGCATTACAATGTGATTGTAACTTTTGAGTCCATGTATGAAATTTTCCAGTGTGATTATTGAAATGAAAGCTATTGAGCAGTAGTTTTGTGTTGCTGTTTGTTATTAGCTTTACAATGTGATTCTAACTTTCGAGTCCATGTATGAAATCCTACAGTGTGGCTATTGAAATGAAAGCAATTGAGCAGTACGTTTCTGTGTTGCTGTTTGTTAAGCTTTAAAATGTGATTTTTACTTTCGAGTCCAGGAAATCCTACAGTGTGACTATTGCAATGAAAGCTATTGAGCAGTACTTTTCTGTGTTGCTGTTTGTTCTAATGCTTTACAATGTGGTTCTAACTTACGAGTCCATGTATGAAATCCTACAGTGTGACTATTGAAATGAAAGCTATTGAGCAGAACTTTTCTGTGTTGCTGTTTGTTATGCTTTACAATGTGATTCTTACTTTCGAGTCCATGTATGAAATCCTACAGTGTGACTATTGAAATAAAAGTTATTGAGCAGTACTTTTCTATGTTGCTGTTTGTCATGCTTTACAATATGATTCTAACTTTCGAGTTCATGTATGAAATCCTACAGTGTGACTATTGAAATGAAAGCTATTGAGTAGCACTTTTCTATGTTGCTGTTTGTTAATATGCTTTACAATGTGATTATATCTTTTGAGTCCAGGGGTGGATCTAGGGGGGGTGGGGGTGCAGGGGGTGTGCACCCCCCCCCCCCCCTGAGATGACCTGCATCTTTGTAATATAAGGAGTATTCTGTAAGGGGCGGACCATTAGAAATCTTGGGAGGGGGGGTGACAATTACCAAAAAAAAAATCCTGCAAAGGAAAATTGTCTCAAAAAAAATTCCTGCAAGCAGTTGACCATAAAAAAATAAAATCCTGCAAGCTAACCGGCTATATATACATATATTTATTTATTTATTTTAAACTGCCTCAAAGGTCTATCTGGTACATATACCGATATCTTAATTTAGTGTACAGGTATACTGAAACAGTGGATAGCATTGTTGGCGCGCTCGGATTGGCTACTGAAACTCGGAATATTCACCTCCCAGCAATTTGCGCGCGAAAATTGTAATCGTTAATTGACAGGAATAAATGAGTTAAAAAGCATCATTTTCGTTATATTATGTCACTGTTTCAGTATATATATCCACCACTACCCGGCACCTCCACTTCGGTGAATAGTTGTTAAATAACCAAAACCTTGTTTATGTACATATTTGAAAACACTGTAAACATCATGAAATATGTAACCTGCTCTACAGATTGTCCAACCGTCCCGATTTCGTCGAGATTACCCCGATTTTGCTTGAAAATCCCGAATCCCGACCAATATGTGATCGGGATAGGAAAAATCCCGATTTTGACATCCGGTTCTGTCATTTTCGTCAAATTCTCGTAATACTTACTATACAAAAAGACGAAATTGCGTATACTTAACTCTGATATCCAGATAAACTAAAGAAACAGCAAGAAATATAAAATGAAATCGAGTACTTGTATGTGGAGCCACACAAAGAGACGCAAAGCGACGAGAAGCCACATCAATTCGCCAAACATTTTTGACAGAAATTGTTGTCTCAGAACACTAGAAATGGAGTTTCAGAGCATCAAGATTTCAAAATTTTCTGGTGGGGCATGCCCCCACACCCCCCTAACGGCTCGCGCCTTCGGCGCTCGACCACTCCATCTCAATTCTTATTTCTCCACATATTTTATGCAACGGTTCGACAGTCTGACTTGAATCTACTCTCCAGCGTTTAATACAAAAAATGAATTGGGCCAAGTATAAAAAAAATTGGAGCTTGCACACATTTATAAAGAAAATCTGAGAAAAAAAAAAACCTGCAGGCTTGCACCTCCCCCCAAAAAAAATCCTGCAGGAAACTCAGGCCGAAAAAAAAATTCATACACTGAAAATTTTTTGACCCCCCTCCCAGGATTTCTAATGGTCCACCCCTAAAGAAAAGAAAAAAACTATGTGGTTTATTCATTCCTAAGAGGTGCACCCCCTCCTAAGAAAAATCCTGGATCTGCTCCTGGAGTCCATGTATGAAATCCTACAGTATGACTATTGAAATGAAAGCTGTTGAGCAGTACTTTTCTATGTTCCTGTTTGTTAATATGCTTTACAATGTGATTATAACTTTCGAGTCGGTGTATGAAATCGTACAGAGTGACTATTGAAATGAAAGCTATTGAGCAGTACTTTTCTGTGTTCCTGTTTGTAATGCTTTTTAATGTGATTGTAACTCTCGAGTCCATGTAAGAAATCCTACAGTGTGACTATTGAAATGAAAGCTATTGAGCAGTACTTTTCTGTGTTGTGTTTGTTATGCTTCACAATAATATGATTCTAACTTTCGAGTCCATGTAAGAAATCCTACAGTGTGACTTTTGAAATAAAAGCTATTGAGCAGTACTTTTCTGTGTTGCTGTTTGTTAAGGTGGTTCCCAACAGTTTCCAGCACTTTCCAAGACTTAGACTTTGATGGGTCATTAAAACCACTCTTTATCAGCTGATGCTACAATCATGATATCAAACGAATGCCCAATGATTGGTGAAGACGTTGTTATAATTTTTGTGACACAATATGTTGCTATAGCAACAGTATAACCTGCAGAAAACACCCTTAATTTTAGCTTTAAGTGCTAATAACTCAAAAATAACTCAGTGAACGCTATTTTTTATTGTCGAATTTTCATCAGTAGGATAAGATGCAACTTATGGCAAAGTTTAAAAAAATTCTGTAGGTGGAGTTCCAAGTCATTAAATTTTCGAAAATTTAAGGTGGCTCTGAACTCCACCTACAGAATTTTTTTCAACTTTGTCAAAAGTTGCATCTTATCCTACTGATCAAAATTTGACAATAAAAAATGGGGTTTACCGAGTCAGTTTTATGTTTTTAACACTTAAAGCTAAAATTAGGGGGTTTTCAGCACGTTATAATGTTGCTATTGTAACATATTGTGTCACAAAAATGATAACAATCATTGGGCATTCGTTTGATATCATGATTGTAGAATCAATTGATAAAGAGTGGTTATAATGACCCATCAAATTCTAAGTCTTGAAAAGTGCTGGAAACTGTTGGGAGCCACATTAAATTTTACAATGTGATTCTTACTTTTGAGTCCATGTATGAAATCCTATAGTGACTATTGAAATAAAAGCTATTGAGCAGTACTTTTCCGCGTTGTGGTTTGTTAAGCATAACCACGTGATTCTTACTTTCGAGTCCATGTATGAAATCCTACGGTGAGACTATTGAAATGAAAGCTATTGAGCAGTACTTTTCTATGTTGCTGTTTGTCATGCTTTACAATGTGATTCTAACTTTCGAGTCCATGTATGAAATCCTACAGTGTGACTATTGAGATGAAAGCTATTGAGCAGTACTTCTCTATGCTGCTGTTTGTTATGCTTTACAATGTGATTCTTACTTTCGAGTCAATCTATGACATCCTACAGTGTGACTATTGAAATGAAAGCTATTGAGCAGTACTTTTCTGAGTTGCTGTTTGTTATGCTTTACAATGTGATTCTAACTTTCGAGTTCATGTATGAAATCCTACAGTGTGACTATTGAAATGAAAGCTATTGAGCAGTACTTTTCTATGTTGCTGTTTGTTATGCTTTACAATGTGGTTCTAACTTTCGAGTCCGTGTATGAAATCCTACAGAGTGACTATTGCAATGAAAGTTATTGAGCAGCACTTTTCTATGTTTCTGTTTGTTATGCTTTACAATGTGGTTCTAACTTTCGAGTCCATGCATGAAATTCTACAGTGTGACTATTGAAATGAAAGCTATTGCGCAGTACTTTTCTGTGTTGCTGTTTGTTATGCTTTACAATGTGATTGTAACTTTCGAGTCCATGTATGAAATCCTACAGTGTGACTATTGAAATGAAAGCTATTGAGCAGTACTTTTCTGTGTTGCTGTTTGTTAAGCATTACAATGTGATTCTTACTTTCGAGTTCATGTATGAAATCCTAAAGTGTGACTATCGAAATGAAAGCTATTGAGCAGTATATTTCTATGTTGCTGTTTGTTATGCTTTAAAATGTGATTTTTACTTTCGAGTCCAGGAAATCCTACAGTGTGACTATTGAAATGAAAGCTATTGAGCAGTACTTTTCTGTGTTGATGTTTGTTCTAATGCTTTACAATGTGGTTCTAACTTACGAGTCCATGTATGAAATCCTACAGTGTGACTATTCAAATGAAAGCTATTGAGCAGTACTTTTCTGTGGTGCTGTTTGTTAAGCATTACAATGTGATTCTTACTTTCGAGTCCATGTATGAAATCCTACATTGTGACTATTGAAATGAAAGCTATTGAGCAGTACTTTTCTGCGTTGCTGTTTGTTAAGCATTACAATGTGATTTTTACTTTCGAGTCCATATATGAAATCCTACAGTGTTGCTACTGAAATGAAAGCTATTGAGCAGTACTTTTCTCTGTTGCTGTTTGTTAAGGTGGCTCCCAACAGTTTCCAGCACTTATCAAGACTTAGATTTTGATGGGTCATTAAAACCACTCTCTTTATCAGTTGATGCTACAATCATGATATCAAACGAATGCCCAGTGATTGGTGAACACATTGTTAACATTTTTGTGACGCAATATGTTACTATAGCAACAGTATAACCTGCAGAAAACCCCCTTAATTTTAGCTTTAAGTGCTAATAACTAAAAAATAACACGGTGAGCCCCATTTTTTATTGTCGAATTTTGATCAGTAGGATAAGATGCAACTTATGGTAAAGTTTTAAAAAATTCTGTAGGTGGAGTTCAGAGCCATATTAAATTTCGAAAATTTAAGGTGGCACTAAACCCCAGCCACAGAATTTTTTCAACTTTGTCAAAAGTTGCATCTTATCCTACTGATCAAAATTTGACAATAAAAAATGTGGTTCACCAAGTCATTTTTGAGTTTTTAACACTTAAAGCTAAAATTAAGGGTGTTTTCAGCACGTTATAATGTTGCTATAGTAACATATTGTGTCACAAAAATGATAACAATCATTGGACATTTGTTTGATATCATGATTGTAGCATCAACTGATGAAGAGTGGTTATAATGACCCATCACATTCTAAGTCTTGAAAAGTGATGGAAACTGTTGGGAGCCACCTTAAACTTTACAATGTGATTCTTACTTTCGAGTCCATGTATGAAATCCTACAGTGTGACTATTGAAATGAAAGCTATACACTTTATTCATAAATGGGGGCCGATTTATTATTCTTTTGTATTTATTTTAATTAACCTCACTAGCCTCGTTAGCATGTGCAAATTCAAAAGAACTTATACTCTAAAATGAGGCTAGGGAGGCTAATTAAAATAAATACAAAAGAATAATAAATCGGCCGTCATTTATGAAAAAGGTGTATTGAGCAGTACTAGGGATGGTGAATGGTAAATCCGAGACTCGCTGAGACAAAGAAACCCGTGTTTCAAAATCCGAGACCACGACCGCAGCTACGTTATAAAATCCGAGCCCCAGACCCAATGCGGGAAAAAACCGAGCCCGAGACTCAGTCCTAAAAATATCCGAATCACCTATCAAACAACAAACTAGGATGAAGAATGAGTGCTTGACAAAACTATCCGAGACTCCGAGACCTTGAGGAAAAAAATCGGAGACTCCGAGACAGAAAAAGCACCAGCCAAATGAGACTTTGAGACTTACAACAAAAACTGCCAAGATTTCAAGACCGGACCAAAATTATCCGAGACCCACGATTTTGAAGGTACCATACGCCACCCCTAGTACTTTTCCGCATTGCTGTTTGTTAAGCATTACAATGCGATTCTTACTTTCGAGTCCATGTATAAAATCCTACAGTGTGACTATTGAAATGAAAGCTATTGAGCAGTACTTTTCTATGTTCCTGTTTGTTAATATGCTTTACAATGTGATTATAACTTTCGAGTCGGTGTATGAAATCCTACAGAGTGACTATTGAAATGAAAGCTATTGAGCAGTACTTTTCTGTGTTGCTGTTTGTTATGCTTTACAATGTGATTCTTACTTTCGAGTCCATGTATGAAATCCTACAGTGTGACTTAATTGAAATGAAAGCTATTGAGCAGTACTTTTCTATGTTGCTGTTTGTTATGCTTTACAATGTGATTCTTACTTTCGAGTCCATGTATGAAATCCTACAGTGTGACTATTGAAATGAAAGCTATTGAGCAGTACTCTTCTATGTTGCTGTTTGTCATGCTTTACAATGTGATTCTAACTTTCGAGTCCATGTATGAAATCCTACAGTGTGACTATTGAGATGAAAGCTATTGAGCAGTACTTCTCTATGCTGCTGTTTGTTATGCTTTACAATGTGATCCTTACTTTCGAGTCAATCTATGACATCCTACAGTGTGACTATTGAAATGAAAGCTATTGAGCAGTACTTTTCTGTGTTGCTGTTTGTTATGTTTTACTATGTGATTCGAAAATTTAAGGTCGCACTGAACCCCACCTACAGAATTCTTTCCAACTTTGTCAAAAGTTACAGCTTATCCTACTGAGCAAAATTTGACAATAAAAATGGGGTTCACCGAGTCATTTTTGAGTTTTTAACACTTAAAGCTAAAATTAAGGGTATTTTCAGCATGTAATAATGTTGCTATAGTAACGTACTGTGTCACAAAAATGATAACAATCATTGGGCATTCGTTTGATATCATGATTGTAGCATCAACTGATAAAGAGTGGTTATAATGATACATCAAATTCTAAGTCTTGAAAAGTGCTGGAAACTGTTGGGAGCCACCTTAAACTTTACAATGTGATTGTAACTTTCGAGTCCACATATGAAATCCTACATTGTGACTATTGAAATATAAGCTATTGAGCAGTACTTTTCTAAGTTGCTGTTTGTTATGCTTTACAATGTGATTCTTACTTTCGAGTCCATGTATGAAATCATACAGTGTGACTATTGAAATGAAAACTATTGAGCAGTACTTTTCTATGTTGCTGTTTGTCATGCTTAACTTTCGAGTCCATGTATGAAATCCTACAGTGTGACTATTGAGATGAAAGCTATTGAGCAGTACTTCTCTATGCTGCTGTTTGTCATGCTTTACAATGTGATTCTAACTTTCGAGTCCATGTATGAAATCCTACAGTGTGACTATTGAGATGAAAGCTATTGAGCAGTACTTCTCTATGCTGCTGTTTGTCATGCTTTACAATGTGATCCTTACTTTCGAGTCAATCTATGACATCCTACAGTGTGACTATTGAAATGAAAGCTATTGAGCAGTACTTTTCTATGTTGCTGTTTGTTAAGCATTACAATGTGATTTTTACTTTCGAGTCCATACATGAAATTCTACAGTGTTGCTACTGAAATGAAAGCTATTGAGCAGTACTTTTCTGTGTTGCTGTTTGTTAAGGTGGTTCCCAACAGTTTCCAGCACTTTCCAAGACTTAGACTTTGATGGGTCATTAAAACCACTCTTTATCAGCTGATGCTACAATCATGATATCAAACGAATGCCCAATGATTGGTGAAGACGTTGTTATCATTTTTGTGACACAATATGTTACTATAGCAACAGTATAACCTGCAGAAAACACCCTTAACGTTAGCTTTAAGTGCTAACAACTCAAAAATAACTTGGTGAATCCCATTTTTTATTGTCGAATTTTGCTCAGTAGGATAAGATGCAACTTATGGCAAAGTTTAACAAAACTCTGTAGGTGGAGTTTAGAGCCATATTAAATTTTCAAAAAATAAAGGTGGCACTGAACCCCACCTATATAATTTTTTCCAACTTTGTCAAAAGTAGCATCTTATCCTACTGATCAAAATTTGACAATAAAACATGGGGTTCACCGAGTGATTTTTTGAGTTTTTAACACCTAAAGTTAAAATTAAGGGTGTTTTCAGCACGTTATAATGTTGCTATAGTAACATATTGTGTCACAAAAATGATAACAATCATTGGACATTCCTTTGATATCATGATTGTCGCATCAACTGATAAAGTTTGGTTATAATGACCCATCAAATTCTAAGTCTTGAAAAGAGCTGGAAACTGTTGGAAGCCACCTTAAGTTTTACAATGTGATTCTTACTTTCGAGTCCATGTATGAAATCCTACAGTGTGACTATTGAAATACAAGTTATTGAGCAGTACTTTTCTGTGTTGCTGTTTATTATGCTTTATGTGATTCTAACTTTCGAGTCCATGTGTGAAATCCTACAGTGTGACTACTGAAATGAAAGCTGTTGAGCAGAACTTTTCTGTGTTGCTGTTTGTTATGCTTCACAATATGATTGTAACTTTCGAGTCCATGTATGAAATCCTACAGTGTGACTATTGAAATGAAAGCTATTGAGCAGTACTTTTCTGTGTTCCTGTTTGTTATGCTTTACAATATAATTGTAACTTTCGAGTCCATGTATGAAATCCTACAGTGTGACTATTGAAATAAAAGTTATTGAGCAGTACTTTTCTCTGTTGCTGTTTGTCATCCTTTACAATATGATTCTAACCTTCGAGTTTGTGTATAAAATCCTACAGTGTGACTATTAAAATGAAAGCTATTGAGCAGTACTTTTCTATGTTGCTGTTTGTCATGCTTTACAATGTGATTCTAACTTTCGAGTCCATGTATGAAATCCTACAGTGTGACTATTGAAATGAAAGCTATTGAGTATCACTTTTCCATGTTGCTGTTTGTTAATATGCTTTACAATGTGATTATATCTTTTGAGTCCAGGGGCGGATCTAGAGGGGAGTAAGGGGGGTGCAGGGGGTGTGCACCCCTCCCCCCCCCCCCCCCCCCTGAGATGACCTGCATCTTTCTAATATAAGGAGTATTCTGTAAAGAAAAGAAAAAAAACTACGTGGTTTATTCATTCCTAAGAGGTGCACCCCCTCCTAAGAAAAATCCTGGATCTGCCCCTGGAGTCCATGTATGAAATCCTACAGTGTGACTATTGAAATGAAAGCTATTGAGCAGTACTTTTCTATGTTCCTGTTTGTTAAATATGCTTTACAATGTGATTATAACTTTCGAGTCGGTGTATGAAATCCTACAGAGTGACTATTGAAATGAAAGCTATTGAGCAGTACTTTTCTGTGTTCTGTTTGTTATGCTTTACAATGTGATTCTTACTTTCGAGTCCATGTATGAAATCCTACAGTGTGACTTAATTGAAATGAAAGCTATTGAGCAGTACTTTTCTATGTTGCTGTTTGTTATGCTTTACAATGTGATTCTTACTTTCGAGTCCATGTATGAAATCCTACAGTGTGACTATTGAAATGAAAGCTATTGAGCAGTACTTTTCTATGTTGCTGTTTGTCATGCTTTACAATGTGATTCTAACTTTCGAGTCCATGTATGAAATCCTACAGTGTGACTTAATTGAAATGAAAGCTATTGAGCAGTACTTTTCTATGTTGCTGTTTGTTATGCTTTACAATGTGATTCTTACTTTCGAGTCCATGTATGAAATCCCACAGTGTGACTATTGAAATGAAAGCTATTGAGCAGTACTTTTCTATGTTCCTGTTTGTTAATATGCTTTACAATGTGATTATAACTTTCGAGTCGGTGTATGAAATCCTACAGAGTGACTATTGAAATGAAAGCTATTGAGCAGTACTTTTCTGTGTTCCTGTTTGTTATGCTTTACAATGTGATTCTTACTTTCGAGTCCATGTATGAAATCCTACAGTGTGACTTAATTGAAATGAAAGCTATTGAGCAGTACTTTTCTATGTTGCTGTTTGTCATGCTTTACAATGTGATTCTAACTTTCGAGTCCATGTATGAAATCCTACAGTGTGACTATTGAGATGAAAGCTATTGAGCAGTACTTCTCTATGCTGCTGTTTGTTATGCTTTACAATGTGATCCTTACTTTCGAGTCAATCTATGACATCCTACAGTGTGACTATTGAAATGAAAGCTATTGAGCAGTACTTTTCTGTGTTGCTGTTTGTTAAGCATTACAATGTGATTTTTACTTTCGAGTCCATATATGAAATCCTACAGTGTTGCTACTGAAATGAAAGCTATTGAGCAGTACTTTTCTGTGTTGCTGTTTGTTAAGGTGGTTCCCAACAGTTTCCAGCACTTTCCAAGACTTAGACTTTGATGGGTCATTAAAACCACTCTTTATCAGCTGATGCTACAATCATGATATCAAACGAATGCCCGATGATTGGTGAAGACGTTGTTATCATTTTTGTGACACAATATGTTACTATAGCAACAGTATAACCTGCAGAAAACACCCTTAATTTAAGCTTTAAATGCTAATAACTCAAAAATAACACGGTTAGCCCCATTTTTTATTGTCGAATTTTGATCAGTAGGATAAGATGCAACTTATGGTAAAGTTTTAAAAAATTCTGTAGGTGAAGTTCAGAGCCATATTAAATTTCGAAAATTTAACGTGGCACTAAACCCCAGTCACAGGATTTTTTTCAACTTTGTCAAAAGTAGCATCTTATCCTACTGATCAAAATTTGACAATAAAAAATGGGGTTCACCGAGTGATTTTTTGAGTTTTTAACACCTAAAGTTAAAATTAAGGGTGTTTTCAGTACGTTATAATGTTGATATAGCAACATTGTGTCACAAAAATGATAACAATCATTGGACATTCCTTTGATATCATGATTGTCGCATCAACTGATAAAGAGTGGTTATAATGACACATCAAATTCTAAGTCTTGAAAAGAGCTGGAAACTGTTGGAAGCCACCTTAAGTTTTACAATGTGATTCTTACTTTCGAGTCCATGTATGACATCCTACAGTGTGACTATTGAAATAAAAGCTATTGAGCAGTACTTTTTTATGTTGCTGTTTATTATGCTTTATAATGTGATTCTAACTTTCGAGTCCATGTGTGAAATCCTACAGTGTGACTACTGAAATGAAAGCTGTTGAGCAGAACTTTTCTGTTGCTGTTTGTTATGCTTCACAATATGATTGTAACTTTCGAGTCCATGTATGAAATCCTACAGTGTGACTATTGAAATGAAATCTATTGAGCAGTACTTTTCTGTGTTCCTGTTTGTTATGCTTTACAATATGATTGTAACTTTCAAGTCCACATATGAAATCCTACAGTGTATTATAAGCTATTGAGCAGTACTTTTCTAAGTTGCTGTTTGTTATGCTTTACAATAAAAATTATGAGTGTATCTTTCGAGTCCATGTGTGAAATCCTACAGTGTGACTATTGAAATGAAAGTTATCGAGCAGTACTTTTCTGTGTTGCTGTTTCCTGTGCATTACAATGCGATTCTAACGAGTCCATGTATGAAATCATACAGTGTGACTATTGAAATGAAAGCTGTTGAGCAGTACTTTTCTGTGTTGCTGTTCGTTATGCTTTACAATAATTATGATTCCTACTTTCGAGTCCATGTATAAAATCCAACAGTGTGACTATTGAAATGAAAGTTATCGAGCAGTACTTTTCTGTGTTGCTGTTTGCTGTGCATTACAATGCGATTCTAACGAGTCCATGTATGAAATCATACAGTGTGACTATTGAAATGAAAGCTGTTGAGCAGTACTTTTCTGTGTTGCTGTTTGTTATGCACTACAATGTGGTTCTAACTGTCGAGTCAATATATGAAATCCTACAATGTGACTATTGAAACGAAAGCTGTTGAGCAGTACTTTTCTGTGTTGCTGTTTGTTATGTTTTGCTATGTGATTCGAAAATTTAAGGTGGCACTGAACCCCACCTACAGAATTCTTTCCAACTTTGTCAAAAGTTACAGCTTATCCTACTGAGCAAAATTTGACAATAAAAATGGGGTTCACCGAGTCATTTTTGAGTTTTTAACACTTAAAGCTAAAATTAAGGGTATTTTCAGCATGTTATAATGTTGCTATAGTAACGTACTGTGTCACAAAAATGATAACAATCATTGGGCATTCGTTTGATATCATGATTGTAGCATCAACTGATAAAGAGTGGTTATAATGATCCATCAAATGCTAAGTCTTGAAAAGTGATGGAAACTGTTGGGAGCCACCTTAAACTTTACAATGTGATTGTAACTTTCGAGTCCATGTATGAAATCCTACAGTGTGACTATTGCAATGAAAGCTATTGAGCAGTACTTTTCTGTGTTGCTGTTTGTTATGCTTTACAATGTGATTCTTACTTTCGAGTCCATGTATGAAATCCTACAGTGTGACTATTGAAATAAAAGTTATTGAGCAGTACTTTTCTCTGTTGCTGTTTGTCATGCTTTACAATATGATTCTAACTTTCGAGTTCATGTATGAAATCCTACAGTGTGACTATTGAAATGAAAGCTATTGAGCAGTACTTTTGTATGTTGCTGTTTGTCATGCTTTACAATATGATTCTAACTTTCGAGTTCATGTATGAAATCCTACAGTGTGACTATTGAAATGTAGCTATTGAGCAGTGCCTTTCTGTTGCTGTTTGTCATGCTTTACAATGTAATTCTAACTTTCGAGTCCATGTAGGAAATCCTACAGTGTGACTATTGAAATGAAAGCTATTGAGTATCACTTTTCTATGTTGCTGTTTGTTAATATGCTTTACAATGTGATTATATCTTTTGAGTCCAGGGGCGGATCTAGAGGGGAGTGGGGGGGGGGGGTGCAGGGGGTGTGCACCCCTCCCCCCCCCCCCCCCTGAGATGACCTGCATCTTTCTAATATAAGGAGTATTCTGTAAAGAAAAGAAAAAAAACTACGTGGTTTATTCATTCCTAAGAGGTGCACCCCCTCCTAAGAAAAATCCTGGATCTGCCCCTGGAGTCCATGTATGAAATCCTACAGTGTGACTATTGAAATGAAAGCGATTGAGCAGTACTTTTCTATGTTCCTGTTTGTTTATATGCTTTACAATGTGATTATAACTTTCGAGTCGGTGTATGAAATCCTACAGAGTGACTATTGAAATGAAAGCTATTGAGCAGTACTTTTCTGTGTTGCTGTTTGTTATGCTTTACAATGTGGTTCTTACTTTCGATTCCATGTATGAAAACCTACAGTGTGACTTAATTGAAATGAAAGCTATTGAGCAGTACTTTTCTGTGTTCCTGTTTGTAATGCTTTACAATGTGATTGTAACTTTCGAGGCTATGTAAGAAATCCTACAGTGTGACTATTGAAATGAAAGCTATTGAGCAGTACTTTTCTGTGTTGTGTTTGTTATGCTTCACAATAATATGATTCTAACTTTCGAGTCCATGTAAGAAATCCTACAGTGTGACTTTTGAAATAAAAGTTATTGAGCAGTAGTTTTCTGTGTTGCTGTTTATTATGCTTTACAATGTGATTCTTACTTTCGAGTCCATGTATGAAATCCTACAGTGTGACTACTGAAATGAAAGCTATTGAGCAGTACTTTTCTGTGTTGCTGTTTGCTATGCTTTACAATGTGATTCTTACTTTCGAGTTCATGTATGAAATCCTAAAGTGTGACTATTGAAATGAAAGCTATTGAGCAGTATATTTCTATGTTGCTGTTTGTTATGCTTTACAATGTGATTCTTACTTTCGAGTTCATGTATGAAATCCTACAGTGTGACTATTGAAATGAAAGCTATTGAGCAGTATTTTTCTGTGTTGCTGTTTGTTACGGTGGCTCCCAACAGTTTCCAGCACTTTCCAAGACTGTATGAAATCCTACAGTGTGACTATTGAAATGAAAGTTATTGAGCAGTACTTTTCCACTCGAAGGAGAAAATTGAAATTTGGCGGTAATATATCAAAAACCAAAAACTCCATTGAAATTAAAAAAAATAATAACATGCCATTGCTTCTAAAATTCTGACTATCATCCTGTCAAATTTCATTTTATCTGTATTGTAAAATATTAAAAAAGAGGTTACTCGACAGTTTGTATATAATCACTTTTTGAAGACAGCTGACCTGTTTTGCAATGTCAATAAAATAACGTACTTAAACCTGCTGATAAGTACTGACTTGTGACATGGGCTTAAAGGCCATGTGACAAGAGGTCATTCAAGTGTTGTCTTAATTATTATTAAGACAATAATGCTGGCTTATAGGGTGATTGCCCCTGATGTTCATGCAGTGTTCTTAACCTGTTCAGTACTAAATGAAAGAGGACTTCAAAATTGAAAAATTCTCAAATTTGGGCAGACTGACAGTGCTGCCCATGATGGCTAGTTATGCTTTTATCTGAATTGTAGAATTTTATTTTACTGACTCAAAAGTTAGAACCATGCACCTTATACACGTACAGCTTTTGTTTTCATTTTTGTTTTTAATGTTTTTAAGGTATTGTGCAGTGGTACATGTATCTTATTCTACTAAAGCAGGTATCTTGAGAATTTGGATTCATATTTGTCAATTTATTAACGAAATGCATTCATTTGCATGTTAGTCGATCAATGTGGTTCATTCAGTTTACTTTGACTTTGGGTCTCGAGGATGCTCTGGAAGAGCTGAGACAAGACTTGTTTGCCTAGAAAATCGTAAAGAATTTTTCTCCTCATACTTGATGCCAAATCAAGAAAATACTAATTTTTAGGCTCAAAAAGTGGGGTCGACTTATACACCGGTTCGACTTATACACTGAAAAATACGGTACATGTAAAATTGCATCAGAAAATACATGTACAATGTTGTGCTGATTAATTGCAGATCAAAACCCATGCAAATAAAACTTATCAACTTACCTCTTTATAAAAAGCATTATCCTGCAGTTCCATTTCTCTCCAAATTAGTGGCTTTTTGTCTGATACAGTATCTGCCTGAAAAGAGATAAGAACTGTTATTGGGTATAGGGCATGGTACAATCTTGCATTTACTAGTCTAATTTATATTTAATAGCCCTGGCTTAAGGTTCTAACATTATTGGCCAACAGATTTTCTTTCATATAATTTGAGTCTCTCATTAAATCCTTTTTCCTAACATTTTGTTCAAAGTGACAAAGATGGAGTGTTAAGTCGATCATTTATCTGTGTATGAAGAGAAAATGGGAGCCATAGTGTGATAAGAGAATTGTTAACCTGCATGCATGTGATATGTCCCATAGAGGCTCTTGGAGTAACTCCCCTATGTACAAGCTAAATTATTCAGGGAAAGTGATGTCCACAGCAATATGTGCCAGCTTATATGATGGTTATAATATGGAAATTATAAGGGTTTAAGATCTGATATTGGAGTACAGAAAATCGCTTGTTTGGATCTAAATATTAGAACGGGTAATTAAAGTATCACACAGTTGGTCGCACACAGGCTACAAGTAGGTGAAGGGCAGTAGACCTTTAATAAGAGGTCAACAAGCTTCCCTTTATAAATATACAGTGGCAGGTACTGTATGTATGGTTTAAATGTGCTATCCTCACAACCCTTGCAGGGAGAATCACTTTCATAATTTGAACAAACATTTTGCCAAATATCTTTTAATTGCAAACTTTTCAAAAATTAATAAGCCAACAGCCACTACAGGTCAGAGTGTCCTGCTCATGCCCATCAGTAGCTTTTACACTTAAGAATTTCATTCACCGACTCAAAGGTCGTAAAAAAAAAAAGACTCAAAGGCCAGATTCACCTATTTTAGCAAAACAAACAGCTTCTTAGAAATAATCTGCTCAATTTGAAGCAATAACAATTTCATTTCTAGACTCATTAAGGTTAGAACCACCTTTATTTTGAAATAAATAGCACTGCTCTTTAGCTCTCACATAATTCACAGATTAAACAGTTAGAAAGTATGAACAATAATTATCACTTGGAATGAATAAATTTTTTTGAAAGGCCTGTTGGTTCGGATCAACCATGCAGAGCACATTCTCCAGACTGGAATATTCATAACAAATGCACTGAGACACCTACATGTACAGGTTGTTTCTGCAGAGGTTCAATGTCCTATAGTCATCACGTTGTCACCAGAATCTGAAATAGATTGAGATGGTAAAATAAGGATCATGGCCTAACAGTGTCAATAATATTATTGCAATAATTTTTTAATTATTCCTTTTCGCTGTTCCCAGTAAACCCTAGTATATATTAAGTAAAGACGCTAGTTTGAAGTGACTTATGCAACTTGCAATTAAACAATGTGGCAACAGTGTGCTGTGCGCCATTATGGTTGTATAGTGTAGGTCAGCGGTCACAATTGTATAGCTGGTGACCCTGTGGCAAGCCCTCGTGGGTCGGCCATCTTGTTTGTTTTACTCGTGTATTAAATCTTTAGCCTTGTGTTGTATTCTAATCTGTTATTCACTGGCGTGGTGGCAGCGTAATCGAACCCGAGCTGAGCAAGAGGCCTCAGACAGCAAGGTTAGTGAACAAAATGACAACTCGAGCACCGAAACAGTGGTGCCTTACGAAGACTGAACCCATCAACTCGTTTGAAAACTGGAAGCAAAACCTCATATATACGCTCTCCCTTGAGTCAAATTTCGCCCCATTCCTCGTAGAAGGAGCATCTTGGACAAAGAAAACGAAGACACAGCCATTAAGAGGCTTCACCAATGATGGAGAGGATATTCCCGAAAGCAAACGGCGTACTGCCAAACAGAAAACAAACATGCTAGAGTTGATGTTGGGTCAGATAGCCAACTTCTTCCCAATCATTTCTCGGAACACCATAGTCAAATCTAGCACGTCAATTGAGTTTATATGGAATGCCATCCGCTTACATTTTGGATTACAGGCCACTGGGGCCCATTTTGTTGACCTTAATGACATCAGGTTACAAGCCAACGAGCGGCCTGAGGACTTGTACCAAAGACTGGCGCATTTATAAAAGATAGTTTACTGAAGGGGAACGGCAACTTAACCCATCACAACGAATCCTTAACTGAGGATGAAGAACTCTCTCCAACCCTCGAGCACTTTATTGTCCTCACCTGGCTCCGCCTCATCAACCCTGCCCTGCCCAAGCTCATAAAACAGCGTTATGGGACCGAGCTCCGCTCACGTACGCTTGCATCCATCAAGCCTGAAATATCCCAAGCTATGACCTCCCTCCTTGACAAAATTGCATCCAGCGACATCCAAGGCAAAGATAATGCGCGCAGAGACATCACAATTTGGCAGCAGCACAAACCGGTACATATTCAAACCCCCCGCGAGGCAAACCAGAAGTTCTTGCTCGCACAAAAAATCCTGCCCCCTGTGTAAACAGGCAGGCCTCCCCAGTCAACACTACTTGAGTGAGTGCAAGTTCCTGCCTGACAAGGACCGGAAGTACATTGCAAGAGCTCAACAGATAGCCGCGGTATTGGAGGCCGATACAGATGGCGATGATGAAGGCCCTACTGTAACTGATGACATCCCCTTCCCTGAGCCAGAGCAGCCAATGCAGGCAACGCACTTGGTACAGGTACGTCAGTCCCCATACTTTGATGCCTTTCATAACCATCACACGGTCCGTATTACCGTCGATAGCGGTGCTACCTGTAATATGATTCCACTATCCACCGTCAAGGCTAGTTCTCAATCCGTGCACCAAGCCGATGGGTACTCCCCTCTTGAGATCATTGGTGAAACTGAAGTAACATTCATGCGGGACAGTAATCGGCTCCACTTCAAAGGGTTAATCGTCGAAAATCTCGATGTTGAAATCCTCGCCGGTACCCCGTTCATGGAGGTTAATGATATCGCCGTTAGGCCTGCATGTTGCCAAGTCATTATCGGCAAGTCTACTTACCAATACAGGTCAGTCATTAAAGATTCAAGCGACAAGGCCGTTCATCGAGCAGTAGTTCTACGGAGTCCCCCAACATCCACCACCGTCTGGCCCGGAGAATTCCTCGAGTTCGGTCTTCCTGATGATATCCCCACCGACACTGAATACGCCCTCAAGCCAAGAATGGACGCCCCAAGTACTCAATCTGTCAAGATTTCTAACATTTGGCCTCCCCCTTGTGTCTTATCTAGCGTTGCCGGTAGAATCCGGATCCCTAACCTCACCGATCAGCCGCAGACACAAAAGCGAAACGAACACTTCTGCCAAGTCAGCCCCGTTTTTGCCGCAGGAGACAGTAAGCAGACTCCGACGACACCTCCTCAACCCCCGAAGTCACACAGCTCACCCCCGCCTTCCACCCATTCAAGCGGTGTTAGCCTTGATCCCGCAAATCTCTTCCCACCAGAGACCGTTGCCAAGTTTCACGAGGTACACAAACAGTTCGACAGTGTTTTCAGCCCCCAGATCGAAGGGTACAACGGCGCATCTGGTCCGTTTCAGGCCAAGGTCAATATGGGCCCTGTTGAGCCTCCCCAGTGGAAAGGACGGCTACCGCAATACTCAAGAGCCAGACTCGTGGAGCTTCAGCAAAAATTCGATGAGCTGGAAGATCTTGGTGTCTTTAAATGACCCGAAGACATCAGAGTCTCTGTTGAGTACCTACACCCTTCTTTCTTGATAAGTAAGCCTAACGGAGGTTCACGCCTCGTCACCACCTTTGCAGAGGTGGGGCGGTATAGCAAGCCGCAACCTTCCTTAATGCCAGATGTGGACTCAACCTTAAGGCTGATTGGTCAGTGGAAGCACATAACAGCAACCAATCTCACCAGCGCTTTCTAACAGATACCACTAGCTCGTGATTCACTTAAATATTGCGGTGTCGCCACCCCATTTCGCGGAACACGTGTATATATTAGATCCACCATGGGAATGCCCGGATCCGAAACTGCACTTGAAGAGCTGATGTGTCGTGTCCTGGGAGATCTCCTGCAGGAAGGCGTGGTCGCTAAGCTTGCAGATGACCTTTACTGTGGCGGCAACTCTCCAGATGAACTCTTACATAACTGGACCAAGGTCCTAAGCGCCCTTCACAAGAACAATCTACGCCTGTCTGCTGCCAAGACAATAGTCAATCCCAAAACGACCACTATCTTAGGATGGACCTGGTCACAGGGTACCCTCAGTGTGAATCCTCATCGCATCTCCACACACTCGTGACATGTTCTCCTCCTGAGAAAGTCAGTGGCATGAAATCATTCATCGGTGCATAAAGTCCTGGCTCGTGTGATTTCTGGATGTTCGTTACTACTAGCTCCACTCGATGACGCCATCGCCGGATGCCCCTCCACTGAAGCCATCGGATGGACTGACTGGCTCCATAACGCCTTCAGCTCCGCAGAGAAAGCTCTCTCTACAAGTCGTTCCATCCAACTGCCTAAGCCCGACGACCAACTTTGGATTGTCACTGACAGTGCGGTGAGAAGGCCAGGAATAGCTGCAACCTTGTACGTCACCCGCGCTGGAAAACTGCTACTTGCAGGATTTTTCAGTGCCAAGTTGCGAAGCCACCAAATCTCATGGCTCCCATGTGAAGTCGAAGCCTTAGCCCTCGCCACATCAACGAAGCACTTCAGTCCCTACATTGTCCAGTCGTCCAATAAGGCCTGCATTCTTACGGACAGTAAGCCGTGTGTTCAGGCTTTCGAGCAGCTGTGCATAGGCGAATTTTCTGCAAGTCCGCGGGTATCATTCCTCTCCACAGTCAGTCATTACCAGGCTTCCGTACAGCATGTGGCTGGCGCTGCCGTACTTCCATCAGATTTTTCCAGCCGTAACGCCCTACCTTGTGATAACATGGCGCGTCAGGTCTGTTCTTTAGTCAACAGTGCTGAGTCATCAGTTATTCGCCACACCACTACCGAAAATATCCTTTCCGGTGCAGCTCGCCTACCATTCACAAGCAGGGCTGCATGGCTTTCTATCCAGTCAGAGTGCGCTGACCTGCGCCGCACCCGCGCCCACCTCAGATAAGGGACCTGTCCTTCCAAGAAAACCACAAACGTCAAAGACGTCAAATGGTATCTCAATGTAGTCACCATTGCCAAGGATGGCCTGTTAGTCATTAAACGTGATGAGCCTCTCTCTTCTACCCGCAAGTGTATAGTGGTTCCACGCTAGGTACTAGATGGCTTGTTAACTGCGCTGCATATCCAACTCAACTACCCATCTGCCCACCAGCTGAAGATGGTTACACGTCGCTACCTCTTTCCTCTCGATATCGATTGGGCAATAGAGCGCATCTCCAGTTCTTGTCACCACTGCGCATTCCTTCGCAAGTCTCCCCATACCATTGTTGAGCAGACCACCACCGCTCCCCCGGAGGCGATTGGTATCTCATTCGCAGCTGACATAGTCAAACGGAACCACCAACTTATCCTTGTCGTGCGAGAATGCATCACCTCATTCACATCAGCGACACTCCTCGACGATGAGCGCCATAAAACACTACGCAATGCTTTAGTGAGACTATGCATCGAGTTACACCCCCTTGTTGGCCCACCCACCATCATCCGAACTGATCCGGCCCCGGGGTTCAAGGCGCTGACTAACGACGAGCTCCTACAACAGCACCAGCTTACTGTCGAGATTGGCAGGATTAAGAACACTAACAAGAATCCTGTAGCCGAACGAGCCGTCCAAGAACTAGAAAATGAACTTCTACGACAGGACACCTTGAATGGTCACGTGTCCCGACTAGCACTCTGCACCGCCACCACAACTTTGAACACGTGTATCCGTAACCGCGGTCTGTCAGCAAGAGAAATGTGGTACCAATGTGACCAGTTCACTAACATCCACCTACCAGTTAAAGACCGCGAGTTGATCACCCGACAGCACGAGCAGCGTATCAGCAACCATCCCCACAGCGAGCGATCAAAGGCCCCTTCAGGCAAAATCGCCCAACCACCTGCCTTTTACATAGGTGATTTAGTCTACTTGCACAGTGATCGAAACAAGTCTAGCGCCTGAGATCGACACTTAGTTATATCTGTGGAGGGAAACTGGTGCAATATCAATAAGTTCCGTGGTACACAACTACGAAATACCTCGTACAGAGTAAAGCGCATCGAGTGTTACAAGGTTCCCTCTGACATCGAGTCCCACCCAAGTCGGTATCCCACAAACATCTCCGACGACAAAGAAGAGATACCTACGACTTCTCCAACTCACCCGACATCACCGCAACCACTGGCAGTCCCTGAAAAGATCTCAGTGCCTCCGACTGATGTAAATTACCCAACGGTAGACCCTCCCGACGTCACCCAGCCCAAGATGATACCTCCTATGATGCAGCCTGTCGGCGAGGTTCCGCTGGGACAAGCCACTGCCAATGAGAGCGAGTTCTTGCGCAGATCATCTCGTCCCCGTCGTCGTCCGTATTATCTCGATGACTTTGTTACTGACTTTTAGTTGATCCATTTAGACATAGCAGGCATGTCGTGCATTTATATTATTGTTAGAGTATTGTTTCAGTTTTACAGTTTGCCACAGCACATGTACAGCCGTTGTTACTCTAGACAAGTTGAAACCCCACACGGGAAGAAAGAAGAAC
Organism: Cladopsammia gracilis; assembly: GCA_022457155.1. NCBI lineage: Eukaryota > Metazoa > Cnidaria > Anthozoa > Scleractinia > Dendrophylliidae > Cladopsammia > Cladopsammia gracilis. The sequence continues at coordinate 1,070,366 of JAJGOT010000116.1, read as the reverse complement.
AAGTAGTTGTGCCATTATGGTTGTATAATGTAGGTCAGCGGTCACAATCGTATAGCTGGTGACCCTGTGGCAAGCCCTCGTGGGTCAGCCATCTTGTTTGTTTTACTCGTGTATTAAATCTTAGCCTTGTATTGTATTCTAATCTGTTATTTACTGGCGGCGCAGATTGTTGATCATCAATGAAAATGAATAAAATGCAAACAAATATTAACCAACTTACTTCTTTACAGAGGATGTTATCATGTTGCTGTCCGTTTTGTTTAGTGGTAATTTTCCATCTCACCCCTGTCCACCAGTATTCCTGGTATTAGCCTGGTAAGAGATTAGACTGTGTTATAAGTCATATTTTAGGTGACATTAAGGTACAGTCTTACTTTTACATTGCTAAGGGGCCCTCTTTCTGGACAGCGCTTTAATTTATTCCAATTGGTATTGCATTATTATAGCCATGAATGAATAAAGGTCCACTTCCTTCCTCCTCTGAATGGAATTTTGGGGAGCATGGGTGGTGTAGTGGTGAGAGCACTCGCCTCCCACCAGCGTGGCCTGGGTTCAATTCCCGGCCCCGGCGTCATATGTGGGTTGAGTTTGTTGTTGGTTTAATTCTCTCCTTGCTCCGAGAGGTTTTTCTCCGGGTCCTCCGGTTTTCCCCTCTGCTCAAAAACCAATACTTCCAAATTCCAATTTGATCTGGAATCCCAGGGCCACAGGTTTGTTAGTCTTATGACTATTAATTTTAGTGTCAACCTTGTTCAATAAAGACGATTTATTTTATTTATTTATTTTATTTTTATTTAATGCTACATGTACATGTAACTCATGACAGGCAGGGTACCCCATGAAGCATTTTTTAAGTAAAGGTATTCATTTAAAGTGCACCTACATGTAACCCTCAATTTTTTTTCGCTTAATCAACTCTATGTACGTTGAAAAGTCGAATAGTGAAATATTTCTTGTTTTTAACATAGCGATTGTGAGTTATAGAGATTTGAATTTACAAAATGCTAATTTGATGACGTCATTTTAGGATTTTGCCATTATTTCTACGTCAATTTACAATACGCAGTATACGGCTTAAGGAAAATCAATTTGAGAAATACCAAAATATAAACTGTGGACACTCAATTGATTCGTAAAAAATATTCCTTGGAGGTAAAAACAAGTAGTTGTATAATAAATGAATCCTAAAATGACATCATCAAATTAGCATTTTGTAAATTCAAATCTCTATAACTCACTAACACGACGTTAAAAACAAGAAATATTTAACTATTCAACTTTTCAACGTACATAGAGTCGATAAAGCAAAAAACAATTTTGGGGTTAGGTGCACTTTAAAGAAACATTCCCTAAATAGGCACGAGTATTGAAATTCTGGTTATACTATGTGGATTTAAGAAAATGGCAAGCATACAGCATAAAGTTTCCAAGAGCAACTCTAGCTTCTTGAGTGCTTAGCAAATTAAATCTCCCAAGTGTGTCCATAACTTGATGTACATGTATGCACAGCTGCAATGTTTAACATTTATAATTATTTTCTTTTATACAATGTCATGTACATGTAATATATCATAAAGACAACATAAATTTTATCAAAATTACCAGCAAAGCAAGCTGAGTGACATGAGCATGCCACCAATGGGCAAATGGCATGGGGCATATCAACAAATCTTGAGGTACAGCTGTATGTTATAATAATCTTTGTCATGGCTGTTAAGCATACCGTTTTTTTTTTTCAAGAATTCAAATTAAACTTATTAAGAAACTTACCGGTACATTTACTTCTCCATAGAAAATGTTATCCTGGAGTTGTCAGTCTCTTCCAAATGTGGTATTTGTTTATTATCATCTTATCCCATTCTTTCTCTGCCAGTATTGACCTGGAGACTGGAGAGCAATTTATTAGAACTATGTTTAGCTGTTTCAGGGTAAAGTTATGGTACATTGAGCTTATCACCGTACAACTTAAAACTGGCTAAACGTCCTAACCTTGGAGTGATTAGCCTGCCTTTGTTTAGTTTTTGTTTATTTTATTTTTTGTTAATTGTTCAAGAAATGGTAACCGGACATTTAGCTCCCTAGCCATTTAGCCCCTGCTATTAACCCCCAAACAAAGCTGCATTGCGAGAAAGGAAATTAGTCTTAATAATTCATAAGCATATCAGCCAATCACATGATGCAAATCGATCACATGTATGAGCTTTTATACCTGGTAATCTACGGTCATTATGAAAAGCCTGGTGGCGGCTTTGATTTCAGTCACAGGGGAGTTTGGGGGGCTGAATGGGCAAACAATGCAATTATCGCTGAATTTTTAATGAGAATGATTTTAAAATGACCGTGATATTTATATTAAGATCACACGTAATCTTTATATAAAGATTACTGATATGGGTGGTAATTGTTCAGGATTCTTAGTGCAACAAATGGTGATTTTAATATTTTTGTGCAGTACTGTTTTATGAAATCTGGTCTTTCGCCATTCTATTTGGAATCTTCTTCTAAATAACCAACAGTTTAACAAGTCAGCCATTATTTGAATGACACCTGTGCCCTCGTGTAAATTGCCAGGTAAGCGACTGGTTCGCAGATGCAAGCTGCTTATTTCTACTCATTCTCTACCTCTGAAAAAAAAATTGTCAGCCGTTTTATCTACCGTACCTGACAACTTTAGGGACAGTACTAAACCACAAAACACCGAAACGAAACACCGAAACAGCGAAACACCGAAACGAAACAGCAAAACAGCTATTTTTTCCTTTTGGTTTTTCTGAAACAGTGTTTTTTCAAGTGATTGAAATTCTTTGAAGTATATAAATTATTTGTATTTAATTTTCGCAACCGAGTGCTTCAGACTTTTGGAAGCGAGTTTTCACATTTCGCCAGCTAGTTTATTATTCCCGCTAGGTAGTTTTTCTGAATTCTTGCTAAAATTCATGCTATCGGTCCTATCAAGTTTTTAAATTTCTTTCTGTTTTTTCTTGCCAAGAAGCTTTTTTAATTGTCGCTTGGGAGTTTTCAAATTCGTGACATCTCTCCTAGGGTTCCCCTCGCTAATTGAGTTGTAGGGTTACACGAGCCGACTGCGAGCCTGAGTCAACCTCCAGTCAAGCCCAAATGTTGGATTTACATCCAACATGTATATACAATTACTATACTTCCAAGAATTTCAATCACTCGAAAAAACACTGTTTCAGAAAAACCAGAAGGAAAAAATCGCTGTTTCGATGTTTCGTTTCGGTGTTTTGTGGTTTAGTACTGTCCCAACTTTAGTATAGCATTTGTCAGTAGATGTTTTCCCTCAGAACTATAAAATCACAAAACTTTCGACAGGAGCCGGGAAGCAATGGTCACTTCCTCGAAGACGTGGCACATGTGTTGTATGCTAATCAGTCTGGTCTACTTGTTTTTCTCGTATGCTAATTTCCTCTTTGCACAAAAGCACAATTGTTTTAATTCCAAAAGGAACACGCTTTTGAAAGAATGTTTTTGAAGCCGTTCAAAAAACTTGCAGCACGTGTATTATCAGGTGTAATACGCTTGTTTTTTAAACTATACTTAAATGATAGCTAATAGCCTAAAGCGTGTTCAAGGTGGGGCTAAATGACTAGAAGTAAATGGCTAGGGGGGCTAAATGACCGTAATTAACCTAGAAACATTTACACATTTACCAATTACACATTTACCAACAAAAGAAAGATAATTTTTTGCTGATTAAAATGATGTCTAAAAATCGGCACATTGTCTTCAGGGGATGTACCCCTGATATCCCTTGCCATACCCTAAACCCATACCAGTTCATTAGCTGCCTGCATGAACACCACCAGAAAGAACTACTTCTGAGCTTTTATATCAGTGGCAGTTATCGACGGGTCTAATTTGCAGGTCGCAGGTGGTACGTTGCAGGTCGCAGGTTGTGGGTTTCGGGTCACAGGTAGCAGGTTTAATAATTAATAAATGCGCATAGAATGGATGTAATGGTTGAGTGAAAAATGTTAAGAGAATAAAAAAAAGGGGGGCTCTCCCCTAGATCCACTGCACCCTCGAATCCACCCATAGACTTAAAAGTAAACACAATGCCAACGACCTTTATAGTCTGACACTGACCTCTGCTCGCAGGATAAGCTTATGTAAGCTTAAATCTTAAGTGCGGCAAACAGATTGTAACGTTTTTTAAACTGTTCAATTGCTATTGAGACGCCTGTTGGATCTGATCTTCCAGAAAACGCTCTAAAAGATTGTTGTTCATAACAAATGCACCAAGACACTTACGCTTACCTAAGGTTTAAAGGATTAAAGTCATATCCACTGAACTCAGTCGTTTGTATGAGCTTTTCATCATGTCGTCATCTGATAATGAAAACGAACGGCATAGTTAGATAATAGTCTCCTTATACAGCTTGCTAATTTACCTCTATAATACCTTTCAGGAGTGACAGGGTTGATAGGCATATTCACAGTGCCCTATTTTTCCGTGTGTACTGTTGGCCGAACTCGAGTTTCGATCAGGCCGCCATCTTGAATGTCACAGCGCGATAAAAACTGGGGAGAGTAAAAAAAATGAAAGTGCCCTTGGAGCTATCTCTTGTCAGTTTGTTCTCGTCCTGCAACCGAATATTGTTTAAATTGATGTTGTAATTGAGCATTTAGGTTAGAGTGGCTGCGGCCACCGGGTTATTTCCAATTAATTAATAAACTGGTTTAACAAAATTCCCGATGCGGCCGCGTATTTTTGGCGTTCACCGAATTTAAACCGTGTTAGCGGTTCGCATGGAAAATAATTATTAAAATAGCAATAGATTTTTTAACCGAGACAGTGTTTTTCAAACCACCTCGCTAGGTAGTTTAGTGCAGGTTAACATTCTAGATCTGTCAATCATCTTTGCTTACGCGGTAATTTTTTGCTCCCTGTTGAATCCCTGGAGACGACTTTCAATTTCAAATAGAGAAAGGAAAACCGTCTTGCGTTTACGTCCTCCACAAAACCTATAATTTGATCATTTGACGATGTTGTTTTGCAGGGAATACCAAAATGTAAAATGCACGTACAGAGGCTTTGTTTTCGCTCATTAATCCTATTGTTTCTCTCACGTTCAAAGTTCAACCTTAAGCCTGGTTTCCATATAACGGACTGTGCAATAATTATCTGGAGGGGGGGGGGGGGTTCTAAGATTAATAGGGGGGGGGGGGCCTGAACTTAAACCAAAGCGCAGGGTAGGGGGGGGAGGGGGGGTAAGATGTAATTTCTTAAACATTTGTAGGGGGGTTAGAAGTTAAACTGAGAGGTCTGATCTCAATCCATGGACTCAAGATAATGTATATTACATGTAAGCTAATCAAAATCAATTTTTGGAATCTTTTAAGAAATATTAATATTAACAGCTTCAAAACCTTGTACTAAAAATGAACAGTTTATCTCAACAATATTAAACATATATTCAAGAACTTGAGTTAAATCCCGAGTTGGTTTTGAACAAGCACTTCCGCTTCCCCAACGAAGCATTTATAGGAAAGCAAGTCCCTCAGACAAGATTTGTCCGTATGTGATGTAAACAGTAGTAATGTCTCTTGGTCAATATTGTCAATTTGCGGGATGCCAAATATCTCTGGGTTGTATTCCCAGTCAACGGGACTTCCTCCCAGCGATTGGAAGATTATACAAGCCCTTCGCTTTCTATGTTCGGATGCTGGAGCAGATGTCCATAATATAGAAGTCCAGGACTTGTTCCTTCTGGTGTGCCAGTTGCTTGAATCAGACCATCGTATTCGTTTGCATAGGGCGCCGCATGACTCGGCGCAGAACGAGGCAGAACGCACTAATGCTGCAATTGGAGAAGCTCTTACGACAGGAAGTCCGGTCGCCCCACCCAAGGCACAATTAGTTGAGCGAATACTTAAGCATGCAGATGGTTCTGTAGCAAGAACATTTGATGAAGACATCGAAGATGATGATGAAAACATGCCCTCCAGTTCTCATGATGATACCTCAAGTGATCCTGAGGAGGAGTCAACCGAGTATGAAGGTGGTTCATCAGGCAACAATTATGTGGAGCGCAGCTTCCAAGTTTTATTTATTGATGATGCAGACATACCAGAAGTAGTGTAAAGGTAAAGAGGGATGTAGGGAGGATCGGAGGTTGGGGAGGGGGGGTTGAAAGTAATCTCCCCTCTTGACGGGGGTGGACAAGAAGTTATTTTAACTTTAATTCAGGGGGGGGGTGCAACTTTATTTTAAGGCCTACTTTGCTAATTTTAGAACCCCCCCCCCCCCTCCAGATAATTATTGCACAGTCCCTAATAGCAACGATCGTTACGATCGACGATCGCTTGCGATTCTTGCGATCGCTGAGACCTCAGGTTTCCATATGATCGCAGCGATCGCAAGAAAACGTCGAGTTGACTTGAATCTGATAAACTTTAAGTGCATTATGGGATACAAGGCTTTGGTTTGCAATGCTTTCTGGGACATTTTGGATCGCAAGGATCACAAGAGTGGTTTCCATATAAAAACCTCTCCATCGCAAGGATCGCAGAGATAGAAATTTTTCTATCTCTGCGATCGCAATCGCAAGGATTGCAAGGATCGTAACGATCGCAAGGATGGCAAAGTTTTTGGTTTCCATATGATCGCAAGGGTCGCACAACGCTTTTTTCTGCGATCGCTGCGATCCTTGCGATGGAAAGATTTCCGTTTAAACCCATACATTAGTAATGCATACTATTCTTAAAACTGAGACAAAAGCCAAAACAATAAAACGCCTAAAGAAAAACAATAGCGCATTCATGTATAATTAATTTATGGTGTTATACGGAAATGTTATCGATATGTCCGACAATAATGTAGGAAGCCGGTAGCTTGATGCTACCTGCGGGTGCCTATAATTTTGAAAATAATTTATTTGTTTAATAAAAGATTGAAAGATTGAACGAGCAAAGATAAGTCCTACATAGTCTAGTTATTCACAAAAACAGCTAAGTGCCGACAACTTAAGAAGAAAACACATCATCAAGTGGTCATCTTTTCTGTCGGGATATTGAAGCGAGACGAGCAAGGTGTTTTCTCTTACGCGCGATCTCGCGTGTTTAACTCTCTCTACAATCAGAGAGAAAAGAGAGACTGCTCGTAAAGTAGCCTCGTAAAAAACTGTCAGTCGAAGTATTAGTTCTTCTTTTTAACTGAAAATAAAACTAAAAAATCGACATTACCTCTGATTACTGAAGCCGTGTGAAATGTCCTCAGAAAGGAAATCTGCGATGCTAATGACCACGTGTTTCGAACCATCGTTACAATGCAAAGTTCTGAGCTTCGCGTATAAAACATTGCACCATTCAGAACACAAACACCATGTTCAATTTCCAATAACTGACAACGCTAAAAGTAAAGGTTTCCTTGCTCCAAAATAACTTTAAAACAGCATTTTGGTTTGACTTTGCTTGCCATACACTGTACGCCTTCGTTGTGAATGTGATGGAAAAAAACGAATTAATTAAATATTCATTTTCAAATTCATGTGCAATTCGAATTAAAGTTCTTTGGTTTCGCAGCCAATAGGCAATTTTCATGCGCCGAAACAAAACTTAAAAAAAAAAAAACAATAATAATAAAACAAGTTTGCACGTGCGATAGTTTCTGTAAAAAGTTCGATGATATTCTCAAGGGGAAAAGCAGCAACAAAAGCAATACCAAAATTTGTTTTTTATCAACTCAGCGAACAATTTAGATAGTGAAATGAAAGAGACATCTTCGTTATCGCTTTTTAAAGCCAAACTTAAGGGACTTTTGAACTAATTTTAAATGGAATAGGTTTTACTCTTTTTACTATTTTGATATTGTCTTCTTAACATTTTTACTGATGTTTTTAGCTAGGATTTATATATTTTTTATATAGGTTAAAATTTATTATTTGCAGGGCCCCACTGAAAACCGCCAGGGCGAGTGGACTCCCTGGTTAAATATTATTTTTATTATTATTGTTATTATTATTATTATTATTGGCCACCGGAAAAAAATATCCAAAAGCTGACGTTTTGAGGCCTAACCCTTCGATGGAGTGAAACAAAGACAACAAATTCCAAGAATATCGAGACATTAAACGACGAGTCTGAGTTATGCCAAGGTGGGCTGGTCTAAATTCACCTTGGACTTCAAAAGACGATTTAGCCGTTTATTCCATTATTAGACATATCATTGAATCTTATCCGATCAGTCAGGGCTCCATTTAAACTAGCAATACTAAACTGGATGCTCCAGTATAAATATTGATTTAAATAAATAAATAAATAAATAAATAAATAATAATAACAATAATAATAATAATAATAATAATAATAATAATAATAATAATAGCATAGCAGAAAAAAAACAGGAAAAGATCGACCACTATCAGGACTTAAAAATGGAAATAAAAAAGATGTGCAATTGCAGAAGTGTGTCTGTTATCCCAGTTGTAGTTGGGGCACTTGGGGCAGTGAATAAAAACTTGAGGATGTGGATTGCTAAGATAGGAACACCGGGAATCTTCAACATACTCCAGAAAGCCTGCTTGTTGGGCACAGTAAGACTATTAAGAAGAACCTTGGACATCTAAGGCTATGGGTAATAGCCTGATGATCTAGGAACATGTGACCACCAATACAACTGATGATGTGATAAATTAATAATAATAATAATAATAATAATAATAATAATAATAATAATAATAATAATAATAATAATAATAATAATAATAATCGCGTTCGAAGAACGCATTTCTAATTTGGTTTGTGTTGGTTGTCCTGTGGTTTACATGCAGTAAAATTTGAGATTTTTTGATAGACGGTCTTCCAAATGGCCGCCCCTATTGGTTTTTTCAGGGGCTCATTTCCGCCGAAGGTTCCTTCAAATGCGTCTCCATGATCTCCGATTACTGCTAGTAATAATAATAATAATAATAATAATAATAATAATAATATTAATAATAATAATAGTATGGAATAATAGTATGGCGGAAAATAATAATAATAATAATAATAATAATAATAATAATAATAATAATAATAATAATCAATCATCACCAGAGTTTGACATTATACAGGACCCTGGGAACGAGAAAGTTTCTTATGCTTGTGCTTGAATTATAAACTCACACCTTATATATTCGATGATTAAACAGATAATACACGCGGATATTTTACAAAACATGTGTGTTATTTTTTTCGAGCCCCGCAGAGGTGAGAAAAAATTTCAAGTAAAGAGTAAAATGTGTGTACGTAGTATCTGTTAAACCATTGAATGAGGGTTTTATTATTCCACTGAAATTCAAGGTGTATTTTAAATAGCTTGTGTCTTGCAACCGCAATGCTAAGGTGTAATATGGTACTACACTGTGTAATACGCTCGGATATTTTGCGCGTTCTCTTTCCCTTTTTAGGTAAAATGACGTCACAGTCGAATGATAAAAATCAATATTAGGTAATAGTGGCCGTGTTTTCACGAGCGATTTTTCAAGTCGCTGAGCGAGTGACAGTCGGAAATCTCGTGAAAACAGTTGCTTGTCCAACTCGCTTAAAGTTAAGCGAGTCGGCGAACTACAATAGAATTCTCATTAAATTTAAGCCACCAAACCAGGTCGCTTAAGCTTGTCGGCAATTAATTTCGGCCAATCACATTTCGCCAGCGTTCAAACAACAAAGAAGGGCATTGTATTGTCGTTCGTTTGTGTTCTAATTTTCTATTGTTCTAACAAAAGAAAATATATCGCGCATGGTATAAGAAAAATGAATAAAGTTCTGTCCGTGAAAACGCATAAATTTTTTAAGCTGCTTAACGCGGTCAGAAAACAAATCACCTACAGGAATGTTAAGCGAGAAAAACCGCCTCGTGAAAACACAGCCAGTGGTTTATAGATGGTTTTCACTCACGTGAGCTTCAGTCCTGTGGGATTCAAATGACAAAGGCCATGGCGGCCATGTTGGTGCACATAACAAAAGAAGTTCATTAAAATTCTTTTGTAGTTGTACACCAATATGGCCGCCGTGACGCAACGTGAAAACCATCTATTAGTTTTAACAGCCAAGGAGTTCAAATAGCCCAATTTCGATATATTAAATTTCAACTTGAAACAAAAGACATCATTACGAGGCTTAGGGGAATGATAGTTGCGATTTATATGGTATATTCCCCTAAGCCTCGTAGTGTTGTCTTTTGTTTGAAGCAGAATTTTAATATATCGAAATTGGGCTATAGTGTTTTCACTCACGTGGTCTGCAGCTATGTTAATTTATTTGAACAAAACGAAGTGTTTGCATTAGAAGAGTTCAATCCCCACAGGATTGGCTTGGGACACCAATATGGCCGCCGTTTTATTGTTTTGGGACACCAACATGGCCGCCGTGACGTCATGTGAAAACACTCCATTTGAACTGTACTTCCAGTCGAGTGTCGAAAGTAATAATAATGATTTCACAATTGATTTGGTTTTGCATTTCTGAGCTTTGTGATTGGTTGAAAACGTTCGCGCCACTTTATCAATCAATCAGAAGTAAACTAAAACCAATCCTGCATGTCTGCACGCGTTTTCCCGCGCTTAGCGCCGGCGACATATATTTGCTTCGAGTTCTGAGTGGTTCATTAGATTCTCTGCGTCTACTGTGATTGGATAAAGCAAATGCTTCGGTTTTGGGTTTTACTGCACTCAATCTTAATCTCAATCTTACAAGAACTTGATTTATTATGCATTTATTGAACACTTCAACAAATCACTTGATCGTTGCAAAATAAATTAAGACACTAATATATTTCCATCTATAAATAAAAACATTTTAACGACTATACCAAGTTACAACGGATATACATACTGTGACATCGTAGGTGACAACTTATAGTTGTGCTTGTCAATGTTATAAATTTACAACGTACATCACTGTTTTGATCTATTTTAAAGTGGGCGTTCAAACAACGTTACCTTCGAGAGCAAGTAAACAGTCAATAATACGGTGAAATCCGTTTTATGAAGGCGACTCCAAGGAGAGCTTTTACTGCATCACAGTATTTAGTATTTTATGTTTAGTAAGGGGAAGTCAAAACTAGTGTACTCTAACAGGACCCACTGTTTCACACAAAACACATGTGTTCTCATTTTGAACAAGGGATTCTACAGGTAGGTGATGTCGTGTAACCCCCCCCCCCCCCCCCCCAATAAAAATGGCGTCTTGGTTTTAGAGCCCTCATGTTATCAGTTATAGTAAAAACTTCCTATTAAGGCTGCTTTTCACTGGCGATGGAATCAGAGTCGGAGTCGTAGTCGGAGTTGTAGTCGGAGTCGGAGTCGTAGTCGGAGTCGGAGTCGTAGTCGGAGTCGTAGTCGGAGTCGGGGTCGTAGTCGGAGTCGTAAGAGCGCTTGCAACCTAGTGAAAATCAAAGATCGGAGTCGTAAGCGGAGTCATAAGCTCGACGGAATCGGAGTCGGAAGAATCAGAACGGTTCCATTTTCTTCCGATTCCGCTTATGACTCCGTGATATTCTTCCGATTCCGTCGGTTTGATTTTCATTAGATCGTAACGCTCTGGGCTTCTGATTACGACTCAGATTCCGTCGTTAGTGAAAACCAGCCTTTAGAAATATGGGTTGTTCTCTTCGAGTGCACTTGTTAAGACCTCCCTGAACAGGAAACACTATGTTACGAATAATGACTTATATTATGGGGTGTATAATGCACCATAAAACTGTTACCAGATTGTTATTGCATAGGGTAGTCGGTATACGTATACACCTAATTGCAGAAACGTTGTCCGGTAAAAATCATAAACGCTGATAATCGATGGAATTCTGGGAAGACGACGCTGGCAAGCTTGTTAAGGTTTTGTTCATTGATTTTAAATTTTGTTTCCCGCCCATAACGTTGGCAGGTGCGTTTTAAGCGTCCTGTGTTATAATCGCTCGCGGCTTGTACTTCTTTTTGACAACGTTCTTCAATTTGGTATACACATACGCATACCCATATAAACATTCATTTACATTTACGCAGTCTTTAGTACCAGTATCTTAGTGTTTACAACCTAACGCCGGCAAAAGAGGGTGTTTCTTGGTGTTGCGGAAGGCATTGTTGGCTAGCTTTTGTGTTGTGGTGTGGGTATTGTTCAGTGTCTTTTGAATATTTTTTTTACGTCATTTGTTGATCACACCATCCGCAACACCAAGAAACTACCGCAAAAGAAGACAGGGCCGAATAGAGCGGTTTTCAATTTAGTGTCGAAAGTAATTTCGCGATTGCTTTGGTTTTGCATTGCAACGCTTTGTGAAAATCTCGCGCCACTTTCTCAACCAATCAGAAGTAAAGCCAAAACCAATCATGACTTGCTCGCACGCGTTTTCCCGCGCTTGACGCCGGCGACACGTATTTGCTTTTAGTTCTGATTGGTTCATTGGATTGTCTGCTTTTGATGTGATTGGCCAAAGTAATAGGCCATTTCCGAGTTGCCTTTAGCCTCTCTATCAAAGTGAGGTTAGGTGCGAAGCCTTTCATATGAAAATGAGTTTTCATTCATATGCAAATGAAACTTATTTGCATTTGAATGAAAACTCATTTTCATATGAAAGGGTTCGCACCTAGCCTCGCTTTGATAGAGAGGCTAAAGGCAACTCGGAAATGGCCTATTACTCTGGGTTTTGTTTTACGACACTCAATTGAATACCGCTCAAACGGATTGAGACCCTGGTACAGTTGAACAAGATAGCGAGCGCCTGCTTTACAACCAATGAAGGATTATATCTTCAAACACGTCACATAAAACATTTTAAAATAACTCTTGCTTTGCATTATTAACATTTTTGTAGCTCATGGTGCTAAAACAGCACCTTTTTTAAATGCGCGTATAAAATAAATACACCCCATGGCGAATTTACACATTAAATACTAAACAATCTTAAACATTTTGCCAACATATTTCTTATACTAAGGAATGAAAAACGTTGTTGTTAGGTGTCTTTATAAAAGTGATTTCCACACAATAACACATCGTACATGTACTCGTTGCACGACTACAAACTTGCAAAATCATAAAAATATAAAATGCAACATACGGAAGTAAACACGAACCCACGATAAGGAAAGGTAATTGTTCTTTTACACAGTTTCATGCCAAATTAAATTTCAATATTTTAATTACCAAAATTCAACCATTACAAAACAAAATTCAATGAACATGTACAGAAAGGCGGCTTCAAACTTTCGCTTTTTCGCTTTTAAATTCCCCGCGCGCCGCCATTTTGAATAGTTATGTCGTCATTCGGTTGCCGCTGTTGTTTGACAACTATATGACGTCATAAAAATGCAAAATGGCGGCGCGCGGGAAATTAAAAGCGAAAATAGGCGATATTCATATCCAATGGTTTTGCACACTAAAATTGTCTTTTCACTTGATAATAAAATCATTCAAATTTAGTCTTTCTTTCCATCAATTTGTTATAACACTGGAGGTTCCCTTTGAGAGATTCGTACGTTTTACTGTTCGATTGGCCGGTATATGATGTCCTGGGCCGAGTTGTTCAAAGCCTGTTTAGCACTAATCCCGGATTCACTGCCAACAGAACATATGAGTTGTCATGGTAATTAACCCTGGATTAGCGCTAATCGTCCTTCGAACAACTCGGCCCTGGCTGTTTTATAACGCGGGTTCGTGTTTATATGGCCGTTGATTGGAATAAAACTGAGTAATAAATTTGAACGGTTAAAACTCGAATCTACTTTATGCACAACACCATATAGCTACTTCCACTCCAGTTCCCTTCGATCAAACCAAACCGAACGTGGATTGGGTTAGCATAAGAGGATACATTCATCAGACGACTGGCAAGCTCATCCTTAATAAACTGTTTCACATTGAATGTCTCGTGTTAATGGAGTCAGAACGTCGTTTTCTCACTGTAAAATTTCGTTCAACTGAGTTAACTACTGCTGTGTTCACACTAGGGCGAAACATGTTTAGTCTGGTCACGAATGAATCACGTTTCACTTTGAAATTTGTTTACTTCATACGGTAAATTGCACAAAATGATCGAAATATGTTTATTCTCTACATAGTTGAAACTGGAACACGACGTTGTTTCGATCTAAGTCACACGAAACACGATAGCACAAATACCTTCTCCTAGTTATACATTGCATTGCCGTTAGAACGAAGGGATTGAACTACAAAATCACGCAACAGCAAATTCCATCTCTACTTTTTCGGTTCATGTGTAAGTATAAAGATTTAATGCGAGCTTACACAGCTATTTCAATTAACGTTCTCGGATAAAAGCTTAAAGCCAAGACCGCAAGGTAGGATGGGTTAGGGTAAATAGCATTGCATAAAAATCCCATACTACCTCGCGGTCTTGGCTTTTCGCCTTTTTCATCCGACAACGTTAATTGAAATAGCTGTATACCTGCTTCGTAATTCGTAAAACAGTATAAATTATAGAACCAGGCGTGAAACGTCTTTTGAAACTTTCAATTACCAACTAATATCAAAAATGGAATTGCAAACATGCTTACGGAAAACGTGTTTCGTTGAAACATGTTTACTCTAAACATATTTCAGCGCTGATGTGAACAGAGCACGAGAGCCATCTACGCACGATTGTTTCGGAGTGTGTTTTGCTTTTTGTTTTAGGTAGTTAGGAAACTACTGTTCGTTGGCTATTATATTGTGATGTCGGTGTTATTTAGTATCTCTTCAATCTTATGAATGTTATTTGGTGTTCATAACACCCGCGACACCATTTAGACCGACCCAGTATCCATGGAAACTTCATGGACTCATCATGTATACAGTTGAACCTCTCTTAAGCGACAACGCAAAATGGAAAGTTGAGTTAAATGAACCTGAAGTAAGTTCTATGTAAAAGCACGTTTTAGCGCAAAATATTGTATCATATTGAAGTTTTGATGCAAAGGACAAAACTTTCGTTTTATTGGTCTTGTAACATAACGCATTATTCAATTGAAGTCTGCAGTGACATCGAAATATAGGCGACTGGTCGCTTATCAGAAAACAAACAGAAAAGTTCAAATCAGCAACGCTGAAAGTGGTCGCAGTCGCTTACAAGAGGTGGTCGCTTACGAGAGGTTTGGACTATAGTGATTAGACTGGAAGAAAATTTGGTAATATGGAGAAGAGGTCGCTTAGGAGAGGAGGTTGCTTACTAGAAGGGTCATGACTCGTGTACGACGACTGTATTGTGATGTATTGTGTTAGGTAGTGTTAGGTTGTATTGTATTGTATTTATTGTATTGTATTGTATTGTATTGTATTGTATTGTATTGTATTGTATTGTATTGTATTAGGTTTAATGACGTCAGGTAGTGTTAGGTTGTATTGTATTGTATTGTATTGTATTAGGTTTAATGACGTCAGTCAGGTCGTCGTACATGAGCCATGACCCTACTAGAGGTGGTCGCTTACTATAGGTGGTCGCTTACTATAGGTGGTCGCTTAATAGAGGTGGTTGCTTAAGCGAGGTGGTCGCACATGAAGGTTCGACTGTATTAGACGGTTAATATCCAGCCTATCATTCAGTAGTACCACTTGTAATACTTGGCCGCGTCCACTGACGTCATATCTCTCTCAAACAGCAGCAGTAGTTCACAGTGTTTGGTGTGCGGGAACAGATCCACTGGCACAGCTTTCACCAGGCGAAATGGAGCTGTTTTGATCCTCTTGGAGGTTGGTCTGCATAAGCTGGTACAAAACACAAATATCAGGATGGGATTATCTAACAAATACTGCTTCGCACTAAATTTTTGCGGATTCTAATTTTTGCGATCCTTGAGGGGTTTGTTTACGAGCCGCAAAAAAAAGAGTTTTCGCAAAAAAATTCTCCACTGTCGAAACCGTATACTGTCGCATAATGATGAGTCAAGTTGCACCGTAGTTATTGCTGATCCACTGCCAGAGCAACCAGACACACTTGGGCAAGATATACAATTGTAATAGATTGACACCAGTGTTTCGATTGCATGTACCAAAATGTTTTAATTCCAATTGAGTGCGACTTCCTACAAATCGCAAAAATTGATTCCCAGCAAGTAAAACCACTTTCCCAATCCCAAAAGATCGCCTACCCATAAAATTAAACTCCCGCAAAAATTTAGTGCCACATGGGTTGGGTCGGTTTCATTTTTCCGTGCATCTGTTCAGTCATAGATCACAGATGACGTCAAAATGTAGTAAGAACAAAAAAGTGGCCAACGAGACCGTTATGACATCATCTACACGTATGTCCTCCAACAGATCATAGGTAACTGCCAATAAAAATGTGCGTAGAATTCCAGTTACTGGCGACCTTTAGATTTGACTACGAGTATGACTTTGGAATTTCGAGATGACTGTATCCCCCGAACTGTAACTATTTCCTGTTGTTGACTAAACCATAAATAAACGTTAGGGATAAGATTGGTGTGATAATTAATTAAATGAGGCACACGAATTTGGTTTGAAAACTCGTACTCGTACTCAATCTCGTACTCGTGGTCAAATCTAAAGGTCGCTATTCAGTATAGTATAATGAAATGTAGCAATTCTGATGCACCGTACAAATCCGAAAATAAGCCCGGACAAACGTTTGTCAACGTCGTCCACCAGGGTCTCTTCCGGGAAGAAGAGAGACCCTGGGAACAAGTTTTTATTGTGCTTTATCTTTCTTGTTATTAGTTATACAGTTAATGTCCTCTAGTGTAAATTCGCGACTCCTACGATTTCGTGTATAAATAAAGAATGATGATGATGATGATGATGATGATGATTGTGTTATGCATTTCTTAAAAGTGCGATATGCGATATAAGGCCAGATTGCTTCCGTCATTAGATGTTAGTGGGACTTCGAAACGTGATGTTCGACGAGTTATCAATTCAAAAAGGTCTCAGGTGAGTCCCTTGGCAGGGACGAAACGTATGTCAGACCAGTTACAATACTTTGAAGTTTGCTATAGTCAGATGTTGAAGTATTCTTTTGTTTAATGAAAGCGGGAACTTTGGAATTTTGCCTTCAAAGTCCTGAACTCTGTGGAGGTTTTTAGAACAACGCGATCGTCAGAGAGACGAGAAAAAGCATCAGACTCAAGTGGGTATGTGTTTCAATCAATATTGATGGTAAACCGACATAAAGTGCGATGAAGAGTTCTAACTTACTCGAGAAAGTTGACGAAAGCTGCACTCGGGTTGCAAGACACGTAGATTAGTTTATCCATTCGACGGCTCTTTCTGATGGCGTGGAGTACTGATTGGTCTGTGAAATAAGAATGATCAACATCAACAACTGTGGCAAAGCAGATTTAAGTGATTTTTTTTTTCAGTTGTATCTAAAGTAATTTTGTGATTGCCTTGGTTTTGTCTTAGAGCAGTTTTTAATTGAGTGTCGTAAAACCAAAACCAAAGTAATTACTCTGACCAATCACAGAACTCGCAGACACTCCAATGAACCAATCAGAACTCGAAGCAAAGACATGAAGCCGGCGCCAAGCGCGGGAAAACGCGTGCGAGCAAATCACGATTGGTTTTGGTTTTACTTCTGATTGGTCGAGAAAATGGCGCGAGATTTTTTAGCCAATCACAAAGCGTAGTTGTACTTTCAACACTCAATTGAAAAGCGCTCTAATACACTTTGTGGTTAACTAAAACATTTCGCGCACTTTTTCAACCAATCAGAAGTAAAACCAAAACCAATCGTGACTTGGCGGCACGCGTTTTCCCGCGCTTCACGCCGGCTACATGTATTTGCTTCGAGTTCTGATTGGTTCATTGGATTGTTTGGGTCTGTTGTGATTGGCCAGAGTAATTACTTTGGTTTTGGTTTAACGACATTGACAAAACGCTCTGTGAGTCGGAACATAAGCCCTGCCGTTGCTATCCACCACAAAAAAAAAAAAAAAAAAAAAGAGTCACAGGTTCGTGCCTGCATTATAGAGCTAAAATTTACTGATCTGATTTTTGGTCTCTCCGGGACTCAATAACTTGCACACAATATTAAACGAGGCTTCTGTGTTATGTGTTATTGAATGAATTGAAGTGGATAAGTCTTATGTATTGAGCATTCCAATAAAAGTAGTACCTTCGTATGGTGCAATTTCTAACTTTCGAGTCTGTCGATAAAATCCTACTGTGCGACCATTCAAATAAACGCTATTGAGCAGTACTTTCCTGTGGTGCTGTTTATTATCCTGCATAAGGTGGTTCTACCTTTTCAGTCTGTGGATGAAATCCTAAAGTGTGACCATTCAAATGAAAGCTACTGAGCAGTACTTTCCTGTGGTGCTGTTTATTATGCTGTACAAGGTAGCTCTAACTTTTTAGTCTGTGGATGAAATCCTACTGTCTACTAAGTGACCATTAAGCAGTTGTTTCCTGTGTTATTCTACCACTGTTTTACTTTGCTGTACAAGGTGTTACGAAGATCCAGTTTGTGAACACCAAGGGGCACGGTATGTTCCTATAGTGCTGTTTGTATCTTGGTACCTTGCAAAATAGAATGTCTTTTTGTCCAGTTTCAATCTCCAGCAGTCTTTAGGAGTGAAAGCATTACAGCTGTAACAGTGCTGGACAGTGAACATGTTGTTTGTACTTACGTAGTCCAGCGCGAGGCGGATCCATGATGCCAATAATTTTGGTTTTCCGGGGCATGTTCTTGAACACATCAACGATGATGTCTTCTGCTTTACCACAAACAAACTGAGCATTTGTGACTCCTGCAACACAAGGCGAACCCTTTGAATACTTACTTACAAACACAACAAAGCAATAATTTCAAAACAATCATATCAAAGCCTCCACCAGTGTAGTGAAATTAACCCTGTAATGAAACAGGGAGGAGACTGGGCGACCGTTTCCGTGGACCAGACGTTGACAGAAATAAAAAGGACGCATCTAAATCAGTTGCTCGACACTTTGATCTCCCCAATCATTCCAAACAATACATGGCTCCACAGCTTTTCCCTACACCAGGGTAAAAATTTAGAGCAAAAATTCATCTTCCAAATGGGCATTCTTCAATCCCCACAAATCAACTAACGCTTTTCATTCAACTAATATAATTTTTGTTTTTTATGTTCATGATCGTGTTTCCACTCATCGCGGAGTTCTACCATTGGATATACATGTATAAAGCAAACACACCTCACAAATCCTTGCTTCGTTCTGACGAAGGGCTAGCGCTCGAAATGTCAACTTTTAAAACTCTTTACGGTCGCCAATTTACCTTAGTTATCAAATGATTGAAAAATAATCGGAAACGTTCGTACAACCTTCGGACAGTATTCGGATAATCTTCGGAAATCTTCGCTTGAAATGTCAGCTTTTGAAATCTCTTTATGTGGCCAATTTACCTTATCAATACAGTTGATAAAACCAAACTTTCGTGTTTCACTTCTCCACCAACACAGCACCACAGTTTCTTAACAAACTAAAGTGACCCCTTTATTCGTTTAATTAAACTAACCGTTGAGTTGTGCGTTTGCCTTTGCATCCTCTACAGCATTTTCAATGATTTCAACACCAATCACCCGCTTGACGCTCTGTAAAAGAAAGCATCATATGCCATCAAATCTCAGGTATAATTGTGTCAAAAGTAACTTCGCAATTGCTTTGGTTTTGCATTGCTACGCTTTGTGATAGGCCAAGAAATCTCGCGCCACTTTCTCAACCAATCAGAAGTAAAACCAAAAGCAATCGCGACTTGGCTGCACGCGTTTTCCCGCGCTTGGCGCCGGCTACATGTATTTGCTTTCAGTTCTGATTGGTTCATTGGATTGTCTGCCTGTTTTGGTTTGGCCAGCGTAATTACTTTGGTTTTAGTTTTACAACACTCGAGTGAGAACTGCTGTAATATACGCTAACGAATTTGGTTGGTAATAAAAGTCACTGTAATGTAGTACATGGTATTTCAGCTCAATACAGACACTTATTAGTATATACCAATTCAGCGACCTTGGCATTTTAAGCAACCTGACTAGTTTGCTTTCTCGAGACAATGTAAATTTATCAAAGGACAAAAACATGATGCGAAATTAAACGCAGGTTGTACACGATTTCTCTTGTGGCAACTAATTTCGTACCATTTAAAAAGAGCGGAAATCGAATCTGAAATTGTGAAAACTACACAATAATCAACGAGCAGACAAAAAATTAACTTTATGAATCTTCCATCACCTTGGAGTTTTTTGTTAATCAACGGCAAATCAGAAGCATGGTTTCTGTTCTTGAATTGCTATTTCATAGTGCATAAGTAAATAACAGTCATACCTGAGCCAGGCAAAGTCCAAGTGCGCCAGTACCACAACAGATGTCTAGCGAAAAATACACAAATGATCGAGATAAGCGAGTTTGATTTTAGTCACAATGTTCAATCTGTGATTATTTGTTTTCTTTTATGTCTACCAAACTTCATAGCGGTGGTGTTGCAGGGTGGAGGATAGGGGGTTGCGGGAGGGCTTTTGTGCTATAGTACAATGCAGTAGTGCGACTTTTAACACCATCCATACCCACACCCACCTCCCCCTCCCCCAGCCCCACATGTCCAAAGAGTAATGAAGCCGCAACACTGAATAAAGAAAAACAAACAGGGAAGATATATAAAATGTTATAATTCAACACATACATAAACTGCCCAAATATGGTCAAAAAGTTATCGATATACGCCATGTCTACATGACGTATATCCAACGATGGTGGTAAATTTCGCATTTTGACAAGAGAATGCAAAAATGACGGACCGGCCTCGATATTTTTTCTTCAAACTGTGCTTTGTTATCAATGTGTTGAATTATAAAACTATTATTGCGCTCAAGCTTGCGTGATATCACTTAATTTTAGCCGACAAGGCCGGCTAAGAATTAGGCAATATCATGCGCGCTTTTGCCCTATATAACAGTTAAATAACAGTTGCCAATAAATAATAAGATAAAATCAATTTGTGAGTGAAGCTTTAATAAATGAGCATGGACTGTAAACTGAACTCCTCTCCTGCCCTTCTTAGGCTGCTCTTGACTTGCTCCTGTTGCCAATTTGTATTGCTCCTCACTCTTTGTGCCTGTTTCCTTTATCCTTACACTCCCACTAAAGAGTTCGATCACAGGCTACAGGTGTACATGAATGTTACCTACCCAGTACTACGGTTTCATCCAGGTTGTCACCGCACCAGTCTTTGAGCAAATTAAACAGCTTTTCAGTTGCCTTAGTGTTCACTGAGGGAGGAGAAAATCAAGTGACTATTTTAGAATATATCAGTCCATTCCTATCACGTGAAAGGGAATGTTCAGTTAATAACCCTCTATATAATTCAACACATTGATACATTTATAATTCAACACAATGAATACTTTATAATTCAATACTTAATAATTCAACACATTGATACATTGTATTGTATTGTTTTGTAAAAAAGTTTTCGATATACGCTATGTCTACATGACGTATATCCAAGGATGGATGTAAATTCCGCATTTTGACAAGATAATGCAAAAATGACGGACCAGCCTCAATATTTTTTCTTCAAACTGTGCTTTGTTATCAGTGTGTTGAATTATAGAACTATTATAGTGCTCAAGCTTGCGTGATATCGCCTAAATTTAGCCGACTGGGCGTACGGCCTCGTCGGCTAAGTTAAACAACCATTTCACTTCTAAAAGCGGCCAAGTTTCAAACAAGAAAAAATCTCAAATTCAGTTTTGTAAAATATGGAATATTGCCCCAGGAACGTATATAATTATGCCTTCAAAACTAGAAAAGAAGATATTCACAAATTTCTCGCGGTCTTGCATGGTGACCTTTAGCCTGCAAATACAACCGTCTCTTATTTTCCCCTTTAAAAGCCACTTGGGATGTTCACAATTTTTCAGGGTAAACTGCAGATGCCTTCTCACGTGAATGCCCCCAGTGGCCAGGAGCGAGAAGAGGCAAGCTGACCTAATGTAACTACAATAGAACCTCTAATAACGGTCACCTCCCTACAACGGCCATGTTTTCTTGTCCCGACTTCTCATTCACTCACTCAAATCCTCTAATTGATAACCTCCCCATAACGGCCACCTCTCTACAACGGCCATGTTTTCTTGTCCCGACTTCTCATTCACTCACTCAAATCCTCTATTATTGATAACCTCCCCAAGTAGTTGGTGGTTTACCCGATCTGGGACAGCAAAAATAAGGTGCAACTCACCCCCACGGAAGCTTCCTGGAATAGCGCAGCACCCCTCAAGCATGGTCCTTCCCCACAAACCTCCTTGCAGTCGGTCCGTGGGGGAAGGACCATGCTTGAGGGGTGCGGTGCTATTCCAGGAAGCTTCCGTGGGGGTGAGTTGCACCTTATTTTTGCTGTCCCAGATCGGGTTATCCACCAACTTCTCCCCATAACTGCCACCTCTCTACAGTGGCCATGTTTTCTTGTCCCAACTTCTCATTTACTCACTCAAATCCTCTAATTGATAACCTCCCCATAACGGCCACCTCTCTTCAATGACCAGAAAAGTCTGTCCGAAGGTGGCCGTTTTAGAGAGGTTCGACTGTATTTAAGTTTCAAAATCTTCCCCACTGACAATATAACATTTTGTAATCAATTCTTAAAAGAAGTCCGTGTTACATTAAGAAAACCAGGCCCTTCACTCATAGACAAAACACAACACTCCTGGTTAAAATTGTTTTGACAGAGTAAAGACTCGGAAATGACCACCATATTTACCTTGGAAGAACGAATCTGGAGAAATTCTGAACTTTAGGCCACAAAGCTCTTCATAAATGTGCTAAAATTTAATGAAGCATCACTGTCAGTTTTCTTAATTAGGGAGGGTTCATAATTTATCTAGAGGGGGGGGGGCTATGTTGATTTTTAGGGGGGGGGCATGATTTTTTTCCTGTTAGGTTTTAGGTGGGCTATCGAAAATTTCTGCCGATATGAAAGAAGGTATAAGGGGGGGCCACCAAAAAAGATTCAATAAAAACCGCCACCATCAGTTTACTCATATTTAGCAGGAGGATCTGTAAATAAAGTTTTAGTATAGCTGGAACTTATAAAAAGCAGTCCATGTCAATGAATAATTATATAAAGAAACTCACACTGATGCTTGCTTTCTCAGAACATTTATTTGTAATTCTGTGTTCCTCTCTCCTCTGCTGAGGTCTCTTTGTGTCACTAGGAGGCTGGGGAGGAGAGGGGAAGAAATAGAAGCGTGCAGGGGATGATTAGACGGGGAAAGAGATGAAGTAGACCGCGCCTTTTGCACTTCCCATCGTCCCCCGCGCAATTATTAATTTTTAAATAAGAAGCAAAGGACCGCGAACGAAAATGCTGCCGATGTACGTAGGATCTGTAACAGATCTAGTCAGCCAAAAATACAATCAAAGTATAGAGCAAGGCTGATACTACGTAAAACATTTAAAGTGACAACGACATGATAGAGCCCAAACTGAAAGCCAAAATGCAACCGTGGACAGCTGTTTCGACCTGGTTGGGTCTCGTCAGCACAGTGTAGCGGCAAAAAGATAGAAAAATGAGAGATTCCAACCCTCCCGATTTGATCGGGAGTCTGAGTTCCAATTTGATGTCTTGCCTCCTGCTCTCCCGATTTTAACCAAATTCTCCCGATTTATTATAACATTCTGAAAACTAGGGAAAAATTGCTAATCTTTAGGATTTTTTTTTGCGATCTGTCACTGTGAAACACACATATTGCACTTTCTTCTCGGATAATCAGGACGGAATGATGTCAAAATGCAGGAAATGCCACTTGAGAGAACCTAAATTTGCAAAATTTCCGGGGGAGCATGCCCCCGGACCCCCTAGAAGCTCGCGCCTTCAGCGCTCAGGATAGCGCCTCTGGTGCTAATGATTACTCCCTATCGTCCATCACATGGGGTTGGAATCTCTGAAAAACTAGCACAAACGCCAATTCTCTACCGAATCGCACGTGGTGATGGCAACAGATGAATTCAAATGGCAACAGCTCGAATTCAAATGTTTGAATTTCTATTTAAAATTTTATTAATGGGTACCCAAGTGGGAGCCTCTGCAGAGGAGAAAGTCCATATTCTAAAGTTTGTAAAGCTAGACAGCCTCAAAATGTGCCAACTTGTACAAGTCTCAACGGAATGCAAAACGTGTGACACTCCGTCCACTTCTGGTACTGCACCTTCTTTTAGCTGGTGATGAAGCAAGTTCAGTCATCACTCACCCCCATTAGCACCCAAACTGTCACTATTACTCGACGTTCTTTCACTGTCAGTGTAACCATGTTTCACCCAAAACAACAGAGTGAACTTCATCACTTTCCTCATTGTCAGATGCACGTTTGTTATTCTGCCTGAAAAGACGCTCACCTCTCACAATCATAGTTGCCAGTGCATGTCCCCTTTTTTCTTGAAGATGAGTAGTTAGCAGCGCAATCATTTCATTTTTCAGTTTATTTTTCCATGGAAAAGAGTGGTTTTTTTTTTCAGATAAGTATCCAGCTCAAAAACATAAAGGGAAATCAGCCCCCAGTTAGTACTAACTCGTCCCAATTGTAATCTTCATATGTTTTTTTTGCTTCCCTGTTTTGCCGCTTTACAGCAGTTGCTTTATTTCTCAGATCTTTAGAAAATTCGAGGAGCTTTAAATGGTCGACGTAGTTTTTAACAATTTCTTGAGAAACCGCAAAGGCACGAGAAAACGAACTTCTCAAACTCATTAATAATTCATGACGAGAACACAAAGGAAATCACTACCGTGAAGGAGGTTTTGAAATCGTTTCTTAATTTGCATAGATTTTGGCGATTTTATTCCTTCGTTTTCTCCGCATTTAACGATCAGTTTGAGAAGCTTTATCAAACACTCGAAACAGTGTTTCATCAGATTTCCAAACACCTTGAAGTGGTTTAAAAAAACTCGGCTGCGCCTCGTTTTTCCAATCCACTTCTCAAACTCATTAATAATTCATGACGAGAACACAAAGGAAATCACTACCGTGAAGGAGGTTTTGAAATCGCTTCTTAATTTGCATAGATTTTGGCGATTTTATTCCTTCTTTTTCTCCGCATTTAACGATCAGTTTGAGAAGCTCTATCAAACACTCGAAACAGTGTTTCATCAGATTTCCAAACACCTTGAAGTGGGTTTAAAAAAACTCGGCTTTGCCTCGTTTTTCCAACCCACTTCTCGGTGTTTGGAAATCTGATGAAACACTGTTCCTTGTGTTTGATATATTACTTCTCAGTGTTTGGAAATCTGATGAAACACTGTTCCTCATGTTTGATATATTACATGAAATATTACTGGAATGGTGCCTCGACAAACCAAATCATAATGGCCATTTTTAGCTGGTTTAGAAGACTACAGTAATGAAAGTTGCATCACTTTATTTATGCTAATCAGTTTGTTAAATGTAAGTTTTCCATTCTCAATAAACTAATTAGTATTTTTGCTGGTTAATTGTGAGGCTAAAAATGTCTTGTTTTAGTCATCAGAGTTTTTTTTGGTGGTGGAGGGGGGGGGGGGGGGGGTCATGGTATTTTGCCCACGGTTGGGGGATATGCAATGAGGGGGGACCAGGAAAAAAACACCAAATAATGGGGGGGGGGGGGGGGGGGGGGCTTCCGAAAATTGCAAGGTCAAAAATCTGAAATCGACATAGCCTCCCCTCTACATAAATTATGAACCCTCCTTTACGCGATAATATTTTTATGATAACAGTTCAAAACGTTAGGAATTGAGGCAAAATTAGAAGGATTTGTATGGAGTCATCAGAGCATAACGGTGCCAATATCTCTCCCCCAAGTTGCAATAGGATGCTGATTTTTGGCAAGCGGGCATTTTTCGTCACGCTCTTTCCAAATATCATCCCATAATCAAATCCCATAATTTCACAAATTTAGTTTTTGTAACATAAATTTAGGACTCTACTGAATGTCTGCAGCTTAACACACTTTTGTTCAAAGCAACATGTGTCTTAAGGCTGGTTCTCAAATAATCGACCCGGTCGTCCGAGTCGTTTCAAAAAGAGCACGGACGACCGGGACGATTATATGAGAATACTTCTGAGATGACCCGGGACGATCGTAAACGACCCGAACGACTGGGACGATCGCGGTCGCTTGGATAAAACTGTGTTCTATCCGGATGACTGGGACGATCGAGAATAATCGGGGATGATCATATGAGAACTACTCTCAGGTGACCGGGACGACTGAGGCGATCAAAGCGACTCAAATCTACCCCAGAATGCAGTATTATTGCCCAAAACATGTTGTCGGACACAGTTTACGACTGCGCTATTGACGTTCGAGACAACTGGGACGATCATATGAGAACCCAAATCGCTTGAGTTGTCCCGATCGTCTGAGTCGTTTGCAAAAAACGTTTGAAACGACTCAAACGACCGGGACGATTATATGAGAACCAGCCTTAAGCAAACAAAAGTATGTCCCTGTCAGACCCGTCTGGACGCACCTCTTCTCCCATGATGTGAACAAATGGAGCTTCTGCATTACCACCAACAGCCCTGCAAATAAAATCCGTGTGAAACCTCTAATGACAAATACTGTAACATTATTAAAGATGGCAATATATGCCAATAATCACAAGTACACATATGCCAGGGAAATAGAAAAATACATAATTTTATTGTAAAACCCATTTTCTCGTCTTTTCTTGTTTCTATTCTTTATGCATGCACACTCGGTCCAGACCTGTTAGCCTCAGTTCACATTTTCTAACCAAACTATGTATCTAAATGCAAAAAGGTAGGAACTGTTTAAAATCCAATTATTTCAACATGTTTCAAATGTCCTGATTCATAGATGCAACATACCTGGTATGGTTTATTTGCAGATAAAGAGATGTAAGTGTAATATCTTTGCCTTCTCCAGTTTTGAAATAGTCGCAAATGCGAATTTTCTCAGCTTCAATTTCCTCCTGTAAAAGAATGAGAAAAATGTTGAAGGCCTGAGAAAGAGTAGCATTGAATCCTTGAAATACTTCTAACTTTTCAGTCTACTGAATCTGCAAATCTGTATATATGCACAAGGTCATCAGAAAAGTTTGAAGAAGACATCTAACTTTGAACAGTAATCAGATTTTTTGTTTGTTTGTTAAAATGCCAAAGTAGCCTGCCGATATAACAAAGAAGGTGGTGTTTTCCCCTGGCATCCAGCTACCTTTGACAATCATAGTATATAAAGCAGTCAACATGACAGCTAAAAGTCAGTGCTTTTATTAGAAGGTGGCTATCAGTGGTGTACAGGCACCCACTCTAAACTACCACCTGGTTTGTATTGATTTCACTTTTAATAAATGTTTACACGTACAGTATACGTTGCAGGTCAATTTGTTCTAACCTAGTTCAATATTGAAACCCCTGTAAGTGGATTTGTAAAAGTACTGCAATAATTTAACATCTGAGCTAGCAAAGCCCGAATTATGTCACTTCACCTTGGTCATTTTTTGTGGACTGAACTGGAGGACTGCCATTGTGTCACCGAACATGGAACTCCGAACAGTTAGTGTCTGCCAATACCTGCAATCAATGGAATAACTTTAGCATACATAATTATAATCATGTATTCATGGTTTACAGCCGATTTCACTGCAGTGCACAGACAATGGTTTTTTAAACATCAATTGCCAACTATGATTCACCTGTCATGATCATCAGACAAATTCACACAAAAAGTGACTTCCTGAATTACAAGACAAATCTACTGAGATATATCTCACTGCAGGGAGCAGAACCGCTAAGTTTCCAAACGTAATTTGCATGTTATGAATTGCCTGTCATGATTTGCACGTAGTAATTCGCCAGTTGTGATTTGCCCATTATGGGTTTGCTCACTGTCAAAAAATGGTACATTCAATGGAAATTCAAAGAACTTGACATTCTTTGTGGATGTTTCTATTTCAGGAAATACAGTGAAAACTGTTTGAGAACAAAAAAACCTGATATGCACACAGCAGTGCAAAAGGCTGTAAGTTTGTGTTTGGTTAAAAGTACACAGGTATTCTCTCATAATGTACTGTAACCAAAGCAAACACCCAAAGTCTGTAACAACCTACCCTGTGTGAAAGCAGAGATCATACACTGGCAATGGAGACTCTCTCACATATGTCTGGAAAGCCTGCAACAAAATATAAACTTCCAGTTACCATCATTAACTTTTGAAGTCCATCAGCAGCTGGTTTAAGTAAACAAACATTAATTTATAATGTACAACCACAGAGTGTGCAGCGACATGCAACAAATCAATAACATTCAAACAAAAGCTATTGTTATATAGCTGGAGTTGTTCTCAATACAACGCTCATGTTCAATGGTTTATTCATGGCCACATGACATCAAGCAACAACAACAACAACGACAACAACTACAACTACTACAGCTACAGCTACAGCTACAGCTACAGCTACAGCTACTGCAGCTACTGCAGCTACTGCTACAGCTACTGATACAGCTACTGCTACTGCTACTGCTGCTGCTGCTGCTGCTACTGCTACTGCTACTGCTACTGCTACTGCTACTGCTGCTGCTGCTGCTGCTGCTACTACTACTACTACTACGAGCACACTCGCACCGATTCAATGAGTTTTCTCCACTCCACTTTGTCATACATGATAACTGAGAGTTCCTGTCATGCCAGTCCAGTGTCCCTCTCTGATTGGTCTAGTATGAAAGTTATTGCTGGGCACCCCCTTGATCCCCAGCCAGAAGCAGTCTCATTCTTGCTTCCCTGGCAATGTCCACTGAACTGTACATCTGCGAGTCTGGAAAGTTTTTGAGATGGGAGGTAGATTTCCATAGAGCTCCTTGTTGGTTATATGATCTTTCCAGCTTTTATCCAATGCTGTTCGTAGGAGTCTTGTACAACAGCCACCTAATTTCTCCAGTGTCATTATTAGTGTCCAACTCTCCGACCCATACAGTAGAACAGTTTCTACTGAAGCTCTGAAAAATCGTATCTTCAGGTCTCTATTAAGATTGCATTTCCACACTGTCATCGCCTTGTTGGATGCAGCCCGCGCCTTTGCTTTTTGAATTCCAAGGTCTTTCTCTGTTTGATCAATCCAGGAGCCTAGATTTTGAAAATTGTTCACCCACCAAAGGTCCATGAGCAGGCAACATTTTTGACGTCAGAGGGTTACAGTGCACTGCTGCCTGCTAGCGCACATGATCAGACCAAAAAAAAAAAACTCCAAATGAACTCCAGCTATAATAACAAATCGCTTATAATGACTGATCCCTCAGGAAACAGTGAATTTTGTTTTCATCAAATCTCGATGTTCGGCAAACAAAATTCACTGTTTCACTCAAGACCAGTCATTAAGTGTTTGTTTGCTATATCCATTAATAATGTTTTGGCAACTTTGGTCTCAGACATTGTTAGGGGGGAAACCCTCAAACAATGATAAACTCTGAATAATAATACAGTACATGTACCTTAGCTATGACTTTGGCCTTCTCTGAAATATGAATGCATTCAGATGGCTCAACAACTCCACTGTAGCCCTCTATGGAAACAAAATAAAACATGTACATGTATCTATTGAAAAACAATAAGGTACTCCAGATTCTATTGTAGGTGGAGGGGGGAGAGGAGGGGCTGAAGTGAATAAGGGGGTTTGGGGAGAAAAAATGTTAGACTTAAAAACATATCGCGCAACTTAAGCAATATTTTTTGGCCTACATCTGACACTGATATATATATATATATATATATATATATATATATATATATATATATATATATATATATATATATATACATATACATACATCAGTTGAGCAATACACATATGAAGTTGAATGTAACATACATTGTACACTCCCTTTTTTGCCAAGTTTGAATCTTGCACCAAATTACTGCCACACATTTCTTATAGTTCTATCAAGACAACATTTCATGGTTGCTGATTTTCTTTTCTTTTTACCTGGAAGTGTAACCCTGGAGACATTTTATTGAAATAGACAAAGCTGTGCCCTCCTCAGGCTACTAATATTTTGAGTGACACGATAAACTTGCTTTTTGCATGAAACTCTTAACTGCTGAGCATCCAAGATTTCAAAGTTGGGAGCCTTTGGGCCTGCCCATGATTATTCTTGGAGCATCGCCAATAGAGCTGGGCTTACCTTTGTATGAGCCAAGACGGAATCCAACAGTTTTAGCTGCACAGGAGAAGATATTAGCAATTATTACTATAGGCTTAAGCTATGACTAATTTTATAAATAAATGATAATTATTTCCACATTATTCTAGCTTGATTACTGATCAGTTATAATCCTCCACTCTATTTCTAATGCACCTATGATGCATCCCGATGTTGGGGCTTCCCCTCAAAACAGTATCATTCTATGGTGGGTTTCCCTTAGTATGGGTATCCTTTTGAAAGCAAAACACGTTTTCCTGAAAGAAGGAACTGACATTGCTGGTGGCAACTAACATTGCTCATTGCATCTCCATCTATAGTATCTGAACAGCATCTCTACACTAGTACAACGGAATTGGAACCATGATGTAAAAGCTTAGTAATGCATTCTTGGGGCAAAACAACATTAATTTTGCAATGACTTAAAACTTAAAATCAGTGTGTGTCATCACAGCATACAGCATTGACATCAGGAAAACCTTCATTTGCAAACAACCTGTTACCAGTAGTACTATAAGATCAGTGTAAATGGGACTTTTGTCAATGGAGGTACTGGTATGTGAGCCGTACCCACACTGAACCTACCTCCATCAGGGCCTTCAGCAATTGTGAACTCACACTTATTTCGATAGCCATCGAGAACAGGCTGAAATATTTGAAAGGGAATTTAATTAATGGATGGGATGAGGTCTGACTTCATGTAGTGTACACTGAATGTCACCCATCACATTCTTAACACTGCACTGAAGAGGAGTACATGTACCCTTCAATTTCAGCCATGGGTTTAACCCCAGCCGGACCACCAAATCCATGGTCAAAAAGCAGGGTGCATCAAAAACTCTGTCCAATTGTCCGGGACATGTAGAAATTCAATTAAGACAACTAAATTTTTGACATGACTTGTCCAAGGGACAAGTACATTTCTGGTTGCCTAGAAACACTAAAATAAATGAAAATTGACACAAACCTTTGCCAAGATATAAATTTATCCATCAGAAAAGAAGGAAGGTTCTTAATTGACAAAAGAAACATAAATAGAGCAACAAATTTCCTATTTTGCAGGCATGGTTTTTGTTTCAGCAAGAAAAATCCATAAAAAGCCCCAGGCTTCCCAGTCTAAAACTAAAAATGGCTGAACCTCGGGGAAAAAAATTTAGACAAGCACTTTCATTTGGATTTCAGACAACCAAGTTCTATCTGATGTTTGTCAAAAGGACAAGTGAATCACTAAATTTATTGTTTACTCTGAAAAAGTCACCTAAAGTTTACGTCATGATTTTTCAATATAACCCTATAATAATATTACATCCTTGGATTTGCTTACCTTCCCTCACCTTCTTATAGTTGGAGCAATTAAAGGACCTATAGTGGTCTACTTTGTCATTCACATTTTATTTGAATGTATAATAATAAATTTATATTTATTTCATGGGTTGGGTGAGCAAGAAGAGATCGAAAATGTATTAAGAGCTACAGTGCTACAGTAAGAAAGGCTCTCACAAGTCAATGTTTGATTTTACCCCCACATAAGTAACATATGGTAGTCACGTCTGTTGTCCACACACAATACATGCTATCAACCATCATCATAAATTATTAACTAATATTACCAAAGACATACAAATGAACATGGCCATCATACAGGGAATCACAAGGCTTCAGGGCAGTACTTAACCCTTACCTTTCCAGAGTCAATTATGGAGACATGTGGTGTTGGTCTAACTTTTGAATCTGTTGACAAAATCTTATGGTGTGACCATTTAAATGAAACCTCTTCAGCAGTACTTTTTCATGGTACAGTGTACCGTTAGTTTTTTAATATTAATTTTTACAAAATGATGTTTGGGATTTTTCTTGAATTTTTATTTTAGGCAATCTTGGGGGTTAAAGGGTTACATTATGACACAAATACTGTGGTATATTTTTTGTAGTCATAATAATGCAATGCAGCATTACTTACTGATTCTACACAGTCAAGCAGTTCACAACAAATTCCATTTCTCTTGGCACTGAAAAGAATAAACAACAAAAACATTGGTTAAAACAATCAACATAATTGTGACCCTATTTTGGAAAAGGTGGTCAAAGGTGAATTGCCGTAATGGTGTTTAAACGCGTTTAAACGAAGGGTAATTAACGCATTTAAACACTTTATATACGCGTTTAAACACTATTTTAACGCATTTAAACACTTTTGCAACGCGTTTAAACGCTTGTTCAAAAATGTTCTGCGTTTATTTCGCCAATAACTTATCATCCCAGCTCGTTTCCACATTATTATTCGTAATAAATTTGCTCATAAATTAGAGTCACGGTCTGGTGATGACAACCGAGCTCCCTCCACGGGAGCGATGTTTCCCTCGTTTATGCTAGTGTTAGAAATTAAACTACCCGTGAAAGTGCTAAAACAAACTTAATTTGCATGATAAAGGTTGGTCTCGGTAATATTAGTCATAGATATAATTTTTATATTTCAAGCTAACCCTCGGTCATTCTCGTTGTTAAGACAAGAATCTTCAAAGCAACATCCACCTCACGGTCTTAAAATAAATGATTCCATAGCAAAACATACCAATGGCGATTTTCCTTTTCATTTTGAATAAATACGAAAGAAAGATGTCTACAGCAAACATTTTCTTTAACGGGTAGATTCCATCCTTCGCCACGTTCACCGCTCAGCTCAAGACACGATAGATCACATCACATCATCAATCAGGAATAAAATTTCTGCTTCAGCGACTGTGCATGGTTCTGATAAACACGCAATTTTATTACAGTACAATAATCCAGATTACAACAGCAGCGACTGAAACAAGTGAAGACAAAGTAGGAAATATGTTACAAAGCGAAAAAACATTTAGTACAAATGTGGCTTTGTAGACTCGACTGCACGTACCGGACTATCATCCTGATTTCAGCAGACAAAGACAGCTTGCTAATGCGTGTTTTCACCGACTGTAGATCATCATGTGTATGTGTTGTTGGATAAACAGTGCTTTTAAAACTTAAGCTAAAATTGCAAGTGACAAAGAAAAAGAAGTATTTTTGAAGCTGTCGATCCAGTAAAAATAGAATGCTTGCCAAAATTATTGCCGCTCTTACAAGAACTGAATAATTATTTTTGTAACACGAGCGGTGGGAAAATGAAACATTGTGACAGCTAGCCAATTACATTTGAGCAGATAACTCTGTTTGGTCCCGAGGGACCTGAGGTCACATTCCTGAGCACGTCCGCACACAAGCTTCAGTCACGTTTATGAAAGAACCAAAGTTCTGCTCACAAAAAACACTAGAAATCGTAACAGTACAGGTGAAAACATTTGTTTTAAGGAATGCAATTAGACTTGGAAATTTATTTGCTAAGACATTTTTCAAATGGCACGCCATTTACTTTGATGCCGCTTGCAAAGTCCCGACTGGTGCTTGATCTATTCAATTCAACAGCCGAAAATATTTGCACTCTTGTAATAATTTTATCTTCTTACTGAAAGGAAATTTTACTTTTGTGAATTAAATTGTTTGAAACATCATTAAAAAGAGATAAATTGACTGTAAGTGATGTGGATTGGACAAGTTTTTCTCGAACTGGAGTTCATACAATACAGCGATTTCTTCAATGTGCGTGGTTTGTGTGGTTCATGTTTTTTTGCGCTCAAAACCGAACCAAATATAATGTGAAAAGTGAGATGGCCCAAGATGAGACTTGTGCTACAAATGCAGTCTGGCATGAGGTAGAGAGTTGGTAAGCTTCAATTTTCAACTTCAATTTATTTATTTCGATCGCCCCAAGTATCAATTACAAATCTCTTACAGCGATTATTTAGACAGTAGATCCCGGCAAGTTTTGTATTAGTAGATTTGTCACTGGAATCGACTTTACTTCACACTCAAGTGACTCAAGAGAGGTATGTCGTTTACACATTAAATACTGATGAAAATATATAAATACATAGATCTTCCTTAGTCGCCTTTAATAATATTATAACTTGTTTTAGTATTTTTCAGCAGCTATCAAATAAGGCCATTTTATACGCCTTTATTTCAAAACCCGCGGGAATAATGTTACTGGTCTGACATAATTTAAATAATTATTGCGTTTAAACGCTCGATTAGATCCTTACCAAAAACGTGTTTAAACGTTTCTTTAACGCGTTTAAACATTATTTAAACTCGTTTAAACATTTTCTTAACGCGTTTAAACGGTGTTTAAACACAAATAAACGCGTTTTCGTTTAAAACGCGTTAAAACGCCTTTCACCTTTAACCACCTTTTCCAAAATAGGGTCACAATTACATTTAACACACCACAAACAAATTGGGTAATATAAAAATAAAAGTAGTATTACTGCATAAAATTGTGCTCACCTTTCCTGCTCAACCCAGTTGTTCTGTTCAATGGATAATAAAATCTTGATTAGTATCTCAACAGGGCTTGAAAAGCAAACTAACACCTGCCACGGTTATACTTCAATGGCACATTAAAACACACACTGTATAGAACTACAGTCTATAAACAGTAATTACTCGTGGCATTATACGACAACAAGGTATAAAATGAGTAGTGTTTCTCAGTCACTTTTTGTGTTCTCAAGTGTTTGTACTTAGATAGGAGTGACCTTTGGTCAGTTTATTAAAACACTACCTGATAGTTTGTACTTAGATAGGAATGACCTTTGGTCAGTTTATTAAAAAGCTACGTGATATCAAGTGTCAGCTACTGAATGTAAACTTACTTTTCAGACATAACTTTATGTTTCTCTGTAAAAGCACTTAAAGCACTAAATAATGCACTGGGTTTAATAAAG
This sequence comes from Cladopsammia gracilis, assembly GCA_022457155.1. Classification (NCBI taxonomy): domain Eukaryota; kingdom Metazoa; phylum Cnidaria; class Anthozoa; order Scleractinia; family Dendrophylliidae; genus Cladopsammia; species Cladopsammia gracilis. The sequence goes on along the minus strand of JAJGOT010000116.1, from coordinate 1,035,442 downwards.
ACACCACGAGTTCAAGCTGTGTACAGCTTCTTGTTAACTAATAACTAAATAAACATTTTTATTTCATACTTATTGAGATTTTCTATTGAAATTTGGCATGTGAAAACCCCGTTCGGGTTTCGCAGCCAATCAGAATGGCAAAACGACTTTCTCACACATGAAAAAAGCAATTCGTCCAATCACAAATCTCAGTAGACAATGTAAAATATACAAATTACAGCACGGGCAGTGCCTATACGGCATTTATGCACGAGTTGATGCACACTGCCCATGAAGTAATCTATATTGTACATTGTATAGAACAACTACAGTCTATAAACAGTAATTAACTTATAACTAAATAAATATCTCTTTTTTATGTCATACATGTAGCTGGTAAACATCTAAATAATGCAGTCAACCCTTTCACTCCTAGAGTCAATTTTGGAGGCATGTAGTGTAGTTCTAACTTTTGAGTCTGTTGATGAAATCCTATGGTGTGACCATTCAAATGAAACCTCTTCAGCAGTACTTTTGCATGGTACCATTTGTTCTAACTTTTGAGTCTGTTGATGAAATCCTATGGTGTAACCATTCAAATGAAACCTCTTCAGCAGTACTTTTGCATGGTACCATTTGTTCTAACTTTTGAGTCTGTTGATGAAATCCTATGGTGTGATCATTCAAATGAAACCTCTTCAGCAGTACTTTTGCATGGTACTATTTGTTCTAACTTTTGAGTCTGTTGATGAAATCCTATGGTGTGATCATTCAAATGAAACCTCTTCAGCAGTACTTTTGCATGGTACCATTTGTTCTAACTTTTGAGTCTGTTGATGAAATCCTATGGTGTGACCATTCAAATGAAACCTCTTCAGCAGTACTTTTGCATGTACCATTTGTTCTAACTTTAGAGTGTGTGGATGAAATCCTATGATGTGACCAATCAAATGATACCACTTCGGCAGTACTTTTACATGGTACCATTAATTCTTTTTTTAATATTTTACAAAATGAAATTTGGGATTTTTTCCTGAATTTTGATGTTTAGCATTGTTAAAGTTTATTGTAGAATAAACTGCTGTTAATGAACCTTGAGACAATCAGACACAGAAAGCTATACACTTGAGGCCTGTGGCATTTATTTATGTTCTGTCACAAATCCTTGCCAAATATATTAAGGAATATCTGTAGTCTATACAATAATGTAAACAAGGTTCAGAATCCAAGAACTATAATCTCCCATGGCTCCTTATCTACTACAATATATCCTTGTCCAATCTAATCGAACTTTATAGAACGTATCTCAACAAAGGTTTCAGTCAGTTCTTGTAATCAGAGTTCAGAGTCCAAGCAAATCAATCCACAAGGGCTTCTTATGTACTAAACAATATATCCTTCATCCATAAGCAAAGTCCAATGTAATCAATCCTCGCAAAATGTATCTTAACAAAGGTTCTAGTCAGCTATTCTCACGAATATCACGTGCGTTTCCCCCCTTCTTATTATCCTATATCGCACTTGCCTGTTCATTCTTTCAAGGGCTTCAGTACCGACTCATCAAGTTTCCCTCCCACTCTCCCATGATTGGAACCTCTGTTAGCTTCTCGCATTTGTAATGGTAGCTATCATAAGCCCTAAGCTATGTCAGCCGTTGTATACCAGGAATAGTATTTTCCCAGGAATAAAGATTGGTGGCAGAGAAGGACAACCCTGCTGCACTTTACCCCACAGTAAGGCTTAGCCCTTGGAGACAGGTCCGGAAAAATATCCATTCCAGGGTGGGTACCCCCGGTCCCACCTGATCTGTACTCCCCCCAGGTAGGGCACCCCCCTCCTGGTTCCCTTAGTCCCCCGTGGCTATGGGATATGGGCCTCACCCGCTGAAGACAGGTCCGGACCATTCAGTCCAGGGTGGCTACCCCCGGTACCACCTGACCTGTTCTCCGCCCAGGAGGGCACTCCCCTCCCGGTCCTCCGAATCCCTAGTTACAGCCGTGCTTCCCTGCCACCCAAATTTTGCCCATTATCTGTTGCTTGCGTTTCTTTTGAACTATACACACCGTTTTCGAAAAGAGTTCATTAACTTGGGAGTTAAAGGGTTAAAATTTGCTATTTAAAAATTTTTTCAAACTAGGTTAATTTTTTATTTTTCTTTGTCCCAGATTCATCAACATAATCTCGGACAAAGGAAAATAAAAAATAATACAATTTTAACACACAGCACATGCACAGGCGAAGTCATGGCAGTAACTGAATAGGTCAGAGCATAACCAACCTATGTCAAATTTGAGACCTTTTTTTTTTCGCGCTCATTTTGCCTCATTTTTGGCATGTGACCTACAAATTAAATGCAAAACATTGTTCAGAATTTTTTATGCTGGTTTTTTTTCACCGTTTTAGATAAATAACATATGCAAAAAATAAAAATTATCTAAAGTCCCTGTCTTTCCGTTGAATCCCGCTTGAGAAAAATCCCAATGTTTACCAGAATTTCTCGATTTTATGCCGATTTTTTTCACTTCAGATGACCAAGTTTGGGCTCGTACAGCTAAATCCCACTCAAGAAAAATTTATCCCGAAGTTCATTCCCTCAAAATCGCTTGATTTTTATCACCAATAGTCAGCAAAGGTGTCGCAAAGCATGTCGAGATATCGATGGTGACAACGAACATGGAATGTCCACCCAAACAAAATACGGAAAATATTACAATGTATAAGTCTCGAAGCACTTCATCGGATATTGGGAATTTTGACTACGGCCCACAAGTCACAACGCCGCCCCTTTTTTGATCCAAAGTGATTCCAAACTGGCTTTCCTGCCGGCTCGTCTTGTCCACCAACGTCTATTTTCACTTTGAGCGTGAAATAATGATTTAGACACAAGGTAAAAGAAGAAACATGACTCGTTTCTTTGAGAGGTGCCAGAGACTTAAGGAATTTCCGGACTTAATGATGTCCTTCAATCACTGGACGGGCCTTAAACATGTTGGCCTATACACACGCTACGGACAATGTGTTACCATAGCGAGCTCGCGATCAATAAGCGAACCAGGCGAGCGTAAATAGCGGTATTTTTGTTCAGGTTGTTGGCGCTGGTCAAAGAGTATCGCGGTCGCATAGTCTCACGGCCAATCTGCTTTTAATGGCATCGTTTTGGAGAACTTTTCATACAGTTTTGGAAGGAACTACGCTTGGATGTACGGTCAAATCACTAGAGGGCCAGAACTCATCTTTCTTCAGGTAGTTTAGTTAAGTTAATTTCATTTTTTTATATACGTTTCTTTTCTCTAAAATGACGGAAAAACCAGTATACAAATAATTATCTGAACGGTGTTTTGAAATTAATTTGTAAGTCACATGCCAAAAATGAGGCAAAATAAGCACGAAAAAACAAAAGAGGTCTCAAATTCGACTTAGGTTGGTTATGCTCCGGGCTCTTCAATTGTAGTGTGTATCATCCAGCGTGGCATTGGCCAATGTTGGGGCCATTTGAATTGTTTTTCACCCACCCGTCCCTTCCCCTTTTCTGTCCCCTGTTCTATCTTGTGTGGGGGTTCATGGATGGGTTGCAGGGATTGCCGGCCATGGGAGCGGTACTTGGTCTCGACCACCGGCAGTGGTAGCCCCTAGGCTCACTGGGTACCCATCCTCCATAAGGGATGTAGTTGTTAAGGTGGGAGAATCATTTTTCTTCAAATTATTAAGAGAAAAATCTGGCAAGGTGTGGAGGGAGATCCTCATTGAAGTAGATGTGTCTTCACAAGCCTAATGGCTAACAATAGCTGGAGCTCAACCCGCTTTCTGTAGCATGAAACGACTGAGAGTATTACCACCACCCCCCCTCCCCTGGATGGGATGCTAGTCCATCACAAGATTACACTCCAGCATATGTTGCCAGTACCCATTTATACACCTTGGTGGAGGGAGAGAGACAAAGTGGAACAAAGTATCTTGTCTAAGGAAACTACACGACGGCAGAGACCAGGCTCCAACCACCGACCTTCAGGTTGAAAGTTTGACACGCTAACCACCAGACCACCGTGCCTCCACAAATTGAAAATTGTAACAATCAAAAATGAAAAACATGTTACATGCGTATGTACCTTCAGCACCATTATGGCTTTCAACTTCCTTGTGAGTTTTCCCAAAATTTCCACCATGTTATTCTTCTTTGTCTAGAAGGCAAGAATGAGTGTGACCACCTTATGGAATTTCAAAATCAATTTTTTGGCATAAATATATTTTAAGCAACTTTTAAGCACAAAAGCAATGTTGTGAAAAAAGAATTATGATCGATGGTGCTGTACAGGGGTGGAAATAACGGCCAGTCAACGGACAATGTCCGGCCTGATTGGGGCTTTGACCGGTCAAACGTTCGTCTTGCCGGTCATGTTGACCGGTCACATCCATAGTGATCCTTTCAAAACTTTAGAAATACAATAAAATAGCTGTTGTTTACTATGCACTATGACTTTAATAAATATCGCAAAGTTATCCTAGAGTTATCTTAAAGTTACCCCTATAGCTACCGTAAAATTATCGCAAAGCGGCTACCGTAACGTTAGATTAACCATAATTTCCCCTCGAAACTACCGTAAAGTTATAGCAAAGGTACCGTAATGTTATTGTAAAGTTCCCGTAAAACTACCGTATAGTTATGAAAGCTACTGTAAAATTATCGTAAACGGTTACGGTTACTCTAACGTTATCATAAAGTTCCCATAAAACTACCGTATAGTTACGAAAGCTACTGTAAAATTGTCGCAAAGCGGCTACCGTAACGTTAGATTTACCATTATGCCCCGTGAAACTACCATAAAGTTATAGCAAAGGTACCGTAACGTTACTGTAAAGTTCCCGTAAAACTACCGTATAGTTATGAAAGCTACTGTAAAGTTATCGTAAATGGTTACGGTTACAGTAACATTATAGTTATGAAAAGCTACCGTACAGTTATCGCAAAGCTACCAAGCCGTTATCGTAAAGTTTCCGTAACGTTATATCATAAAGTTGCCGTAAACTACCGTAAAGTTAATGCAAAGCCATCGTAACGTTATCGTAAAGTGCTGGTAAAACTACCGTAAAGCTACGGTAAATGGCTATAGCAAAGCTACTACAAACGTTTACCACTGAGTTAGCCATTGTTCGGGGGGGGGGGGGGGGGGGTCGTATTGTGCACTTGTGGAAAATTAATTTCGTTATACTTGACCGGCCAGAAATGAAGTATGACCGAGCTAAAATTTATTTGGTCGGTCATCTTGACCGGTGGACGTCCCAAAATTATTTCCAGCCCTGGCATTTTTTAAAAGCTAACTGCTGGTCTTATTAGACAATGGGGTTGACTGGATGTGGGTTCAGTATTATTCCCAGCCAATTGTTGCCATTAATTATCTACAGTACACATTATCATTCAATTGACCATTAAATTTCATCCTTGAGTGTTTGACATTACTATTGGCCAGCAAACAAGACAGTACACTATGTCAACAGAGACTATGCAAAAAATATCTACATGCTATTTCCAAACTGCAAAAAAAGAGAAAGTTGCACCAAGATAGGTAAGGTAAGGTAACAACTTTATTAATTTTATAGAGGGTGACACATAACAGTTTTCATTGATGACAGCTTAACCCTGTGTCTGTAGCATGAAGCAACTCCCCCCCCCCCCCCCCGGATGGGATGCTACATGCAGTCCATCGCAGGATTATCCACAGCATTTTGCCGCCAGTGCCTATTTACAGGGGCGGATCCAGGGGGGTGAAATGGGTAAATTTTCACCCCCCTTTTCTAAGACCCTTTCTTTCTGATGCACTGACCTCAAACACCTCAACCAGACTTTGGTTCTATTGCATTTAAAATTTCACCCCCCATTTCAAAATCCTGGATCCGCCCCTGATTTATACACCTGGATGGAGAGGGACAATGTGGAGTAAAGTTTCTAGTCAAATGTCCCGAAACAACATGATGGCTGAGAGTAGGCCTCAAACCTCCGACCATTTGGATCTGAAGTCCAACAGGCTAACCAGTAAATGACAGGGATCGCATCAGGCAACAGAAATAGTGTGCTGCCTCCCTCCTGACTTGCAGCAATAAAGTCCATTGAAATCAATAGTATTTGTGTTCACTTACTTCCATCTGTTTGCTGTAGGGCTGATCCCACAGTGGAGTTACAACATGATTCAACCTGTTAAAAATATTTCATGAATGACACAGCAAAATGTAGTGTGAACTTTCCAAGTTGTTTATTTTTAAATGCTGATTGATGGTCCAGATAAGTATAACAAAATGACTACACATACATGTAACTGATAAAAATAAACTAGTATGTAACTTAAAGCTTAATTAAGCCTGATAAAAATATACATACAAACTCATGGGAAACCAATTAACTTTTATTTTAACTTTTAGCTTAAGGGAAGGAATGTTTCTTAATTTTCTTGATTATATGCGTGAGGCATTTATTTTAAACTCAGCCTGATGTTTATTAAACAGCCCTTTATATTAAGGAAGTATCAGGGAATATCGTTAAAAATACTTCAGATTTACAGAGTGGTGTAAAGAGCTAAATAAATATCTCTGATAGAAAAGTGATTACAGTGATTTTAAAGTTAGTAACTGAATTCTATAATGGATATGGTATCTAGTACTAAGCAGCAGCCAGTAAAGCTCAATGCATGGAGTACAGGTGTTGTACAAACTGTATGTTTATATACCTAATTCAATAAAGGTTGCTTTGGTCATTGGTAATTGGGCATTGGGAAGCTATTGTTTGGCGGTCACTCAAGCGAAGCATTGCATTGTGTTCCGTATGCCAAATGCCAATTCCCAATTCCCAATGACCAACTGCCAAAGCAACCTTTATTGAATTAGATGTATTATGTCCATTGCAACTTATAACTTCGAACTTTGGCGAGGGAAAGTTTCTGAAAAAGTAATTCTCCTTCACCAAAGCTTAAAGTACAAAGTTATCATTATCTCATGTACAGGAAGTAACACTTACTGCCTGGAGTAAAGTTTTCTTTTTACTCATGCGCGAAGCGGCATGAGGTAAGGTTTCGGCTCCGTTTTTCTTGTTATTATTTTTATTTTTATTATTATTATTTTTATTATTATTATTTTTATTTTTTGTGTCACAATTTTACATGCAAATGTGCACTTCCGGTTGACGTCTTGCCATTTACACTTCCTGTTTTGTGACTTCCGGCTATTCTCACTTCTGGTAAAAGAGCGTTACTTAGGTGTCACGACAGAATCTCCTACAACCCTACATACATTACTATGTTCACGTTTGGTATATATAAGACTTAGAAAAATCACTGGCTTCATTGTGGTACAGCTTTCATGTCCACAACATTCAATAGTAAACAACCTGGTTTTCAGGAACGATGACTGAATGAAAGGAGTAACTCTTCTCCATGTCGGACATCTTCTTATCATGTTTAAAATATATCATAAAATTTTCTTACGCATGCGCATGAGTAAAGGCTGCTTGGAGCCTCTTGTTTAATTTTATAACTTTTTGTTTGGATAATTCTTCATGTGTCACTTTTATTAAGTTGACCATGTGATGTTGATATGATATTATCAATGTTGCCAGGAATTGACCAGTTGCCAGTTGTTCAAACTAATTATTAAGGCCAAATGTCGTTGTCAATTACTCGCTTCATACAAGTACTCATTGACTTAATAAATGGATTTAACTTAGGCCTTAAAAGACAAGTACAGCTATCATAAGTGCCAGTTATTTGCAATGTCAGAGCTGTCCCTAATATTTAAACCACACTGGAAGAAATACCAGTTACCCACTAATTTTTTTTTTTTTTTTTTGGGGGGGGGGGGGATTTTTAAGGTACATGTATTCATAGAACACGGGCCACAATATTATTTAACACCAAATTTGGCAGAGTGAGACAAGTCCCAACCAGGAAATTCCCAACCAAGATTTTTTTAATACCCTAAAAAAAATCAATATCCAAAAATGGGAATCTGTTGTTTTTTTTTTTTTCGGTGATGGGTAGGGAAATAAAGAAAGTATAGCTGCTGAAAATTGGTTTTGGGTATTGTCAATGTTTTGTTTTTCTTTCAGTAGCCAGGGATTAAAGACATAACAGCTATGTTTCCCTGGTGCTTAAATTGACAGCCTTGAATGTACTGTATGCACAAATCATGTCTCTCATCAAGCAAAAATTAAACACTTTTGTTTCCAAGGAATATCAATACATTTTTATATTATGTGATAACATATCAAACACAAGGAAAAGTGTTTCATCAGGATATCCAAACACTGAGAAGTGGGTTGAAAAATGAGGCACAGCCAAAGTTTTTTAAACTGACTTCAAGGTGTTTGGAATCCTGATCAAACACAAATTCAAGTGTTTGATATACTGTTAGAAGCTTTTCAAACTGATCATTAAAATTAATGAGGAGAAAACAAAGGAACAAAATTGCCAAAATATATGAAAATTAAGAATCGAGGGTATCAAAACCTTCTTCACTGAAGTGATTTCCTTTGTGTTTTAGAATGTTTCTTGCAGACTAGGCCAACATATAATTTTTTTTAGCTATGAGGGGGTGGCATGACTATAATAATTATCTAACCTGACTGAAATTGCAAGCTCTTCTCCCTCATCCTCGTCATCCACTTTAATTCTCTTGGCATCAACATTTGAGCGGGCAGCATCTACATGTATGAGTCAGTTAAAGGATCAGTAAATGAATTAAAAAATTCAGACATTAAAGAATGGTTTAAAAAGCTTGACAGTATTTGCATTTTATATCACATGTACATGTACTTACCTTAAAATTTCTACACTGTAGGTTTACACTAACTTTTAAGTTAAATTCCCACTACATTAAAGTACGGCTACAGTACACAAGTACCATTAGTACAAACCTTGAATCATCCTCTTCCTTGCCATTCCCTCAGCCCTTTGAAGGGCCAGTGGATCAGGAAGTGGCTGGGCAGTCTGAAAAAAATGTACAATAAAATTAATTTCCTTCTTTGCTTACTCAGGTAAAATTACAAAACAAACAGTACATAAAGGTAAAATTGCACACAAGCCACAGATGGCCAGCCCACACAGCTGAAAGCAACAGGGAGTATTACTACTCCCTCCTGGATGGGATGGTAGTCCATCGCAGGGTTATCCCCAGTGATGTGCCAGTAGCCCAACACAATTATGCCTAAGTATATGCTCCCACAGCATCTTGTTCTTACTAAAAACATTGTCTTGGCGCAGAGTACCTGGTGTCATCTGCTTTGTGGGGGAGAAGATGTCAGATCTGAGATGATATTTTTCATTGTGGATATCAAGTAGCACAAAAATGTACTCAGGTATATGTACAAGATCAATCCTGGGATTTTCTTGCAGGGGGGATGAACCCCCACCCCCACTTCTAATGGCAACTTTAAGATGATGAAAGAAGGCTACGACAAAGACACAAAATGGATGGTAAAAGATCCATGTAGTGTATCCAAAAATTATTAATGTCTAATGTATGCATGGTTAAAGTCAGATGACATGACACCATTACATCATAATATCCAAGTTAGGCTGCCATCTTGGATCCACCATTGTGGATCCAGTTGGCTCAAAGGTTATTAAAAGCAACAGAAGCATAAAATGTATTTATTCTATTTTATTAACTTCGCCTTAAACATGTAACATATGTCACTACAGTTGTAGCATACATGTAAACCTGTCAAACCAAAATGTTTCCAGATAAATTTTATTTACAAAAATACACAAAGTTTGATGGGTATCGAATTGGTTATTATTATATAATCACCAATGAAATACCAGGTGAGCTTTCACACGTAAACATCATATCTTCACACGTGAGAATAACATGTTATCTTCACATGTGAAAAGATCACCGATTGCTATGGTTACATAATAAATCGCGCCTTTTACAACGGCGCCTTTGTCAAAGTAGTCTCGACACAATTTCAGAATGACGGACGAACCTAACTGGAATCTAAATATTCTCGATTATCGACAATAATTCTAAATGCAGATTTATTGATGAGTCCGAAGATGATGTTGACAAACTTATTGCTGAACAAGAGAACGAAAATACGAAGAAAAAGACCATGTATGACCTCAACATTGTTCTAAACTTTCTTCGCGAGGTTCGGAAAGAAGAGAGAGAATTAGAGAAAATCCCACCGGAAGAGCTGAATCAGTATACCTCAGTGAGTTCATTATTGCAGCTAGAACGAAGAAAGGTGAACAATATGAGCCATCTTTTCTCAGAGGAATCTTATCAAGCGTTGACCGTTATCTTACAAGGCGCAAATATAGGAAAAGGCTATTCAATTTTACGAGATTGAGAGCAAAGCAAAAAGAACTGAAAAAACAAGGTTTGATTTCATTGGTGTTATATAATAAACAGAACATTACATGGCTGCTTGAAGATATACGAAATTTCTCTTCTCGTGTTGAAAAATATTTCACTCGTTCGCTGCGCTCACTTGTGAAATATTTTTCAACACTCGAAGAAAAATTTCATATCTTCGCGCGGCCATGTAATATCCTCTATTTATAATAAATGCTTACATAGATATAAATTTAAAATACTATAAGCATTCTTGAAAAGTGAACTAATTGCGTGGACACTTATCATTATTTCAACAGTATATAAATATTCACTTGTAGCAGCTACAATATTTTTTAACAGTGTAAAAAATTTTACTTGAACAGTTGTTTTTGCGAATAACAAATTTCAAATAATTTGCTCATTTTCAAATAATTTGCTCATTTCAACTCAATACATGCCATACCTTAGCAGAGAGTACTTTTCCTTTCCACTTATGTCCTGATAATGATCTGATGGCCAGCTAAATGATTGTAAAAAAGAGATACACAATGTAACATTGGCCGTATTTATACTAGAAGACGGCTAAGTTGTCCAGACGACCTTAACACTTTTAGTTAAGGTCGTCTAGTGTAAATTCGGGACAACCTTACCAGACGGCTTTTAGCGAAAACCTTTTTTGGTGCACTAGACGCTTGGACTCGAGTTCAGTTTCGAAGGTGGGAAAAGTCAAATGTAAACTAAACTCAGTTCGAAATGGCGGCATTTTTTCCACTTCTGCAACAGCTATCTAGAAGCAGAACAGCTCCAGTTATGGGCAGCAAAGCAACAAAGAACTAGTCAGATGCTTTTGAGTCAAATGAACGAAGAGATGGAAGAAGCACAAGTCTTTGCTTTATGTGGTGTTTTCTTGAGTAGGAATGAAAGGCAAGAGAGAGGCCAGAATGAGCCACGAGATGGCTCCTGGTAGGTATCTTACGCAATTTTTGCTGTTAAGGTCGTCTCGTCCTTACGCTTGATGTCCTTACACGTTAAGGTCATCGATCAGACGCCATTAATTTCAGATGGCTAAGCTGTCAGACTGCTAAGCCGTCTTCCTTTTTTCTCAAATTTATACATGTACCAGACAACCTTAGCTGCTTTGGTGCACAAAGGTCATCTACTCGCTAAGGTCGTCTCTAGTATAAATACGGCCATTTATGAGAATTAGGGAGGGAAGGGCGGCTAGCAGATAGAGAAGTAGAGAAACTGAGAGCAGAAGAAGAAATTCCATTTGTTTTTGCTTTTTCTTCTTGTTTTTACAACCCCCAAATAAACCATGCCCCTATTTTTTAACCATACCCCATAAAGAAAAAAATCTCTTTTCAGACAGTTGATAGAAAAAAATTACCTAGTTAAAAATGAAAAATTACCTTGTTACAAAAAATTACCTATTGAAAACTTTTAATTACTGGGCTACCCCCCGCAGGGGGAGACCAGTCTAGGTTTACGTTGAATTTCTCCGGCGACACAAAATTGCAATTAAGACACTCCCCTCTACATAAAATCACAATTATGATAGCCCCCCTACCATGTGCTCACTCTCCAATGCAAGAAGAACGTAAACATACACTGGGCGGTTTCTCTTCAGCCGTCGGTGAGTTCAATGTCTTCAATCTCAATCCTTTTTCGCAGTTATTGAAATGTTTTTTAAAAAGTATTTTGTTGTAATACAACGAACGAAGCCTGATCATTTCGCTCACTATCGGCACTGCACTTGCGCTTTTGAATCGGAAAGAAACCGAAACTATAAAATTCAAATACCGTGTTCAAATGAATTTCTCAATTGTTTCGATTGTTTGCCTTTCATAAATTTTTATTTCGCCAGGTTGAAGAGGGATAGAACAGCCAACAAAAAACTTCAGCTGCGAAAAATTCACCACCATTATAAGATGTAAACTGCACGTGTCTTGTGATCCATTTCTCGCTGTCAAACAAAGACTCGAGAAGATTTGAAGACTGTACTATTTCTGAGAAACCAGTCATCGTGAGTTTCGCTTGCGCTAGTGAATGTTTCTCGGGCGAAAATAACCTTAAAGCGATCACTTTTTCATTTAATTTTCTTTTCTGTGTTACAGATATAGAGGAATAAAACTTGAATATTTTCGTTGTGTCTGATTGCGAGATGTTTTATAAATGGTCACGTTGTGTTACTGAAAGGTTTCCAATTACTTTTGACATTATGCAAATTGCGAAATTTTTTTACCACAACTGAAAAAGTATATTTGATTCAAAGGGCTAAATTTGTTTTTCTCCTCCAGAATTATCAATTCGGTCGTTAACTTTGATTAAATTGACAAGTTTTATTCAATTTTTTATTATGATAATGGGGGAATATGTCAATGTCGTCAATACTTTCAATTCGAAAAGTTTTTTTGACCCCGGGTCCGGAGCAGGCAAAATAAACAAAAGATGTCGGAAACACAAACCAGTTACAAAGATAAATTTAGCTGATACAAGATAACTCAAACTAATAACAACCACCACGAAATTCAGATATAGGCCTTTTTTTAAATCAAGAGCGGTAAGTATATTAAACTGAATAGGCTTCGATTTGTATAAATACATACGGGTAGCCCAGTTTACGCTCATAAAGCGTCTAGTTACAATATTGTACATGTACAATTGTGTACCAAAACCCATGTGATTAAACCTGAGAAAATTGGCTCTTACCCGTCTTTCCTCTTCATTCCTAAATGGAAAAAATATACAGTGTATAATATTGTCAGTATTATTTTTTTTATTCTATTCAGTAATTTAACAGTCCATAAAACAATGAAATCAATTTTTTTCTGTGACCTATAAACCTTGGTGCATGTTTATACATGTAGCTTGTATCACAGATTCTCAAAAAAAAAAAAGAGCAGCTTTCTACTTTATTTGGAGGTTATTGGAGACAGTGTGGGTTGGGTAATGTGCTTGACGTTTGCTATAATTATATGCAGCGTAGATGTATGCTGTTATTAAAGCAAAAGGAGTACATACTACATGTATGTAAATCCATATGTTAAAAGGGCTTGCTAATATGAGCGACAATTACAACCCAAACAATTTACATTTACATTTACATGTACAAAGCTTGTTGATGGTTACTTTTTAGTTTTAATTGAAATTCGAGTTTTTGATAGGTTTGCGGTTCACATGCAAAATATTAATATATACATTCTGCCCTGAGTTCTCTTCAGTCCTGTACATGTACTAGTTTACTACATTGTAAAATACCATGCCACAGACTACCCATGGGAAGTGAGTTTCTTTTTAAAATAGCAAGAGATTTGAGTCTTAAGGGAATCTACAAACAAATCAAATGACCCTTTACCAAGAACTAACTACTTAAAAAACAGATTGAGCTAAAGAGGTGCAACTCTCTGGAACAGTCTGCCCTACAATCTAAGGCAAGAGAAATCTCTCAATCATTTTAAGCAAATTTATGTTAAACCTTCATTTTAGTTAAGTTAAATACACGGCATTCATGGAAAACAGGACGGTCTAGTTCAGTGTAATCACGAGTAGCATTTTTATAAATAGGCTTTATAGATACAAATTGTTAGTAGAAATTATCATGTAGTTGTAATAATTTTATTTTGTAGAAACCTGATGAATATTTACAGTGTTAAAATAAAGATTTGAGATGAAAGATTTGAGATGAGATGAAAGAGCTCTGATGTTCAAGATCTACTAAGAGTTTACTGAATATAATTATATATGGTACCTAAATGTCACATAGGCATGACTTGCTCCTGGCGGAAGTTTCACTTTGACAGGTCTCACATTTAGTCTGTTGGCAATCATTTTCTTGAATTGCTAAGAAACAACAATAAAATTATCGTAAAAAGGGTTGTTGTTGTTCATCGTGGTGAACACACTAGTAAAGAAGTATTTTTCGTTTGTCTCACGATGTAGTCACTTCCGATGTGGATCGCGACGTTTCGACTGCATACTGCTAGTCTTCTTCAGGCGATGGGGTCGACTGGTTACGCGTCACCTTATGAAGCACGATGCTCTGCTGTGATTGGTTGGTTTTCAACAGCCGTGACTGGCGCATTTTGATCCTCGTTGTTTCGGCGAATTGTTCCCTCGGCGGTCCGTAGTCGTACGGCTCTCCTGTTGTTGTGTTTCTTGATCGTGGGCATCCATGCTTCTGGAATTTCTATTCCACTGTCCCTGTTGATGTTGTTAGGGTTAAGTGTCAAGTGTCAAGTGTGTTAAGTGTCGAGTGTGTTAAGTGTCAAGTGTCAAGTGTCAAGTGTCTTTACGAGCGCGCCAAACGTCTCGTAATGAAACCCTCTGTTATCACCAAGGAGAAAAAACAAATGTCATCTGTTCTTGTTTCTAATGGTTATCCTTTTTCTTTCTTGCAGAAACTTACCAAGACCAGAAAACCCAACACCAGTGCTGAGCCCACAACCAAGTTCAAATCTACTGCGGTTTTACCTTATGTCAAAGGTCTGTCCGAACAACTTCGCCGCTGCCTACAACAACAAGGCATTGTTTTCAAGTCGGAGACTACACTTAGATCACACCTAGTACGGCCTAAAGACGCTGTTGACCCGATTAAAAAAGATGGCGTGGTTTACAGAATTCCCTGTGAATGCGGTAAAGTTTATATCGGCGAGACTGGAAGACCTATGCAAGACAGAATAAAAGAGCATGACCGAGACATCCAATTCGCCCGTACCCAGACCTCCGCCGTTTCAGAGCACGCCAACAACACCGGACACCACCCGCTTTGGAATGAAGTAAAGTTTATTGATCGTGATCCTCATTGGTACACACGCAGGGTCAAAGAGGCGATCCACATAAGACTTAACCCTAACAACATCAACAGGGACAGTGGAATAGAAATTCCAGAAGCATGGATGCCCAAGATCAAGAAACACAACAACAGGAGAGCCATACGACTACGGACCGCCGAGGGAACAATTCGCCAAAACAACGAGGATCAAAATGCGCCAGTCACAGCTGTTGAAAACCAACCAATCACAGCAGAGCATCGTGCTTCATAAGGTGACGCGTAACCAGTCGACCCCATCGCCTGAAGAAGACTAGCAGTATGCAGTCGAATCGTCGCGATCCACATCGGAAGTGACTACATTGTGAGACAAACGAAAAATACTTCTTTACCAACAATAAAATTTTCCATATATTTTTAATATATCATTATGCAGAGTTAGTAATGTAATTTCTAATAATTGAGTGAGGTACATGTAGGAATGAATCAGGTAGTCACAAAATAATTACCTGTACATGCATTGTGTAGTTCCAGAAAATACATACATGGTATATATATATATGTTGTGGTTCAATAGGCAATTTGCACGATGACGTCATTTGACTACTACTACCAGAATCCTTCAGTATTTTCTTTTGTAGTGCAAATCAGGGCTATTGTTATTTAAACATTCATGATGCTGCCTGCTCAAATATGTTTGGCTTTGATTACAGCTTTTGGCTTTAGTTTACAAGCATATTCAACATACATGTACATGGAAGGAATTATTATTATTGTTGTTGTGTTCTAGTGGCTGAGAACAGGAAACACAAACAACCAAGTTAGTAAGCAGCAACTTTTCAACAACTAAAGTCAGTGTAGGTTGGAAATTAATAAAAGTTGACCATGTGGAACATAATAAATGTTCAACCCCCCCCCCCCCCCCCTGACACAGAGGCTGTCAGAATACACGTATTTTTCAAAGAAGCCGGCAAATGCAATCTTTAAAGTTGCCGACAGCAAAAAACTAGGGTGTCAGAATCTGGCCTTTGATGGGACATGTGCAGATAAACAATGGAATGTCCGATTGGTCAATCTTCTTGAATGCTGTCTTTTCTTGTTTAAGCAGGGCTGGAAATAACGGCTGGTCAACGGACAATGTCTGGCCTGATTGGGGCTTTGACCGGTCAAACGTTCGTCTTGCCGGTCATGTTGACGGTCACATCCATAGTGATCCCTTCAAAACTTTAGAAATACTGTTGTTTACTATGCACTATGACTTTAATAAATATGCAAAGTTATCCTAGAGTTATCTTAAAGTTACCCGTAAAGCTACCGTAAAATTATCGCAAAGCGGCTACCGTAATGTTAGATTAACCGTAACGTCCCCATGAAACTACCGCAAAGTTATAGCAAAGGTACCGTAACGTTATTGTAAAGTTCCCGTAAAACTACCGTATAGTTATGAAAGCTACTGTAAAGTTATCGTAAACGGTTACGGTTACTGTAACGTTATCGTAAAGTTCCTGTAAAACTACCGTATAGTTACGAAAGCTACCGTAAAATTATCGCAAAGCGCCTACCGTAACGTTAGATTTACTGTAACATCCCAGTGAAACTACCATAAAGTTATAGCAAAGGTACCGTAACGTTATTGTAAAGTTCCCGTAAAACTACCCTATAGTTACAAAAGCTACCGTAAAATTATCGCAAAGCAGCTACCGTGACATTAGATTTACGTAACGTTCCCGTATTGTGTACTTGTGGAAAATTACATTCGTTATACTTGACCGGCCGGAAATGAAGTATGACCGAGCTAAAATTTATTTGGCCCGTCACCTTGACCGGTGAACGTCCCAAAATTATTTCCAGCCCTGTTTAAGTTTCTATTTTAGATTTAAGGTCCAGGCCCCGGTTGTTCAAAAGGTGGATAGCGCTATCCACCGGATAAATCACTATCCAGTGGATAAGTATTAACAAAATCCATTGTGTTATCCGCTGGATAGTGATTTATATGGTGGATAGCGCTATCCACCTTTTGAACAACTGGGGCCAGGATGGAGAATAC
Source organism: Cladopsammia gracilis (assembly GCA_022457155.1). NCBI lineage: Eukaryota > Metazoa > Cnidaria > Anthozoa > Scleractinia > Dendrophylliidae > Cladopsammia > Cladopsammia gracilis. Next base: position 1,018,325 of record JAJGOT010000116.1, on the reverse strand, counting down.
ATTAATATTTCCACATATTTTTTGGCCACATCTAACGAGTGTTTTTAACCTCAACATTCATTATCATCAATATGCAGCACATAGTGCAGGCAACCAAACTGACATTGCTTCCTCATTTGTCCCGGCAGATGGATTACATACAAATCGGAATTTTAATGCAAAGAGAAAGAGCGAGCAAGCTTACCTTGTAACCGCACTTCTTTGGTAAATTCTGCAGTTCAATTTTGTAGATCTCTGAGGTGAATTCATCCCGCTTCGTGTAGAAATAAGGATCGGATTCAGCCTCTTCTTCATCGGGTTCGTCGTTTATCACTCCATCCTCGTCATCTTTGTCTTCACCTTTGTCCATAATTTCCTGATGATTGTCTCCTTTTAAATCTTCTTCCTGCAGTCTCGTGACAATTCCAGAATTTCCATCCACACTTGGCGACTCCATTCCATTCAGAGAGCTTGATTCAGCAGCATCATTTTCTTCTGAACTGGTTGGTTGCTCGCTGATTAACTCTGTTTTAACCACTACCGGTGTTGTGTTTGCAACTGCGTAATTTTGTCCACAACTCGTGGCACTTGTTGTCGCGGTTGAAGTCCATGAACTGGCTTCTGTTTGCAGTTTTGCGAACTGAAATAACGGTGGAAAGCCAGGAATAGGCATCGAAACTTCTTGCTTTATATTTAATGTTTCGTTGGCAAGTAACACTGGCTTCCTGTCGCTCGGAAAAGCTGATTCCTCAGCGAAATCGTCCATATTATGTCCGTCCGCCATGTTGACATGGACAGGTCACATGGAGTGTTTTTACATCACGGACCCACTTGACTGACGGACCCAGTAATTTCACACAAGCGTGCGCTGGCCAATGTCCGCGTGTACAAAAATCAAAACAAATCGAAAATATCCACTTCAGTCAAGTGCTGCAATTCAGTTATACTGTTGAAACATCTCTGAATAAACAGACGATAAACGCGCAGGCGATTGACACAAATTGGGACACAAATGAAGAAATGCATTGTAAAACATTTTTCGGACCCAATCCTCTCTCGCTTGTCACGCAATTGCGCAACTCACGTTCTCTCGATCCAGATATAATCTTGCCGAGAGCCCGGGTGGAAGCAGGGAGGGGAGGGGGGGGGGGGGGGGGAGGGGGGGGAGGGGGGGGGGGGGGGGAGGACTCCAATATAAAAATGATGGGGTGCTCGTCGTACATTTTAGGGGTCAAAATTTGTAGTTTGGCACCGCTTCGGGTACGAAAATCTAAAATGACCACCGTTACAATTATTGCGGTACTTTTTAGGGTATTGAGCCAAAAAAATATGACAGAAATATATCATGTGTTGTTTTGAATTGGTACCTTTTAGGGGTAAAACTTCTTTTGAGCCACGCCCATCAAACTAGATTCTGGTACCTTTTAGGGTGTTTTTCGAAATTTCCGACGAGCAACCCCGTCATTTGATCAGAGAAGTCAGAGAAAGCGAGCGGGGGCATTAGGAGCGAAAATCGCCGTCGTCGCGTTCATAAACTCGTTTTCCAGTTAACGTTATCTTCCGCGATAGCCTCTGTCGAACCTCTGCCGCAGCGTTTATGGACTTTATGGCTTCTGCGAAATGCCTTTAGTGTTCAAGCGGGCCAGCCCTTCACGGCCTCAAACTGTGCCTTTGCGCAAACACTACCAGGCAAACCACACAGGTCACACAGTTTTCAGTTTTCAGACTAATTGTAATAGCGGTGAAATCTATAAACGTTTCTGGAAAAGATTTGCAAAGCCTAAATTTTCGACACGCATTCATTACATGAATAGCTCGCAAGAATAAAATTTCGGCTGCTTTTTAATTGTTTTCAACCGGCTATTTTTGCCTCGAAGTGGCGAATGGTCAGCCCATTGGGAACCACCATTTTTCCCATCATCTTGGTAGAAAATGGTGGGTCTCGTGGTACCCAACTTATTGGCCAAAAAGCCGAGGGCTCTGGTCAGGGAGCTTATAAGCAACCACGACGGCGACGGCAGCGAGAACGAAAAAAGTTCTTCTGCACGTGCGTTTTACATTTTGGCACATTTCTTTGCCGTTCCTGCAAAACAACAACGTCAAATGATCAAATTATAGGTTTTGTGGAGAACGTGAACACGTTAATTTTCCTTTCTCCAATTGAAATGGAAAGCCATCCCTTCAAATCCAGCTCCTGGACAATCCAGATACATTAGACAAACTAAACAAATTGGAACAACTGCAAAGTACTTTAAAATAGCGCGAATCCTTTTTTCTTTTGACATTTTTCTTGGCGTTGCCGTCGTCGTTGCTTAAGCTCCCTAATGACAAACGTTCGACCAACCGCGATTTTGCCGTTTAATTCATATATCTATAGGTATCCGGTATACTGTGTAAAGTCATCCTCACAACCTCGTCCCCAGGATGTCTCTTCTTCTGGGAACGAGGTTGCCATCCCCTCCCCTCAACAACAGGAGTTTCACGAGGGAGGGGGCGACTGTAGACACACACCTGCTGTCATGTACACAGGCTAAATCAGTTCCGAGAAACAATTAACATGTAAACATTTTTCTGAGAAACCGCGAAGCAATTGGCTTTGTCCTAATGATATTCATATACCCTATTGAGAGCCACTGCTTAGTCAAACCAAAGTCCCCATAACTTCAGCATATATTCTCAATTCTGTAGTAGAAAACACCCTGAGCCAACTTATTCCAATGCAGAGGAGTTTTTCTGTTCTTTTTACAGTCCTGGTTGCCTTATGTTCGAGCGCCGAAGTCGCACATGCAAGAACAGAGGGTAGGTTGCATCTTAGCCTTCAGTTTATAGCCATGATCAACGCCACAAGTTACTCTATAACACCGATTTTAGTGCTATCTTTCCTTTTTGGCGAGAAATGTCGAGTTTCAGTTAGTGAGCCGTTTCTCGATGCGATCGAGTGTTTGTATGTATTGTTTGCGGAAGTAAACTTCTACTGTGTGAGATCGATTAATGAAATTCGTAATGTGTGGCTTATGATGCACGCTGCATTTAATTCAAGTGGCGGATGCTTTGACTGTTCGTAAACATGTGGTTCACTTGCGATGGCGCAGTAAAATAAATTTACTTGTCTGATTACAAACACTTCAGATAGATATTCCGCCTTGTGATGATGATTTTTTGATTCAGTTTTCAGTGTGTTGGAGTAATCTTAGTGCACAACACTTAAAGAATTGACTTTAAAGTGTATCTCTCAGATGTCTAATTTCACAATATACTCAGCTTGGATTCGATATGCGACCGTGCAAAACACGGAAACAGCAATTTATTTCAATCTATGCCAGTAACGCGGGCCAATTTCATCTTCGGTACTTTATCTCTATTTCTCTTAGAAGAGAGGGAAGAATAGGAGAGCTTGCGGAAAACTAAGTCTTGACAACTTAATTGCACGTGTGCTTTAAGTCACAACAAAGGCTATATAAAAGCGATGTCTATATGCAATGTTTCCGGATGATATTTGCCCAGAAGCAAACAGTTTAACCTTTTAGAATACTTTTTAGGAACTTTTGCGATTTCAGTTCCTAAAACGGTCCAGTTTATTCCCTACTAACGCTTAAGCGAGCAAAGAAGGCGTAAGGGACCGTGAGAAATATCAATAGTCTATCGCAAAGAACTGTATGACGTTAAAAGGTTAGAAGAATGTAAGACTGAGTAGTGATCGTAAACCAATCCGCCTTGAACTGATGTCAAGAGAGAGATCAGTTCTATCTTGATAACGCATGTCCATGTGTCACAAGTGAAAAAAATTGAATCCGTCGCTCTAAACACTCGGCATCAATAATCTGTGTGATGTCACAAATACTTTAAAGCAGCCAATAATTTGTGAAAACTTCCCGCTTGCAAAAAATCAGCATCTTAATGCAATTTGGGGGAGGGGGGGGGGGGGGTGGAGGGGTTGAGATATTGGCACTTTCATGTTCTGGTGACTCCATACAAACCCTTATAAATTTGCCTTTGCCAACTGTTTAGAACTAAGGCAACGCGGGATGGTCTCATTGGAGCAGTGTATTAACGAAAGTTGTATAAACCGCAATGAAGACAATGCAGCGCATATCAGGCCGGAAACTGAGTCCGTGTAAACGCTGTAAACTTTCATGTAGACGCTGGAAATGCAGATTTAAAAAGCCTCATCTTTCATTCAAAAACAAAAGTGTCATTAGTAACTATTAATTATTAACTGTGACAAGGACCCGAAATTAATGGTTTGAGCAAGGGGCCGATTGTACGGAATGCAAATTGACTGTGTGGTTCCAAGTGATGTCAGTTATGTGAGAAAAGCGCGTGTCCATAGTTATTTTAACTTTCAAACCACTACATATATAATATTAATGGTGTTTCCAATCGAACGTCAATTTAGGATAGGTGGGGGTCCGCGAAGGTTCTTTATTAAACTCTGATCCTATTTAAGGGTAGAAAATCGAAAATTTCAAAGAAGTTGACGAGAATTAAGGATCCCTCGTAAACAATCTTCCACGTTGTGTCCATCCGATATGTTGACATGAAGAGGTCACATGAAGTGTTTTTACATCACGGACCCAGTAATGTCATACAAGCCTGCTCTGGCCAATGTCCGCGTGTACGAAAAATCAAAACAAATTTCCACTTTTATCAAGTGCTGCAATCGCAATTGCGCAAGTCATGTGCTCCAAAGGTGAAATTTAGATCTGACAACTAGCCGAGAATCGTGACTTACGATAGGAACCATAATCCACGTAACGATAATAATCAAATTTATATTTACACTGAAATGAGATGTTATTTTGAGGCCATGATGGACTAAGGGAGCTTCAGATTTCAATCCGGACTAAGCTTAATACCTGAAAGTGACTGCAAGAAATATTCTTTCAGAGTGAATCAGCCATGCTACATTTTTTCCCGTCCCGCCTTTTCAAACTCTCGGGTTGTTGGATCCAAAACAAGCGAAGAGAAGAGAAGTCAGACTAAACGCGGCGGGGGAAAATGGATCGTTTATAGTGGGAAAAAGCGCCGACGGCCGCGTTCACAAACTCGTTTTCCAGTTTACGTTATCTTCCGCGTTAGCCTCTGTAGAAACTCTAACGCAGCGTTTATAGCTTGCGCGAAGTGCCTTATGTTCAAGCTGGCCAGCAATTCCCTTACCTTCACGGCCTCGCCGGCTCAAACTGTGCCTTTGCGCAAACACTACCTGGCAAATCACACAGGTCACGCAGGTTTTATGCCGTACTTGACTACTATAATTACGTTTCCGATTGTTTTTTTTATACACATATAATTATTTTTAGTTTGTTAAGAGGGCCACGAGTTTATCAGTTTACTGTCAAGTGTTACCCTCATGAAATAAAGTTGATTGTTATTATCATCATTATTATTATTATTATTATTATTATTATTATTATAAAGCCTAAATTTTCGACGCGCATTCAGTTCATGAATAGCGCGCAAGAATAAAATTTCGACTGCTTTCAATTGTTTTCAAGCTATTTTTGTCTCGTATAGAGCTCTATCCCTTGATCGAAGTGGCGAATGGTCAGTCCATTGGGCAACCACCAGTTTTCCAATTATCGTTGCCGGCTCTTGGTGGAAAAGGGTGGGTCACGTGGTACCAACTTACCAGCGACAAACAGCATGTCACGTGACCTGAAAACCTCCCAGTATCTTCTCCTGCCGCAATCTTGGATACCACGAAGACGACGTAGGGTTACGAGGTTGAATTCCTTTTTTTTTTTTTTTCACCAGCATGTGGGGTCGTCAGCCGAGGGGGTCTGGTCACCAGGTGTCGCTTTACCATCAGTGCCAAACGTTCAACCAACCAAGATTGTGTTCAATTCATATCTAGGCTCGTCTGTCACAGTTCCGGTATCCTGTGTACAGCCATTCCCTCCCCACAACAAGAATAGGAGTTTCACGAGGGGAGGGAGCGACTGTAGACACACACCTGCTATCATGTACACAGACTAAATTCCGGGAAACAATTAACATGTAGACATTTTTTCTGAGAAACCTTGAAACAATTGGCTTTGTCCTAATATATTCAAGTACCCTATTCATAGCCACTGCTTAGTCAAAACAAGGTCCCTTCGCGAATCATTAACAACTGAAGCACATGTGCTCAATTCTGTAGTAGAAAACACCCTGAGCCAACATATTCCAATGGAGAGGAGTTTTTCAGTTCTTTTTACAGCCCTTATTGCCTTCTGTTCAAGTCCCGAAATCGCAGTTGCAAGAACAGAGGGTAGGTTGCATGTTCATCTTCAATTGTTAGCCATTAACACTACTTGTTTGTCTACTGATAACACCGATCTTTCCGTTCCGGCGATAAATGTCGAGTTTAAGTTAATGAACCGTTTCTCGATGCGATGGAGTGTTTATATCTTACTTGTTTGCAGAAGTAAACTTCTGCTGTGTGAGAACGATTATTAAATGAAATTGTAATGTATGGCTCATGATGCACGCTGCATTCCATTCAAGTGGCAGGTGTTTGAACATATTCTTCTCAAACTGACTAATAATTAATGACGAAAATACAAAGGAATTTAATGTTTAATGAAACACACTCCTCATTTTTGGATCCTTAATTTCTCCTTCTAAAATCATTTTGTTTGAGAAGTAATATCAAACATTCGACACAGTATTGTGTCTCATGTTTGATATACTTCGTGAACATGCGGTTCACTTGCGATGGCGACAGCCTGTTGTGCGGGTCGAGGGCCGCGCAGTAGAATTCAACTTACTACTCCGGTTACAAAGACTTCAGATACATATTCTGCCTTGTGATGATGATTTTTCGATTCAGTTTTGTGTTGGAGTAATCTAAGTGTGCAATTAAAGGTATCTCTCAGCTGTCTAATTTCACAATGTACTCAGCTTGGCTTCGATAATGCGGCAAAACGCAAAACGCCTTCGACACGGAAAGAGCCTGAATTTAAGTTTCAATCTATGCGAGTACAGCGGGCCAATCAGTTCATCTTCGGTACTTTATCTCTATTTCTCTTAGAAGAATTCTATTGTATGTCTGATGATGGACGCTGCATTTCATTCAAGTGGCGGCTGTTTGAACATATTCGTGAACACGCGGTTCACTTGCGATGGCGACAGCCTGTCGCGCGGATCGAGGGCCGCGCAGTAGAATTCAATTTACTAGTCCGGTTACAAGACTTCAGATACATATTCCGGCTTGTGATGATGATTTTTCGATTCAGTTTTGTGTTGGAGTAAGTCTAAGTGTGCAATTAAAGGTATTTCTCAGTTGTCTAATTTCACAATGTACTCAGCTTGGCTTCGATATGAGGCCGTGCAAAACGCCCTCGACACGATAATATTGGCACTTTCATGTTCTGATGACTCCATACAAACCCTTCTAAATTTGCCTTTGCCAACTGTGAACTAAGGCAACGCGGGATCGATGGTCTCATTGAATGGAGCAGTGTAAACGAAAGTTGTATTAACCGCAAGGAAGACAATGTGGTGCATATCAGGTGAAACTGAGTCCTTGTAAACGCTGCAAACTTTATTGTAGACACTGGAAATGCTGATTTACAAACTTTAAGCCTCATTTTTAATTCAAAAACAAAAGTGCTATTGGCAACTATTAATTCTTAACTGTGACAAGGACCCGAAATTAATGCTAGGTGTCTGAGAGAGGGGCGATTGTACGGAATGCAAATTGACTGTGTGGTTCAAGTGATGTCAGTCATGTGAGTAAAGCGCGTGTCTATAGTTATTTTAACTTTCAAACCACTACATGTACATATATTCCGGGGGTTCTTCAGTCAATTTATTATAGGTGGGGACCGGGAAGGTTCTTAATTAAACTCTGACCCTATTTAAGGGTAGAAAAGGGAAAATTGATACTCTTTTAAAGGCCCAAAACTGAAAAATGACACCCTATTTATTAAAAGGAGAAACGATAACTCAAAATTGTATGAACTTTTTTGTTTAGCTGGATGTTTAGGAAATGTAATACAATTTAAAGGAATCCTGTCCAATGATTGCAACATAGAAAATGATACCCTATTTAAGGACTGTGCAATCCAAAAACCATACCCTCGCGGCACATACCTATGTAATACCCCCTCCCCCCGGAACATTTTTATTAATATAAATGGTGTTGTCAATCGAACTTTTAGGTTTATCCAAACCGTTACGAATCCTCTTGCTTACCAGCTGAAAAAACTAAAGCTTATTCAGTTTTTTTTACTCTTACAGGGCTTGTCAATGTGGATATCACAGTGAGTACAAGCAAGCTGAACGAAACCAAACATTTTTACACAAACTTCCTGAAGTTTGAAGTGGTGAAGGAGACCCCCGGATATATTTCCTTTTTGCCCGGACCAGGTAGTTATAAATTAAAGCTGTGTTGAATTACGGTAAAAATAAAGGGATATAGTGCTGGTGTTTTAGTTGAAAAGCACAGCCAAGAAATATAAGTTTAATAGCATGTCTAAATAGCTGTGTATCTTAGAATGATATATCGTAGAATCATTGAAGATCACTGGGAAGAGTAACTTTTTATAGTCTGTTTAGGTTAAACTCGTCAGGATATTTCAAGATATTTCATCTGCTAAATCAAATGTATAACTACAGCAACAACAACCTCGTGTAGCATAATCGACAGTTCCACAGGAAAGTACTGCCGATCAGTGGCTTTCATTACCGGAACGGTCACACTACAGGATTTAATCTACGGACTCAAAAGTTAGAACCACCTTGTGCAGCATAATCTAGTAAACAGCACCACAGGAAAGTAATGAACAGTAGCTTCAATTTGAATTGTCATACTGTAGGATTTTACCCACAGACTCAAAAGTTAGAGCCACATTGTGCAACGTAATAAATAGCACCACGCAGGAAAGTACTGCTCAGTCGCTTTCATTTGAATAGTCACATCACAGGATTTTATCTACAGACTGAAAAGTTAGAACCACCATGTGCAACATAATAAACAGCACCACAGGAAAGTATGGCTCAGTAGCTTTCATTTGAATGGTCACACTTTAGGATTTTATCCACAAATTCAAAAGTTAGAACCACCTTGTACAGCATAATAACTGACATCACCACAGGAAAGTACTGCTCAGTAGCTTTCATTTGAATGGTCCCACTTTAGGATTTCATCCACAAATTCAAAAGTTAGAACCACCTTGTACAGCATAATAAACAATACCACAAGAAAGAACTGTTCAGTACTTTCCATATGAAAGAGGACATTGTGGGATTTTACCCACAGTATGCACCACAGCAAAGTATAGTTCAGTTGATTTGTCACACTGTACGATCTTATTCACAGACTCAAACGTTTAAACCACTTTACACAGCATAATAAACAGCATCATGGAAAAGCACGTCCGAACATTCATTGGCTTGAATGATCGCAAGTTATAATAGGATTGTATCCCCAGACTTGTGGCTTAAAGGAAAATGTTAAAATTGTGTACAGTGTAATGTATGATGTCTACAAGTAATGTTTTTTCTTATTCACTCTTTAGGCGTGGCTTATCTTGATTTTGTCGTGGAAGGCGCAGAACACGCATGCGCTAGACCTCAGCTGGCCAAAAATTTCGCGGGTAAAGGCATGTTTATTACTTATAATCTGGGGGACGTTGATGCCGCGTGCGCAGAGTTCACCAAGGCAGGTTATCCGCTGGCCATGTCAATCAAAACTGAGTCCTGGTTTGAACGCCACTGTTACGTCATTGATCCAAATGGGATACCGCTGAATTTGGCCCATTGGAACGAGACTCCAGCCGAACCTAAAGGTAAAAGGAATATTTTACCCTTGTACCCAAGTACAATGGGAAAACAACTTAATATTACTATACATGATTGTATTCTAAAGTCACGGAAACGTCCCAGCGAAGTACTGCAAGATAAGTGAGCCAAGCTCTCATTTGAATGGTCACAACTGAGGATTTCCTGTATCCAAAGACGCAAAAGTTTGAACCAATCTTTTACAGTATCTGACCAAAGAAAGTATTGGCTAGACAATTTTCATTAGATTGGTAACTACGAATCCTGGTTTTCACTGGTACGCATTCCCAAGTATCTGAACGCAAGCATAAGCGCTACCATAACAACGTCCGTGGTCAAAGTAAAAAGTGGTTATACGTCCATTATTATAACCGTCACAAATAAAGAGTTATTGATAGAATAAGTTACTAATAACAGAGTCATTGATATGAACTTACTTATACAGTTTCTAGTTGCTTTGATTAGTTCCTATAGTCCGTGTAGTTCTTGTAGTTCGCGTATACGTAGTTGTTATGGTTCTTGTAATAATCCTATTCTTGGTTTCAGTTTCACTTGCGTCATACCCAAAATTCAAAAGCATTAAACGATAGATTTCGAATCCAAAATGGTTATTGAATTGTAGAGAGTTTAAAACTAAACATCTTGGCCAAATTTTGAAGCGCAAAAGTATTTCGTTCAAGAGTTATAGGCGAACTAGTATTAGACATTTTTAGTAAGAAATGTATGGAGCGGCCATCTTTGTGCCCCACTCAGGGGCACAAAGATGGCGGCCAAAAATTCAGAGTCTTAATTACACCAAAAATCAAATAAAAAAATATTGTATTGGCTATAAGCTCCATTAACTCGGCTTATAAGCATTTATAATGCAGACAATAACTTTCAGCTGATTCAAATTTGTTTATTTTCACGGCTTACCTGAAATAGCGTGACGAATTGCGTGACACATTTAAAACCTTTGTAAATCGGAAGCAAAACATCGTTAAAACCTGAAACTTTTTTGTGAAAGATTATAACACTTGTATCCACATACCATGTTAGAAACAGCTTTGTAGGACGTATACTTTAGATTTTTTTAATTGTTATGACGTCATGTGAAAACCAAGAATTAGTTCGTGAGCTGAAGTCGATGTAGTTCTTGTAGTTCCTGTAGTTCCTGTAATTCCTGTAATTCCTGTAATTCCTGTAGTTCCTCCAGTTTTTCTTTTTAACTCGTGAATACGTGATGCGTTGAACGAGTAATAGCAGACCAACCCATGGGGACGGCCTTTGAGGGATGGGAGGGTGGGGAGTTGGATGTAGAGGGTGGGGGAGGGGTTCGTAGAGCAAAACGTGTAAGAGAGGGGAGGGTCGGAAGGTTGTTTCGTATTTACGAGATGGCTCGCAGAAGCCTTTGATTCTTACTCGTTCTCCCTCATCAACAGGTGTTAGCAGCATGGCGTTCTATTACACCTCCCTTGATTTGCTGGAAATACAAACTTGGTACAGCAACAACTTGAACATGACGGTTGAGAAGGGAGTAGACTGGATCGGCTGGGTGATAACGCTGACCGCTGCGAATGGCACTGTGGGGTTTCGTCCTTTTCACCCTCGAAACATGACCAACAACCCCGCCTCCTTCATTCCTCATTTGCTGGAAGAGTTTGATGGTCATGGCCTGTCGTACACATTCAACTTTAACACTTCTGCTGAGGTTGACAGGTACGCCTGCATCATTGTCGAGTACGTTGTCTCTTATCAGGATCCGGAGCACCTAACGAATCGTTTCGGTGAAAACTTCTAAAACATACTGTAATGCAAATGCGTACAATTAAGACCTGGAGTGACCGGCCTCTCAAGTTTTTGTTCTATCTGCATCCGTAAATAAGTCCAACCGAACTGACCTCCTCATAAGGGCCTCTACTTTAAAAAGCAGCCTATTACGTTCTGTCCTGAGGCTGGTAGATTATGTTAAGTACTGTAGTAAGAATCTATGTAAAATAGTAGAATTTGCGCCCGTGATCAGCTTGATGATGACTTAGAGTAAAGGGGAGGTCAGCTGTCACGGTTGCTGTGGGGATCGCTTGGTGAATGCGTGACTCTAGCTCCTCGGCGCTGTCTCCAGCTCTGCGAACACTAAACATCAAGCAGCTCTTATCACTTCAAACCTAATCTACCCTCTACCCCGACTGTCCTCTGAAACACGACTAATTGGAATATATAGGATGCCTTTAAAAGTCTCTAACCAATATCCGCGTGTCAATATCTGCTGATTTCGTGTCTTTCTTTACAGACATCTTTAAAAGGAAGGGCTGGATGGTCACTATATCAGGGTTCATGTAATTTAATACTTTACTTTGCAACCTTTTGTTTTAATTATGTTTCAGATGGTGTCAGTACCTGCAAAGCCATAAACTAACCTTAACACGCCCGTTAGGCTGGGTGGGAGGAAACAGGCGCTGTGCAGTGGACGACCCTAACGGTGTACTCATTAACATCGCTACACCCGGATGGAATGAGTATCAAGAGGAGACTAACTGTCCCCCTCCCACCCCTAAGGCTGAGGGGAAGGTGGAAACAGCCTGTGCCATTACCGTGATTGCAGCTCTTGTGATGTCGTTCTCATCTCTGATGTAGTTTATTTTAACCAAACGATTAATTTCCGCACGTTCTTATTTTAAATTTGAATGACGGATATCACACGATATACCCCGTGATTTGCTCCTGACAGGATCCTGACCCTGTCTGACTCGATATCCCTCGTCCGATGCGATACCATCCGTCCAATTTTAGTGATCGACGAGAACAAAGCAATCAAATTAAAGTCAAATTTACAGGTTTGACTTTTTAAATCGAGTTTATTAATCAACCTGCATTTACTCAGTCCATCATCCGCAATCAACACTAGCTTTTTTCTTAAACACGATAAATTGCGTTGTGGAAATTAATCGGCGAGTTAAATAAATTAAATCATACCCTTTTTGTATACTGTTATCCTTCTATAGCTAGTTAAGTGAGGTTTGTTAAGGTGTCAAACTTTATGTTCAGTAAAAGTAACCATGGTAGTTTGTTAAAATAATCAGTTTTACTCCTTCGAAGAATTCGTATTAAAAAAATGCTTGTGGGAATGTAAGACTAAATTTTGAAAAGTCGTTGTATCAAGAACAATAGTTCGGGGCCATAGTCTGTCTTCGCGGTGTTTCCTAAGCAGTAGTAGTGGTAACAGTTTTAAAGTAGACCCAAGTTGGTCTTAGAGTGGCCTAGTTTTCAATTGTGTCGACAGTAATTTCGCAATTTATTTGGTTTTGACTTGCTATGCTTTGTGATTGGCTAGAAACATCTCGCGCCACTTTCTCAACCAATCAGAAGTAAAACCAAAACCAATCGTGACTTGCGGCACGCGTTTTCCCGCGCTTGGCGCCAGCTACATGTATTTGCTTCAAGTTATGATTGGTTAATTAGATTGTCCGCGTCTGTTGTGATTGGCCAGAGTAATTACTTTGGGTTTGGTTTTACTACTGCTTAATTGAAAACCGCTCTATTAGTGTTTTTGGTAACAGGGTTTACGCGGACGCCGTTTCAACGTTTTTACTGGGGGCTTCGCCCAAATGTTTACACAGCGTAAGAAAGTGGTTAAAAAAAGCAATAAACTTTAACATCTTATTTTGGTGAAGTGATATTTTGGTTTCATGAGATTTTAGAGCAAATATATTTAGTGTACAGGGCACTTGAATCAGCAACGTACAATATCTTCATTCGCATTTCATACTGCAAAGGTGTGAAATGAAAGAGGCGCCATTTCTTTAACAGGGGAACGTCAGTTAAAACACAGACATATTCCAGCCCTTAATCTATCTTCCTCCGTCTAAGATCGGACTGTTTCCTCTTTGAGATGGCAGTTTGAGCTTCTACGAATGGGACCATTTTCAGTAGAAGGAGCTCACTGGGTTGAAAATTTGTGTTTATGAGGGCAATGAAATCATCTTCAAAAAGTAAATACTTGTTTCGCTGATTATGGTTTACTGCTGCATCTGCTATAACACTCTCTCTAAAATAAGACTTCCATCCGTGTTTGAAGCCTACCAAATGAAATCTCACTACCCTACATTTATAAAAGCAGTCCATTAATGTATTTTATATAGATATGCAAGTCTCCTTGCTGACCTTATTATGAAATGCTGTTTTAGAACCAACACTTTGTTGGGAGATATAGTAGCTTCAATCTTATAACTATTTGGTTTGAAAATAGTAGTCGCGTCTTTATGCCCAAAACGCGATGCCGTTAAAAGACGCGAAGTTTTTGTCGTTCGTGACGCTCTATTACGCGACTTAAATAAGAACAGACTTGGACTTAGCAATGTCATAAGCCAAAAAAAAAATGTAAAATTTGACAGCAATTTTTAGACCAAGTATTTCATCTTGAAATGGCCATAGTTACTTTTAGAAGAAATAGAAATGTTACAAATTTTCTTTGCGCTGACTGGTCAACCCAGTCTGGCTTAGTTTAGGTAGCGCATGCTCTACAAGCTGAAAAAAGACCGAGTGCTGAATTTCTCACATGGAAGAGGTAAATCCTCGTTATATAACTGGAGATTTTCGCAATACAATCGCGCGTTCATTGGTTGAACCATGGTCATATCACATATAACAAACAAACTGTTTCCCGCCAAACGTCCATGAGCGGGAAACATTTGCGAAAGCGGGCAACATTTTTGACGTCAGAAGGTAACAGTGCACTGTTGCCCGCTAGCGCACGTGATCAGACCGTGACAAAAAGTGGCATGATTATGATGCGATTGATGTTTGAGTTTGAGTTTGTTGTTGGTTCTCTCCTTGCTCCGAGAGGATTTTCTCCGGGTACTCCGGTTTTCCCCTCTCCTCAAAAACCAACGATTCTGACCAATTCTAATTAGAATTTTGTTTCCCTCGAATGTCGATGTTTCTCTCGACTTCGCCTCAGAACAAAATTCACTGTTTCCCTCGCGACCAGTCATTAAGTGTTTATTGTTGTCTGGACTATTTTTTGAAAACGTTTTGTATTTGGTTAAACACTCGATTTTCTATGAATTTTTGAATTTGTCAAAATATTTGTTCAATGTCGAGCAAATGAAGGATGTGGGGCGAGCCGCGGCTGCGACGAAAAGGGAAAAGGAGAAGGACAAGGAACGGACAGGGAACGGACAGGGAACAGTTGAAACGCTACTATGCGTTTGTTACTTAGCAACATTTCGACAGAGACCGCGGGCTCAACTTACCCCGATCAACACTGTCTTGGCCTCTTCCGTTCTAGCTACCTCTGGCCTGGTCTCTCTATAGCTTAAAGCAAGATTAAAATCGGCGCATCGGAAATCTAAGGCCAGATAAACGGGAGCGAAAATGAGAGAGATTCACGGCAGACAATATTAAAAAGGTTTTAAAACCAAATAAGCGCGTTGATGGCAACGCTTTTGTTTCTTAGGCCTTGGCACTAATAGTACCAAACTAATTTGTTTGTTTGTTTGTTTTTTTCCATTGGCATTCAAAGAGTGGGCCAAGATCGATCAGAGGAATAAGGTCATGTGGATTATTAGCGTTTTTCATTTGCGCGCAGTCGGGCATAGTAGATCTGCCTTTACTTTGTTGTGTTGTTTTTATGGTCCTATACAATCATGATACGGGTTGCTGCCTTCGAAATGAAATTGAAATGAAATATCTTTTTAACGTCATATAATCACATTTTTATGAGGTTTCTTATCAAGTAATTTTTTTTTTCTAAGAGACTTCCGTATTTTCGCCTCAGACAAACACAATATTATAGATTGAGGCATTTTGCCGCGTGTCAGTATCATTGCTTGGTCCTATTATTTCCAAATTGCCGTTCGTCCCTGTAAATCGAAACTTGACCCTAATAGATATTACTTGCTAAGCTATCAGTATAATTGTATCTACTACTTTTAAAACACAAGCTTTTGGTTGTTTAGATTATATAGATTAGATGCACCTTTTGCAATTTTAGTACTGTTGTTATTTAAGATTAATTAAATGAATTAATTGTAGCTGAAAAGCGCATTTTGGGAACACCATAAATGTTACGTGAATTTTTTTTATCGGCTCCAAATCGCTTGCACCGATTTTCCTGTTTCATTTAAGAACATCACATCACCTGCTTCTTGATTTTCATGGATGTATCACCTTAAGCCATATTTTTGCGACTGTATTCAAATTTCAGATCAGAACTGCTGAAGAAAACAAAACAGATTTTGACGCATTAAGTAGACCGTGACCTCCGCGCGTATATCGCTTATTCTCGATCAATAAACTCTGATAATACGTCCGTTGCTCACGATATTATATATCCTGGCTATATTGGAAGCCGAGAATTACAAGAGAAAAATTGGGAGAGGAAAAGAAACATAGAGCTTAAGTTTAATATGACAGTAATTGGGGTTCGAAATCTTTCTTTTCAAAAATTTTATAACCGTATAGAAATTACAATTCAGCAAGTTAGTACAGTGTTAGGAATAGAGAGAATAAATTGTCAACGAGGTACCATCTCTGCTTCAAACTGATCCCTGCAGACCCAAATATTGTGGCTGGGCTCAAGTTTTGGGATCTATTTAAAATTTCACCTTTCTTCACTCACTTTGGTTTACGATTATTGAATCTTAGATATAAACATTAACAAAGCGTGACAACAAAATCACACATGGAACAGGTAATTTTATTGGACAAATCGACGACCATTCAAACCGTTTAGCGAATAGCATTGCTTCTTAGAATAACACTGATCAGTATGAATTGTTTTTCACCAACTTGATCTGACAAGAACCTCATTATATGCAAAGAAAACGAAATAGAAATTGATTTATTTTAGTTCTTGATTGTATCAAAAATTTCACGATGTATGTTCACAGTTTCGTCGTGGATTCTTCGCATGTTATAATGTTATATCAGTTACTTAGCGTAACCGTGTTTTTGGTTACATCTAATAACCTTTTTTCTCCTTTTCCATTTAGAGCTTGTTTCCTCGAAGGAAACCCTTGACGCACTGAATTACTCGAAAGGTACGCCACAGTTGCTTGTAAAAGTTGACTGTAGCTCAAAGAAATTATCATAATGGCCACGCTCAATTACCTTTAAAATTCAAAATGCACCTTTAGTCCTAATTTGCCAATATATAGGAACGCCCAACAAATGGTTTCGATGGAAAATCTGTTCGTAAGACCTTCGTCATCTAAATATTCGAATTAATTAGACTACAATTAGTCGGTTTATTTACTGAAATGTCGCCTCAAAATTTCGTACCATCGGAAAATTTAATGCCTTTTGTTTTCGAAGGGATAGCCCGCAAACGTCGTTTTGGTACGAATAAGGTCAGCTAGAACTATTGGTGTCGAGGTTTACATCGCTATATCATTTGTTTACAAATAGATTTTATCTCAGTAATTAAAAATAACCTGATCACATTGCAACAAATCAACTGACACGAATGGTTATTTTCAGGACATGTCAACATTAATTTTAGATTATACTGACTCTATGCTAAGATAAACTAACGCATGGCCTGTATGACCGAGTTGCAAGTGGACCATGCACAGGATTTTCTTATTCCCACTCCTACATATACATTAATCAAGAAATACTCACTGAAAGAGATAAAAAAACGAGAGAGGTTCTGTTCTCTTTGGCATTGACGTGTCAAACTATTAAAATTTAATTACTAAAAATTTATTCATTTGATTTGATAAGCCGGTGGAAATTCAAAAAGCTGTCGAGCTGAAACAGGAAGGCTTTGAAGAAAGAGAGGCTAAACAAACTAGCGAACAGCATATCTTGTTTTGTTATGGAATCAGAATTTATCAATTATTGTTTTCACGAATTCATGCGAGCCTAACAAAACACAGCAAAGATTCTGGTCCTATAAAGACGAGATCTCACAGACTGTGGAACGCTTTAAAAAGGACGGCAAAACCTGACCCTGCAATGTCCACTTGAGTATTTGCGTGGTCGAATTTTTGACTCGTTCTGATGTTAATCTAACGTCTTTTTTAACTCTTCTAATGTTTCAGCTTCTTGATTTTGCCGGACAACACAGTTGCTGAACTGTTTCAAAGGTAAACGATTTCGTTTAGTACTGTGTTAACTGGTAGGCACTAATTTATTATCTCCCAGGCAAAAAAGCACCCATCGATTACATAAAAGCAACAATACATCAAAAAAGTGTTACACATGCAGTCGACTCCATCGATCGCCCAATGAATACCAGCAGTAAGCGGTCGAAACGTTGTGATCCACATCTAAAGTGACCACATCGTGGGACAAACGACAAAGAAAGCTGTCATTTTTCAACGACCATAAAGTATCATAACCATATTTTACAATAAATTATTAGTTTCAGAAAAGCACCTTGGCCAGCGTAGACTACTGCGAGAGGCAGTTGAGATGGAAACGAGAAAGAACTATTGTATAAAGAAATTATTTAATACGCTTTACTTTGCAGACCATGCAGCGTGGTGAGAATACCTCCCAATTGAGGGAGAGGAGGGGGAAGATAGTTTATCGTAGCCGGCTAGTATCAAAAAGATATACTCCATCAGGTGATGCAGTAATACATCTTAGATTACTAAAAACGTAGTCCACACGAATTTTAATTTAAAACTTATTAACCATTTTGTATAATTGTTAACTGTTTTACAAATAAGATACCGGAACAAAACGTGATGCAAACCGATTCAGGATGTAGAGCGCAGCAACGACAAAAATGGAAAACGCTATTCCATTGGACAAAGCAGTGATAAAAAAAATTATAGTGGCCAATAGCATTGGTTTTTAGAATGAAAATATAGTTTAATATGAATGATGTCTCACAAACATGTTCTGACGAGAAATTCACTAAATAACAGCTCAGTGAAACCAAGACTGAGGAACGAGAAAGTGTTGACTAAATTAAAAAAAAAAAAAAACATTTTCCTCGAAACAGCTACTAGAAAGAAGTTTTTTTTTTTTTTTTTTTTTTTTTTTTTTTTTTTTTTACATTTATTCAATCAACAATCAACTACTTACAAACACTACGACTACTTATTCACTACTTACAATACAATATTTACAATATAATAAATTACACTACCGTGAAACAACATCTAAACTAACACTAACGAACGAAGACATTTCACATGACGTTTACAAACAAATACGTAGTCTACATAAAATCTACATACAAACTCTTACAAAGTGATTATCATCGTATACATTGTTTTAGACTAATAACAGTAGTAATATCAAACAAACACTAATAATCATAGAAACAGTTCAAGGAAAAGAAAAAACTAATAAGCATTAATCTTATTAAGTTAATTTTAAAACGGACAGATGAAGTAGTTTAGAAATTTTATACTAAACATAGCTATTAGATTTTTGTTTGGTGTTGTTTCGCAAGCCAGTAAAATGCTATGAGGGTTTAGGAAATTAGGGGTTGTAGGGGCTGCCACTTTTTATTGAACTCATCACCTTTGCTTTCCTTGAAAGCAATGTATTTTTCGATTTCGAGGCGTTTTCTTAACTCTAGTTTGAAGAGAGAAAAATTCAGTGTTTCTTCTGACAAGAAACACTTGTAAATAAAATATTTTGCTACGAGCATACAATAATTAAGCACGTGTTGGAGATTGCAGTTGTTAATAAAGCCGTAAGTGATAGTCAACGAGGAAAGACTTAGATGTTCATTTGTACATAATTGCCACCATGAGGAAAATTCGTCCCAGAAATGTTGAACATGGGAACATTTGGCTAACATATGCTGCAAGGTATGAGTTTCAAGCTTGCAAAGGTAGCAAATATCACACAAGACGAAATTAGCTTTCTTCAGCTTGTCTTTGGTGTAAATAATATTGTGAATTATCTTAAATTGAAACATGGCGAGCTTAACCTCGTGTGTTGAGTTAAAAGGACATTTGTAAAGTTTCGGAAGATCAATGTCACTTATCCCTTGGCGTAAGATCTGACTCTGTGATGTTGGAGGTGAAAATTGGCTTTCTACAATCAGGTTAAGCAGAGAGGCATTACACAGATTTTCATCATTTTCGTACCAGTTCTGTGTTTGAGATTGTGAGTGCGAATTTGTGGGATCGCTGAGCTGGCTGATTCCTTTCTTTTCTTTTATAGCGTGAATTAAACCGAAGTAGATGGTGAAATAAACTTTTAAGTTAAATTTTTCGGTGAATTTATCCAAAGAGAGAAAATTGTTACTTTCGTCTAATAAGTGGGATATTTTGACGACACCTTTGTCGTACCACTTTTTGAAAAACACTGTTTTACCGTTGACTTTAACGTCAGTGTTATTCCAAATTATTTCATCTTTCAAATTTATGTTTTCCTTGGTTGCAGCGATGCATTTTATCTCTTCCCAGTTCAAGAGTAACTTGCAGTAAAAGGGTGGTAGATCATTCAAAACAAGATCCTTAAATTTGTAGTTGCAGCCAAGCAAAAAGTTAACGCCTCCTAAGTGTGACACTAGATAATTCGGAATGACTTTCCAAGGGGCGTCTCTGTCGTCCTTAAACCTTTTAACCCAAGATGATTTCAAAGATTTATTCATGGACGTGAATTGAATCATGTTTAAGCCACCTTTTTCTCGATCGCCAATTAAGGTGGTTTTCTTAATCTTGTGTGGTTTTCCATCCCAGATAAAATCGAAGGTGACTGCGTCTACCCGTTTCGCAAAGTCTTCAGGTATTGGGAGAACTGACGCGTTAAAAATTAGTTTAGACAGGCCCAAAGTTTTTACAATGTTGATTTTTCCAAGAAGCGTTAATTTTCGTCGTTTCCAGCTGTTTAAAAGTTTTTGCAATTCATTAAGTTTCGCTTCAAAATTCCGGTAGTTACATAGGTTTTGATTGTAAGAGAAGTGGATTCCTAGAGCATAAATCGTTTCCGTAGGCCATCGGAAACCAAAAGGGGTGTCGGTACGCTCCCTCCAGCTTCCTAGCCACATAGCTTCTGTCTTTGACTTGTTGATTTCTAGCCCAGAACACATTTTAAATAGTTCCAACAACTCAAGCAGCGAGTGCACAGATTCCACGTCTTTTAACAGAAGAGTAGTGTCGTCGGCATATAGTGTTATTTTGATCACTTTATTTCCAACGGATAAGCCTTTGATATTCGGATTTGCAAGAATGGCAAGGTTGAGGAGTTCTATTCCCAAAACAAATAGGAGGCCCGATAACGGGCAGCCCTGCCTTACGCCGCGTTCTAGATTAAAGAAAGGAGAAGTAAAGCCTTCATTTAGCACGCAACTAGAAACGTCAGTGTAGAATACTCTTATCCATTTTTTGAAATCGTCTTTGAAATTGAAGACGTCTAGAACCTTCAAAAGGTAATCCCACTCGATCGAGTCAAAAGCTTTTTTAAAATCGACGAAAATGGCCACGCCAGGTATATTTTTAGTTTTTGTGAAATTTAGGACATCACTAATAAGCCTGATGTTTTCACCGATGTACCTTTTCTTGACATAACCAGTTTGGTTCTGATAAATTAAATCAGGGAGGACTTTTTCTAGCCGTTTTGCTAATGCTTTTGAAGCTATTTTGTAATCAGTATTTAATAAAGAGATGGGGCGTAAATTGTTGAGACTGTTGGGTGGCTTTCCTTTTTTAGGAAGAAGCGTTATAACTCCACGTTTTTGACATATAGACAGCTCACCTTTTTCAAAAGCATAATTTATGCTGGAAACGACATCATCAGCGATTTCTTTCCAAAAGAATTTGTAAAATTCTGAAGTAAAGCCGTCAGAGCCAGGGGATTTGCGATGGTGCATCTCAATTAGTGCTAGGCGACATTCTTTTTCAGAAAGTTTACCTTCACAGATATTTGCATTTTCTGCGCTAAGCGGCGAAATTAATGAATTTTTAAAAAACACATCGTATTTTGAATCTTCCACATCGTCGTTACCTGATGTGTACAATGATTTGTAGAAATTGGCCTCTTCCCTCAGGATAGAGTCAACGTCAGACACTTCAGCGCCGCCATCCAATTTAAGTTTCGTAACTCTTTTTTTGTCGACATGCCGTTTTTCTAAATTGAGAAAATATCTTGTGTTTTTTTCCCCGTTTTCTACCCACCTTGCTTTACTTCGTAGCATGGCGCCTTTCACCTTTTGTTCAATAATTTTGCTAAGACGTGCGCGTGTATCTTGTATTTCTATTTTCAGTTGTGGATTATTCTGACAATTGACCGACTGTGCCATTAAATTATTCAGCTTGGTGGATAAGATTTTTTCAGAATTTTTTCTCATCCTTGCAAGCCTTTTGGAATAGAAAATTGTAAAGCTACGAATTTCCATTTTTATTAAGTCCCACTTTAGACCTTTGTCTTCTAGATAGGCATACTTTTCCCTATATATTTGGATATTATTGGAGAGTTCAGTAACATACGTGTTGTCTTCAAGTAAAGAGCTATTAAATTTCCAAAAACCCGGGCCACGTTTCTTATTGAGGGCCTCTGATTGGAGAAAAAGCATCACCGCGCTATGATCTGAGTTCGGCGCGTAGACGATATCACAATTTTTGCATAGATCTAACAGACTTTCAGAAATCAGAAAATAATCTAGTCTGCTCTGGACTTTAAATCCCTTGTCCCTCCAAGAGAATTGACTCTTATTTGTATTTTTGCTACGCCATACGTCTAGTAAAGAGTACAAGGATGAAAGTGACGAAATTTTATCAACAACTGACTTTTTACGATCCATTGGTCTGCCACCTACTTTGTCTAATGGTGTCAGTGGGCAATTGAAATCACCGCCAATAATAATGTTTTCGTCAGCAAAGTTGGCTAGTCTTTCTTGGATGATTTGAAAAAACTGTATTTGTTGTGTAGTGTCATTAGGGGCGTAAATGTTAACGAGAACGAGGTGAGAGTCGTTAAGTTTGGTGTCAAGAATTAGAAATCTGCCGTTAGCGTCAATTTCACACTTTTCAATTTTTAGGTCGAGTCTAGGATTGACGAGAATCATCACACCTTTGCTATGTTTCGTTCCGTGGCTACAAAAAATTTTTCCGCCCCATTCAGACTCCCAGGTCGGTACTATATTCTTGTCGCTGTAAGTTTCTTGTAAAAAATAGAATTGGGCCTTCTGATTATGTAGCCAACGAAACACGGATCGCCTTTTGATTGACTTGTTTAAGCCTCTGACATTAAGAGTGATTATTTTGCATTCAATTGTGTTGAGGTCGTTCATGAACAAAATTTGCAAAGGGTTTCGTCACCTTTGTTAGAAATGCAAATATAGGTGTAATATAGTTGCCCGAATAATTTGCATAAGTTTTTTCTGGCCTTGCGGAATATAGCAATTTTTGACTTACGCGAGACAACACAGGAATTTTTACTTCAAATGATTTGAACTGTAATAACAAAAACTGGATACAAAAGAAAAAAAGAAAAAACCGACACAAAAAGCTTCGCTCGTAATTAAGTTGAGGAAGCAGCAAAATGAGACTGCTATCTAACAAGCTAGTAATAATAGAAAGATTGTTTATATACACACTTGATCCGCTAAACATGAATGAGTGTGTTTCGAAGCTCCTGAACTTTACTGATGAAATTAATAATCTAACACGAGCTGGAACTGATCAGATTAGATAAATAGTTGAGTCTTACGTTAGTTCGGGTTCTGAGTTGTTTTCTTCTTGTGGAGTGGTTTGCTGTGTCTGCCACCTTCTTGGGATCTTGTCGTAAGAATACTTTCTACCGTTGACACACAACCGATCTCCGATAATTGAGGCCTTTGTTCCTTCTGTTTCTTTTGCCCGCTTCATTGCTGGTACTAGGATGTTTTTTCGTATATCCCTGACGACAGAAGGAAGGTCTTCTGCTAGGCTGAGATTTGTAGACTTCAGATTGTAGCGTTGACGCCAAACAAAATCTCTGTCTGCGCGGCAGGTAAACCTTGCGATAACTGGCCGTGGTTTGGTGCTGTTCGGTTTCCATTTGCCAAGTCGGTGAACGCCACAAAACATGGTGGAACGGACTTTTTCTTGATTAATCTTCAGCGCAGTAGCCATAATATGCTTTACCAGATCTGCACACATTTCATCTTTTTGTTCTTTAATGCCGTAGAAGATTAAATTCCAACGGCGACTGTAGATACTTTGCCGTACGAGTTCATCTTCTTGTCTCACTTGATCATTTTCGCACGTGTTTAATCTCTCCTTCACTTCATCTTGTTCGTTTTGAGTAAATTCTAGCGATTCCCTTAGACTTTTAACTTCAGTTCGTAAAGAAGCAATTTCCTCCGAGGCTTGGTCGAGCTGGGATTGCATATTGGTCAGATTTGTTTGATTAGCGGCGTCTCTGTCGCGTAGCTCCTTGATCTGATCTAACAGCACATGGTAATCGACGCCAAGTTCCCCGCTGTCGCTTGTCGAACTGCTTCCCCTTGCCCGCTTTTCTTTGCGCTTCTTAGGACTTCTAGTCATCTTCGTGACGTTGGTACAGGACTATCGCAGCTTGACTAGTTTAAAAGGAGGCATTTAGTTGTAATTTTCGCGGAGCATAAAAAAACACGTCTTTACTTTAGCATGTCGTTAGCATCTCCGTGCAAAACCTACTAGAAAGAAGTTGAAGATATTTGCTCCAACTAAAGCTTGACTGTCAGGAAGCTTTGTACTTTCACCTGTTTTCATGTTTAATCTCGTCGCTCTTTTTTCTTCCACTCAATAGATTTCTGCCTCCCCTCACACAGCAAACACCAGTGGAAAACTTCAATGAAAGGTAAGTTGTCAACTTTACCTGTATAAGAGTATGCGCTTTGAAAGACAAATATCTCAAAAATTTTCTATGCATTTAAATACTAAAGAAATGTTAGAAAATTTTACAGCGGTGTGTTCATCTTGTACGAATAAGTTTCTAAAAGTCGGTTTTTTAAATCAGGTTTTCCAAACTTTAATAATAATGGTAATAATTCATCGATTTGATGTTTGATACATTATTTTATTTCAAGGAATAAAAAATAACACACACAAGTTTCGTAATTTGCACAATGAGCTCCAATTTTTACTGCAAAGGAAAATCTGCACACAAGTCGTAGTGTTTACCACTCACTAATTTGTTGGCGTCTGAAATTCGCTCACTTGAAGCTACGTGTGTTCACTCATCTTGATCAATTTCTATTTCAAAGGTAAATTTGAACACAAATCTTACACTCGCATTTATTCAGTAGAAGGTTAAGATTATTGTAATTTTTTTTAAATTTTTAACCAGAGAAAGTTTAACTCTTCATACGTCTTATGCTCATTTGTTAGCGTTTGATGAATTCTTTCAGATTAAAAACTTCTATCCGGAACAAACCTAGATTTCTGTTACGCCTTACTAATACAAGGCATAAATGAATAAATACAACAGGAACACTCAACAAGGAATATTCAGGAAAACTATGCCGCTTCGATTAATGGCGTTGTATACTGTTTTCCCATATCACTTTAGCGACCATAAAGAACAATTTGTGAAATTTAATACAATTTTGATCTTTTCGGTTCTTTTAACTGAATATTTCAGCGGCAGAAAATTTTAGTGAAAGCAATCTTATCCCCCCAATTTATCAGCTGCTTTACTATTTTGTGAACATGCCAGCTGACCTTCGTACCAAAAACAACATTTTTTTTCCCTTCGAAAACAAAAAGGCGTTAAATTTGCCAATGTTATGAAATTTTGAGGCGACGTTTAACTTTAGAAATTTTAAGTCAGTTTAATATCATGTACTGCGAATTTTTAAGACGACTTTTATATAAGGCCTTCCCGGAACAACTTCCCACCGAAACGATTGGTTTGATGTCCTTTAAACAACACTGAAGAGCTTCTCAATCATGATCTGATGTTAGTTTCCCATGAGACATTTTCTATTAATACGATGCCCTCACTGTATAAGCCAAACAAAATTCTGCTTACAAAGTATTTTGTAAATTTGATGCAAGATTCCGTGATAAGCATACAAAGAATTCTATTTTCGCGATTAATTTTAGATCGAATGCTTCAAGCTTTTTCAGTAGCAACGTGTATAAAGCAGTCAAACATTAAAATTAATTCAAACTGCTTTTACAAATCTAAGTTATGAGTGTAATTATGAAGCATTTTGCATGCATTTACGAGTTAAATCTAATTCACTATCATCTCTTCGTCATTTAGTGTTGTCATAATAGAATGATCACCCTCTCATTTCGGAATCTTACACGTCATTGGCCCCAAACTTGTTTTATAAACATGTAGTTTACCCAAACAAAAGAAAATAAAATAGTTCTATCATTGGTCAATTCAGAAATTATCTAACCAATAAGAATGCACTTTCTATTTTGGCAACTTACATGTTACCAGCAAACAAACTTGTCTTAACATGTAACGTATGAAAACAAAAACAGAAAGAACGAGCTCCTGTCATTAGTCAGTTCACAACTAAAAGGGCCAATAGGAGTGCTTGCAATATTTTGACATCTTACAAGCAATGACCTTCTAAACATGTCCAAAACATGTTTTTTTATGTAAAACTAGATCACCAGAGGAGATAAAACGCTCTGTAGTGGCAAGATGCTCATCATTTATCTTTGGATGATTATCTGAACAACACAAGCAAGGTTGGTTTTACGCTAATGAAAATTTCGTGATTTTTCTTTGATAAATTTAGTGTAGCGATCGATTTTCTTTTTAAGTAATGAATACATATTTTTGGAAGTCGTCAACGTATTTAGAAAGTACTCTGCAATAAGGGAACTTTTTTATTTTAAATTGTACAACTGTGAGAACTCAAGGTTCATTCATACATTTAAGGTTTCTTTTGTTTGATTATCATTTTAATTACTTTTCAAACAACTTAGGTTAATTAAAAGTATCGAATACATTTTTCATGAAGTCGCTAAATTCCCGAAATTAAGCGCTCGAGTGATCGACACGACTTAGCGCACGAGTGATTAACTTTTTTTATTATTCGTCAAATGCTGCATATTGGCAGCTGAAATCTCATTTTTTTTTCAAATAATTTAAGCCAGAGAACGTTTTATACATTTTAATCATGTTTAGACCTTGTTGCGCGTCCAAATTGTGATATCCTGCAATAAGGAACACTTCTCCTCATGAATTGTAATCGACCTTATTCACATAAATTTTAAAAGGAAATTAGCGTTACAGAAGAGGTCGAACAACGTTTGGGTGACTCCATGTAATCATCATCAAACTTGAAAGAGTGAAAATAAAGCGAAAGGACCAATTCAGAATTTCCAAAGAATATTCTATCACGTAAGTCTTATGCAATTTTATTTTACATTGAGTGAACTCGTGCATGCTTACAGGTTAAACGACGATGAAATGCACTATGAATATACCGCTGACTACAATAATATGTGTACTGTTGATCACTTTGTGTTCTGCGAATGACAACAACAGCAGCAGCAAACCACATGATAACAAGGTAAACGCACTTTACCAAATGTTATTTATATTAGTATTCATATGAATAAAAAGACATGCGAATAATTCACTGACTGACTGACCAACCCAGAATGAATGAATAATGTCTTTGAATGAATAAATGAATGAATGAGCGAATGGATGCATGGATGAATGAATGAATGAAATTTATATTACTTTGTTTCCTGGTGTTTACATCACAGCTTATAGTTCTGCAGACAAATAATGGATTTGTTCTCTCCTCATATAGGGTACTACTCAACAGACGTCACCATATGGGTCTTGTGGTTACGCTGCTTGTTTCTGTGCACCAGGAATTCCAGGCATCCCAGGAAGCCCTGGATCCTCAGGACCAGCAGGTGCTGTCGGATCACCCGGCAATCGTGGACCTGAAGGACCCATGGGCCCACGAGGAAACAAGGGTGATGAAGGAGCTCGTGGAAAACAAGGTCTATCAGGCCCCAAGGGACCTCAAGGATCCTCGGGTTCAGCAGGACCCCCTGGAAACAAGGGTGATGCAGGTACTCGTGGAAGCCAAGGGCCCCCAGGTTCCAAGGGTGCTCCAGGGTCCTTTGGACGTAACTGGAAACAGTGTGTTTTTAAAAGTATAAACGATGACAGGGATTCCGGATTAATTAAGGTAAATACAGCGAAAAGAATCATATCAATCAATATTAAAATAATAAATATAAGGCTTACTTCTGAGATGCTCCTTTGATGTCCTGAATGGATTTTATGTTCCGGAAGTGAAGGTTTAAAGTACAGATCTTGAAATTAAATTGTGTGGGTCATTATTAGCACTCATAAGACGAATGGAAGGAAATGCTGTAAATAAAAAAAAACGGTATACGCTTTGAATTCCGTATTGTCTTAATAGACCTTGAAAGAACATTCTGTACAGACGTTTTTTAACAAGGAGTGAAACCAACGGTCTTTGGATCAGACCAGCTTGCTCATCATTTTACTCTTTATTCTATTTCGTTTCCTCTGTTGTTTGATATATTTTATTAATTTTTTCAGGAATGTGTTTTCAAGAAAACGTCAGACAACACAGGGCTGCGTGTCTTCTGGAGTGGCAACCTTCGCCTATATAACTGTGATAGCTGCTGCAGGCGATGGTATTTCACCTTCAACGGTGCAGAGTGCTCAGCTCCAGCAGCCATTGATGGTGTGGTCTACATGAGATATGGAACTGGCAGCAGACTAAAGAATTTACACCGCCCACGTCACATCGAAGGAGTCTGTGAGAAAATCCACAAGGGCACTGTGCGCGTGGGATTCTGGGTCGGTAATTGTGCTAGTTATGGATCTGCTGATGCGTACACAGGCTGGAACTCAGTGTCCCGGATCTACGTGGAAGAAATACCTCCTCCACAGGCTTAATAAGAGCAGATTCAGATTTGTTTCAGATTTAAGGCGCTTTAAACGACTACTATGAACAGACTGATCAATAATAGGTCCAAACAATACTGAATACACAGTAAAATCAGCATTTTGACGATGATAAGCAAGCTGAAGTAAATTGTGATTATCAAAACCAAGCGTTAGAGATTAAATATGTTTCTTGAAAGGTGTAGGGTTTAGAGCTTATAAAATCTGACAGCAATGTAAAACAAGAAATCTGCAAATAAAAGCCAGAGGTTAACAAATAAAACAGCGTGTTTTGTGAATTTTTCAAAAACTCATTAATAATTCATGAGCATATCAGCCAATCACACGACGCAAATCGATCACGTGTATGAGCCTTTAAACCTGGTAATCTACGGTCATTATGAAAAGCCTGGTGGCGGCTTTGATTTCAGTCACAGGCTGAATGGGCAAACAATGCAATTATCGCCGAATTTTAGATGAGAATGATTTTAAAATGACAGTGATATTTATATTAAGATCACACGTAATCTTTATATAAAGATTACTGATATGGGTAGTAATTGTTCAGGATTCTTAGTGCAACAAATGGTGACTTTAATATTTTTGTGCAGTACTGTTTTACGAAATCTGGTCTTTCGCCATTCTATTTGAAATCTTCTCAACAAAATAAACAACCAACAGTTTAACAAGTGAGCCGTTATTTGAATGACACCAGCGCCCTCGTGTAAATTGCCAGGTAAGCGACTGGTTCGCAGATGCAAGCTGCTTATTTCTACTCGTTCTCTATCTCTGAAAAAAAAATTGTCAGCCGTTTTCTCTACCGTACCTGACAACTTTAGTATAGCATTTTTCAGTAGATGTTTTCCTTCAGAACTATAAAATCCCAAAACTTTCGACAGGAGCCGGGAAACAATGGTCACTTCGTCGAAGAGGTGGCGCATGTGTTGTATGCTAATCAGTGTAGTTTACTTGTTTTTCTCGTATGCTAATTTCCTCTTTGCACAAAAGTGCAATTGTTTCAATTCCGAAGGGTCACGCTTTTGAAAGAATGTTTTTGAAGCCGTTCAAAAAAACTCGCAGCAAGTGTATTATCGTTTTTTAAACTATACATATGATAACGGTACTTTTTCTACCAAGTCTCTAGATGTATACCTTTCTTCCTGAGGTATCTTCACACTACTAAAGATCTAACGAAAAAAAACTTGAAAACAAGCTGCTCGCTCTGAATGGCTAAAGTAGGTTGCGCGGATGTTTCTTTGAACAAGTTACAGTGCTGAGAAAACACACTGAAGCAAAAAACGTCAAGTTAAGACCAGCTCTCCACGTTCTTGTTTAGTCTTGATCCGTAAGTGGATCCGGAACTAGAACCGAACTGTCCTCCAGATCAAGGCTTCCTCTTTAAAAAGGATAGTATGTTTTGTCCTAAGACTGGTAGTTAAGTTAATTCGGACGTACAAGCAACATGGTATAAGAGAAGTGGGGTGGTTGCAACTCTCGATCCCCTTGGGTTTTCGCTGTGTGGACCCAAAAAGCCCCGTTGTGCCGGCTTCTTGGGACCTGTAACGTTACCCAAAATGCGCGCGATCAAGATGACCACCATCTGGGAGTTAACTCAAAATTCAAATTTATCGAAATTTTTATGCTAGACTTGAAAAATACATAATTTTACAGTTTACTGCTTTGTCGTAGCATTTTATATTTGTTTGTTTTTTTTTTTCCCAACAAAAAAGGTCAAAAAAATGAATTTTTGTTTAAAAAAAATGGCTTGACCTCATGCTACTTTAATAATGTCATTTCTCTTGACCAAAACAACTGATTCTGACTTAAATGCGTGACAAGGTTAAAATAACTTCTTTTGAAGACAGCAGGGGCTGACAAAAAATCATCTTCATAATATCGGAGAAAAAACTTATAGTGGGGAGGGGTGGCATTCCTCCCCCATGTACCTCCGATGGTTAATGTTCCACTGTAGTATAAATCTGTGAACGACATTAGAACTTGTGCCTGAGATCAGCCTGTGGTGGTACGATGATGACTTGAAGCCATCATCAGAGGAGATTAAGGAGGCTATCACATGCACAGTTGCTGCAGGGATGCCTGGTCCATGTGTGACACTAGCTATAGCGCAGTTGTCTCAGTTTCCTGTTTGTGTAGTTACCGTCATCATGCAACAGGCCTGATAAAGCTCCTCTAGTGTGGGTCGCCTGTTGCTCTTGTGCGACTTTACCTTACCCCCAGTTTTAGTTGAAGGATATTGCATCACGTGACACATGTGGAAAAATCCAGTTTTGGACCCCCAAGTGCACTATATAGGCGATTAAGACTGCGTGATGCAATAAAAATGGTCGACTCCGTAATAGACTTGAGCGTTTACCATTTGTATTGAAAAACCGGTTGTTCCGGTGGAAAAACAAATGAAACGGTTCATCCCAACGGAAATTATGCAGCGAAAAGGTAATACCTTTCAAAGCGTAAACATATGTTACGAAAATACCTTTCAAGTAACATATGTTACGTAATACCTTTCAAGGTATTACCGTTTTCTCGCTTTCAACGACCGGAGTTTTCTGTACCATTTGTTCGCATCACTAGTACCAGACTTCTTCGCGATATCTCTCCAAGATAGCGGATCACTTTGAAGAAGGAAATTTACTCCGAGTTTATTCGTGTCAAAACTTTCTTCTTTTCATTGACTGTATTGACAGATTTCCTGCAGCATGACTGCGAAATTACAGGTAACAAAGATAAACATTTTTGATTGCCGGTAGTTGCTTTACTTTAACTTTTACGAAGCGTGCTTCCTGCATGCTTGTCATGGGATAGCGATTCGCACTGTATTGAAGCAGTCGTACGTAGCAAAGCATCAGAGTTGGAATTCGTGTTAACTTGAGCGAATAAGTAAATTAATAAATGATTGTAACTCATGCGCGAAGCGGCATGAGGTAAGGTTTCGGCTCCGTTTTTCTTGTTATTTTTATTATTTTTATTTTTTGTCTCGATTTTGCATGCAAATTTATGCACGCATATTTTAAATTGTGCGTTACTTAGGTGTCACGACAGAATCTCCTACAACCCTACATACAACCCTACATACATTACTGTGTTCACGGTTCTGTCGTGAATTGTAATACCGTCGTGAATTGTAATACCTATCGTGAATTGTAATAACAGTTGTCGTGAATTGTAATACCTGTCGTGAATTGTAATAACAGTTGTCGTGAATTGTAATAACGTACCTATCGTGAATTTTAATAACCTGTTGTCGTAATTTGTAATAATCCGAGCTGTCGTGAATTGTAATACCACGTTGTCGTGATTTGTAATAAGTCTTAAGAACAAACAATTACAAAAGAAAATAACAAAAATGACGCAAAAAAGACCAACCTTTATTTTGATCCATGTGTATTTTTTAAAATTTTGAAACACAAAATCCAGCTTACTTTCGTAACATATGTTTACGCTTTGAAATTGAAGCAACACAACGTTTTAACACCCGAACAGTACAATTTGTCAGGTTCTTGCAGATTACTCAAATCACCTGGTAAACAATTCATGTTCTATGATAATAATAAAGTACAAAAGATTCGCCCCGTGCTAATCATTTTCATTTTGCGGCGTAGGTCAACAGTAACTAGGAAAGAAAAAAAAAACAGAGCAAACATCTCCTGCATTAAGGTGATGTTACACGGGACGATTCGCAAGGACGATTTTTAGCGCAACAATGTTGCGTTATAAGTTGCGCTAAAAGTTGACGCCGTGTAACATGGGTGCGCGAACGATTTTCTTCGCAATTTTCGCGTTGCGAGTTTTTGATTCAGCTTCAAAAACTCGCAACGCAAAAATTTCGAAGAAAATCGTCCGCGCACCCATGTTACACGGCGTCAACTTTTAGCGCAACTTATAACGCAACATTGTTGCGCTAAAAATCGTCCAAGCGAATCGTCCCGTGTAACGTCGCCTTAATAATCATAACCAAGCTTATTGCGCTACTTTCGAGCCATCTTCTTTCGCCAGATAATATTTAAAATTGTAAACCATCCATAACCAGTGGCGTAAAGCTTCAGCCATGCGGTGTTCCACCGCGGATGAGAAATTATTTTCTTTACTTCCAATAATAGGCCACTGCCAGATCCGAATTGTCTGATCAGTTTTGCAACACTGATGTAGCCAGCATTGCCTAATGGAAAATGTACCCGTGGAAGCCTGTGGCGCAGCTTCTTAACACATTCGCGGAATTGGCTATTAACGTTGTAAATCGCCATTGACATTTCTGGCAAGTTTTGGCTTCCTTTGTTCATCGTCAAAGTGTTATCAGGAACAAAACGAATTCGTACGTCGTTGTTCTGTAGTTCTGCACCTGAATCCTCTTGATTCTTTGAGATGTCACCATCTTCATTCTCGTGTGGCTCATGTCTTTCTTCTGTGATCTGTTGTTCTGATCGGTTCAAATTATCGTTGCTGTTTTCATCATGACTCGAGAATTCGCTGTTTTCATAGCGTACTTGACTGACATATTGCATGGCCTCTTCGTTTGAATGGAAGCTTTGTAATTCTTGAACACATAGATAGTGTTCACCGGCTCCCTCAGCAAAGTGACCTAGCTGAACCGTTGCTACTGGAATGTTTGCAGTTGGAGAAATCACTGTTGTTCCGTCAGGACCAAGGGACGAAACAACAAGAATCTCTACATTGAAAATCTCAGCTGCAGCCTGCAATGTTATATGATCCCCATATTCACCGTTCTTTGCCATTGTCTCAAGATAGTCATCCCATGGTATTGCAGCGAAATACTCTAAAGGATCCCCGTCTGCATTATAGGGGTGCTTTGCAAGGTATTCAACTATTTCATCACGAAGGGTTTCCACTGAGCGGTATATACCCAGCCTCTGAAGCCAGTAGCATAACGCTTCAAACTGACAGTTTCCGTCACCTTTTGGATCATAGACCACTGAATAACCCATGCTAGAAAATGATTCATAACGATCGTACCGTGTCATCGGAATGTAGAGCTTTTCTCTGAGTTGCTTCAATTTTAGCTTTTTTTCTTGTTTTGCTCTCTTTTCTTCTTCAGCTTTGCTCATTAGATATGCGCTATCTTCAACAGAAACCCACTTCTCTATCTGTCTTTCTGATGTAGGAGGTACAATGCGAACCTTGTACATAGCACTTCTTTTACTTTTCTTTACGATCGTTCCTTTCAGAACAATGCGTCGTTTGGAGGGAATACTTCCTCTGCTCTCTGGTCGGTAGCGCACTAAAACCTCATCACCAGGTTTGTATGCTGGAGTTTTGTGAAGGCGTGCGTGTCGATTAAGCATTCTTTTATTTATTCTTTTACTGTAAAGCCTTGCCCTTTTTCGCAATTTTTTGACATTACTGAAATGGCACTGATGATAATCCTTTCTTTTGGGGGCCGCAATAATGCAATGATCCGTATCAGCTTCTTCTTCCTCTAACGTTGCCTTGACAAGAATATTTGATTTCCTACCAAAGTAAATCTCGAATGGGCTTTTCCATCCCATTTCTTCTTTACTTTCCTCGTTAAGAATGCGATTGTATGAACCCAGATTAGACGCCCAGTTTACACCCTTCTTTCCCAGGTTGATAAGATCGTACATGATCTTTGTTCTTAATCTCCTGTGTGATCGCTCCACCTTTCCCTGTGATTGGGGATGATAAGGTCTTGATTTTATCATTTTGATCTTATAGTGAGTACAAAGAGACCGCAGTTTTCCTTGAAATTCGGGGCCACGGTCACTCTGAAGTCGATCAGGGGGGCCATGTTCATCATAAATTGGTCGCAACAATCGAATAACCTCTCTGCTTGACTTGCGTTCCATTGGAACTAGCCATAAAAAGCGGCTAAATACGTCAATTACCGATAAGATATACTTATACACCTTGCCACTGTGTTTAACGGGATCCTTACTGAGATCAATAAGATCAATCTGGCGCTGTGACTGCACATGCTTTGCTGTAACGGGTTTAGGAGTCGCCTTGTTCGTAAACCTCGCGTTGTGAACTCGGTATTTAAATTCGTTGTTCGTTACTTGTATCATTTTTTTTTCGCTTAACCCGGCATATTAAACTGCTTGCAGCTCGATCTCGTAGCTTTTTGCACCCTCCAGATTTCGCCTGATCAAAGGTATTTGCAACGACGGCTGATATGGAGGACTTCTTTACAACCTTTTTTTCCTGAGAAATATAATGTAGGAGTACTTTCTTTCCCAAGATGAAATTGCTCTTGTCTTCTCCAAAATCGTACCAGGGCGTTCTTTTGGACACGCTTGCGCTTCTTTACCGGCACATCAAATTTTCCTTGGACAAGTAATAACGAGGTGTCATAAACCTCATCACTGATAGGATGAATATACACTTCTCGTGGATCTCTGTCTCTAGGCTTCGCCGTATTGCAACAAAGAAAGCAAGCGAAGAATAATACAAAAAGCACGGAACATTTCCATTTACAAGCCATCTTGATTCCACTGTAAAAAGTGTGGAGTATCTTGTGTTTATTTTTGTTTGTTTTAAGTCGTGGGAAACGCTCACTCTCATTGGTTAAACCTTTACAGCTTAACTGATGAAGACAATCCCTCATGCATAGTTTTGGTGGGGGTAAACTATAAAACGAAGACCCTGATTATTTCACCGCTAAATGGTTCTCTTAGCGTATGAGATATGTTTTACGACGTTTTGTGACTTTTCAGGATGGTACGACAGAAAAAAATAGGGGTCTTCGCTTTTGGGGCCTTCGGACCGTATTTCAACTGCTTGACGTTTCTAAAATACGACAAAAATACGCTATTTCATAACAAAGTATTTTAAAAATACGAAAGAGATCTTGAGTGGTGAATAAATACATTTGGACAAGGAAGTCTGACTCGTTCTTTTTAAAATGCTCTGCAAACATGTTGTCTCAACGTACGAGAGTCACGTACATACTTGACACTCGGTTGTAAATAACAGTTCCTTGAGGACTTTCTTCAAATGTTCCCGCACCGACTGACATGTACCGGCTTTACTACTGCGGACTTGACAAAAGCCGTAGGGAATATTACTGATTGAATAGCCCTTGTTGTGTTGGCCAGCAGAGAAGTAATTTTACATCACGAGATTCAAACACGAGTTTCCTGGATAAATCCAGCTAATTAATTGTTATTTTCTTTTGTAATTGTTTGTTCTTAAGACTTATTACAAATCACGACAACGTGGTATTACAATTCACGACAGCTCGGATTATTACAAATTACGACAACAGGTTATTACAATTCACGATAGGTACGTTATTACAATTCACGACAATTGTTATTACAATTCACGACAGGTATTACAATTCACGACAACTGTTATTACAATTCACGATAGGTATTACAATTCACGATAGGTATTACAATTCACGACAGACACGTTTGGTATATATAAGACTTAGAAAAATCACTGGCTTCATTGTGGTACAGCTTTCATGTCCACAACATTCAATAGTAAACAACGTGGTTTTCAGGAACGATGACTGAATGAAAGGAGTAACTCTTCTCCATGTCGGACATCTTCTCATCATTTTTAAAATATATCATAAAATTTTCTTACGCATGCGCATGAGTAAAGGCTGCTTGGAGCCTCTTGTTCTGGTAAAATTGGAGAATTGT
The DNA here is from genome assembly GCA_022457155.1 of Cladopsammia gracilis. NCBI lineage: Eukaryota > Metazoa > Cnidaria > Anthozoa > Scleractinia > Dendrophylliidae > Cladopsammia > Cladopsammia gracilis. The sequence goes on along the minus strand of JAJGOT010000116.1, from coordinate 982,167 downwards.
AGCAGGGTTCGGCTTGAAAGCGTACAATCGCGTTTTGGGGTAAGCTTATAAAAGTACTTGCCTGTTAATTTATTCCGCCGTCATCTTGTTTTTCACTCCCAGTGCCTCTTGGTATTCGGTAAAATACAATTGGTACAGGTCATTCGTGTTCCGTTTCCTTCAGTAGGGAAAGTCCAGTACCATTTGTCTGCATGACTGAAAATTCTAACCGGAAATTCCATTCAAATGGTAAGCGCTCTCTGTATGAACGAAAACAAATAAATTATCTTTACCTCTGAAGACCTCTGAATCCTTCACGAATTGCACAAAGTTGCATCTTATCCCGTTCCGATGTTCAGTAACCTCAATCTTGTTGTAAATATTAGTGACACCAAACAATATAATGGCAACTGTTTTACACCGGAAGGAAAGATGTCCCAAAATGAAGGTTGCTCGACATGCATGTTATCTCTTAGTCATCCAGAGAAGGTCATTTTCTATCCGATTTCCAGCAAAAGTTGAAGTGACATCCAAAACGTTACATCTGCTTTCCCATTTCAAATTGTTGTTCTTTAAGGCACAACTAAAGACAATTCCCTCAGACAATCACATGTCATGGTTTTGAGACTTATTTTCGCTTACATTTTCGTAGGTTCCATCCGCCGCTGAAAGCGTGACACGTTAACTCGAAGTTCAAGTTATTACCACTGTCCGCCATTTTTTTTTTCAAATGTTAAAGCTTTGTAGCCACTACTTTTGGTTCCTAGGCTTCCTGGGAGAAATCGGCCGAGGAAAGGCTCAAACGAACCGCGATAAAAAACCGTGAGGAGAGGCTGGAGGATTATTGCTTTGTCAAAAATAAGACATAAACAGTAAGCTCAGAAATAGCTTTGTCTAAAATATAAGCGTAAATATTGCACTGTAAAATAACTTTCAGATAAAAAAGGGATCGATTCAGTTCCAGAATATTTCACTGATATGTTGGAAATAAAATGTAACAAAAACAGTGTTAAGCAACATGTTTATACAGTAATTTCTCTACTTTATCTGTAAATGATTTAAAGTTAAATTAAAAGTTATCTGATCAAAGCACAACCTGTCATTAACTCGCTGTGTTTTTGATTTTTTTTTTACTACGGCGTTTTATTTCGAGGTGAAAGCATTTACATCTCGCGCCGCGGAAAATAATTGCTTATGAGTATTTCTATGTTTTTATTTTTATTCATGAATGCACATGCATGGTGTTTTGAAGGAAATTAAAAAACATACCTCCCTAAAAAGTTACACCTTCGCGCTAAAGTGCGCTTGTATGCGCACACATTCCACAAAACTAAAATGAAAATATTCTAAGGGCCTGGTCGCTCAACAGTCAAAATCAGAACTTAGCCCGTGCAAAAATCGAGGAAAACAAAAGAACCCGCTCCGGTGGGACACGCTTTTTGTGGAATGTTTTTGTTTTTATATAATTTTGCACGGGTTAATTAAGGCCCTAAGACTGAACCTATTTTATGAGTCTATTTCACAAAAAGTTCTTTGCACGCGCTCAGGTTGTCAAGCCGAAGATTTTACGATCATCCACGAACTATTCGGCGTAGTTTCGGCAGCGTCAATAAGAACGAAAGGGCTATTGTTTAAATCCTAACGTGCAAATTTGAGCCAGTACAATAGTACATTTCTTGATACGACTTGGTCGAAATCTAAGTAGGCTTTAGCCGTGGGTTTCGAATTTCCATAAATTTAAGCTCTATTTTGGTACACAGGCTGGTTTGCATGTAAAATAAACTTATTTCCTTACTTCTCTGTTAACAAAATGGGCCCGGGTGTTGACACCTGCCGAATCTCTTAATAAGGGCGTTGCACCTATTTAACCCTATTCAGCCTGGCGGGGGCACAAAGTGCCCGCGCTAACTTTCAACATTCATAACTTCTTTAATATGTATTCAAACGCCATCGAACTTTGTGACTTTTCCTAAAATTTATCTGGCAACAATTTCTTATGACAATTTATTGATCGTGTGACTTGATGTTTACATGGCAACAAGATTTTGACAGCCATGTTTTTTTAAATTTGCATATTTTTACCCTCGAATGAATAAAAACAATATTTATTAGTATAACTTTTATATTTTTACGTCATTTAGCGTTTATTTATTGGTTTTGATTAATTTTGAGTCAATTTGGATGGTTTTTAAGAGGTTTCAAAAAGTTTCAGAAATCCAAGATGGCGGATCCAAGAAGGCGGCCGTACAACTAATTACCTAATAACTACGTCATATGACGTCATTGTTCCATCATGCGGATCGCAAAGGAGACAGTTTTGGACGTATTATGTAAACTCTAGGTTTCATTGTCCTAGCCTTAATGTTCTTGAAGTTACGAGGAGGAGGAGGACCAGGAAGGACTCATCAGCATGGCATAGCCGTCGGACACCTGATAGGACTTCTTCAACGTCACACATTGTTGCTCGTAAACTGCGAAAAGCTGTGGAATATGAAGTAACAGTGCTGGTGCGGAAGCGTGAGAGGACGAAAAGAGTCTCAGGTTGAACTTAAATAGTCAGTGACAAGCAATCAGAAGCTGAGAAGATACAAATGCAAATACATGGTGTGAAAAGTGATGTATTAAGTAACAATGCGTGTAATTACTAGGCAATGCTCTATTGTTCCGCGGCATTTCGCTTTCCCCGCATAAAATTGTTTAGGTTTTTCTTACTGAGAATACATCGACCTACGGACAACATGTTTTTTAAATAAAATGTACTGGAACTTTATTTTAAAGTGATGTTTCTTTTGTGTTACAAGATTTCATCCAATCGTGAAACTCAAAAACAATGGCGAAGAAAGGCTTCTAATTTTACATGTTTCCCACATAGAATTTTGGTTGCATTAAAACTCAGAATAGTTTTCACAAAAAGGGAATCAATAAGTAAACTAGAAAGAAATAAATAAACTACCTGTTTAAGTTATGGTAGATTTTCACGCTTTAGCCAATGAGGTGGACGGTTTCAACAATATCACAATTAACACCTTTTTGCATTTTTTTGCCGTTAGGTTGCCTAGTTCTTACCAGGACCATTACTTAAAGGCTCATAATAACAATGGAAAATATATTTACGCTGACGGGTCAACCCAGTCTGGCTTATTTTAGGTAACTTTCTAATTGTAAAAAGGTATAACTTTCTCCGTGTACATTTCTTTAATCTGCCCGCCTAGAGTAGCCTTTGCTAAACGCGGGCAGCTAAAATGTAACTGTGTTTCTGAAAATAAAGACTTTTTGTTGTTGTTTTTGTTTTTGTTGTTGTTGCGCGTGCTCTACAAGCTGCTGGAAAAAAGACCGAGTGCTGAATTTCTCACATGGAAGAGGTGGGTTGGTTTTTAAAGTGCACCTAAACCTAGAAAATATTTTTTGGCTAAATAAATCCTCTTGTTATATAACTGGACATTTTCGCAATACAATCGCGCGTTCATTAGTTGAACCATGGTCGCATGACATCTAACAAACAAACTGTTTCCCAATAACTTCTGTAAAAATGCAAGGACCACTTGAACAAACAGTAGCAAAATATAGCTGGATCTTTGTTCAGATCAGGATCAGCAATGAACTAAATAAAAAAACTTTAACATGCAAGGCTGATCAGACAGCAAAATCGTTCGATTTCTTTTAATAAGATTTGCCCGATATTTCGGTTAGACAAAACTAACCTTCATCAGGGGCTAGCCCCTGATGAAGGTTAGTTTTGTCTAACCGAAATATCGGGCAAATCTTATTAAAAGAAATCGAACGAATTTGCTGTCTGATCAGCCTTGCATGTTAAAGTTTTTTTGAACTGTTCCCCACCAAACGTCCATGAGCGGGCAACATTTGCGAAAGCGGGCAACATTTTTGACGTCAGAGGGTAACAGTGCACTGTTGCCCGCTTGCGCACGTGATCAGACCGTGACAAAAGGTGGCATGATTATAATGCGATTGATGTTTGAGTTTCAGTTTGTTGTTGGTTCTCTCCTTGCTACGAGAGGATTTTCTCCGGGTACTCCGGTTTTCCCCTCTTCTCAAAAACCAACAATTCTGACAAATTTCAATTAGATCTGGAAAGTGTCCCAATTAGTACTGCGTGCTAAATACCTTTGACACTTAAATAAAGTGATTTATTTATTTTATTTATTTGTTTACCTGGAGTGCTCGACGCGTTTTGAAACTATGCTGTGTTGTGTTTTTTTTTTGTGTTTCTATACAACAAATCAATGATCCCTCGGAAACAGTGAATTTTGTGTTCCCACGAATATCGATGTTTCTATCGACTTCGTCTCGGAAAACAAAATTCAATGTTTCCCTCGGGACCAGTCATTAAGTGTTTGTTATTGTCTGGAGTAATTTTTTGTATTTGGTTAAACACTCGATTTTCTATGAATTTTTGGATTTGTCAAAATATTCGTTCAATGTCGAGCAAATGAAGGATCTGGGGCGATCCGCGGCTGTGACGAAAAGGGGAAGGACATGGACCTGGGAACAATAATGTCTACGAAAGTTGAAACGCTACTATGCGTTTGTTACTTAGCAACATTTCGACAGAGACCGCGGACTCAACTTACTCCGATCAACACTGTCATGGCCTCTTCCGTTCTAGCTACCTCTGGCCTGGTCTCTCTACAGCTTAAAGCAAGATTAAAATCGGCGCATCGGAAATCTAAGGCCAGATTAACGGGAGCGAAAATAAGAGAGATTCACGACAGACAACACACCCTGGATCCAGAGGTCCGTTCTCTGAATATCATGAGTAAAATTAACCGCATAAATGGTTAGAAGAAGCCGCGAGACGGACCTCTGGTCACTCGAATATACAACCTCATTTCCATGCGAGGATCTAGTTCAGAATCTGAACTAGGTCGCTGATTGGTTACTCCTACTTGTTTCCAGACTCTACCGGGAGTTAATGATGCAACAGCAACTTCGATTGGCTGGACCAAAACAATTCGCCACGGGCGCGTGAAAAACCGGTTTCCCAAAGTGAAGCCACACAAACAACAATGACGGACGTAGATAGAGATTGCGGCTTTTTGCGATCATTAAGAAACGCTGTGGATTACTCTGTAGTATCCAAATTTTCAAATATCAGAGAACTCAAGCCAGTTCAGAAAGAAGCGCTGTTGAAATCTATTCAGCGCAAGGATGTCTTGAAAAGAGGTGTTGACAGGCCAGACACGACTTATTAATTCGTGTTATCGTGGAGTGTGACCTTTTAGAGTTTTGTTTGAACGAGGAAAATTGTTATCTCTATTTTATTTTTATCTCTAGCACGGTGGCGTGCTTTGGAGCTGCAGGTATTCTCGCTGAACGATTTCGCTGACCACCGGTAGGTGACAGGAAGAGAAATAAGTGTACTGGATTAATTGCGTGCGGATATCAAGGATTCTTTGTTTGTTAAATCTCTCGCCTTTGAAAACGGTTGTATCCAGAAAGTTTTACTTCTTTGTCTGAGATTAATGTTTGTTTGCAAGGACAATAAAATCTTCTGTCTCCACTTTTTCTCAACACTCTACAGTGAAAAAATGTCATCGATGTATATTTTCCACTGAGTGGATTTGATTTAATATTTCTGTCTCGACCGCGGAATATTGTCACCAGATTTAATGTAAACAAACAGGCACGCGTTGGTCCCCAAGGATTAAAACCGGTTTGGTGAGATGTCCGATCCACAAATCGCATGGAAATGAGGTTGTGTACTCGAGTGCCCAGAGGTTTTTATTTTTTCTCGGCGCGTTGCGCCTCGTTGTCGCGGCTTCGCCGCTCAAACTCGCCGTTTTCACTAAAAAATAAAAACCTCTGGCACCCAGGGTACAGACAACACTGAAAATTTTTTAACACCAAATAAGCGAAGTGAAATCCCGTTTGATGGCAACGCTTTTGTTTCTTAGGCCTTGGCACTAATAGTTCCAAACTAATTTGTTTTTTGTTGGCATTCAAAGAGTGGGCCAAGATCGATCAGAGGAATAAGGTCATATGGAACATTAGCGTTTTTCTTTGCGCTCGCCGGACATGGAGTAGATCTGCCTATATTTTGCAATTTCTGTGTTGTTTTTATGATCCTTTACAATCATCATACGGATTGCTGCCTTCGAAATGACATATCTTTTTAACGCTATATATAAATCACATTTTTATGAGGTTTCTTATCAAGTAATTTTTTTTCTATGAAACTTCCGCATTTTTGCCTCAGACAAACACAATATTACTGAGGCTGACTCGTCCACAGTCGTCTCTCTTGGATGTGGGAGACGCGCGTGGGGGATAGACGCGGAACGAGGGAAGCACCACCCTAACCCTAATCCTTCCCATCACCCCTCGCGCTCCCCTCGACCGCGCATCTCTCGTTAATATTAATAGGAGAAAGAGAGACGACTGGGGACGAGTCAGTTATTGAGGCATTTTGCCGCGTGTCAGTATCATTGCTTGGTCCTGTTAGTGCCAAATTGCCGTTAGCTATTTTATCATTGTATCTACTACTTCACACAAGGGTTTCAATTTATTGTTAAGATTATGTAGATTTGATTTAATGTTTGCATTTTTAGTACTGTTGTTTTTTAAGATTAATTAAATGAATTAGTTGTAGCTGAAAAGCGCATTTTGGGAACACCATTTTTTTATCGACTCCAAATCGCTTGCACCGATTATGCCTGTTTCATGTTAGAACATCACATCACCTGTTTCTTGATTTTCAAGGATGTATCACCTGAAGCCATTTTTTTGCGACTGTATTCAAATTTCAGATCACGGAACTGCTGAAGAAAACAAAACAGATTTTGACGCATTAAGTAGACCGTGACCTCCGCGCATATATCGCTTATATCAATAAACTCTGATAATACGTCCGTTGCTCACGATAATATATATCCTGGCTATATTGGGAGCCGAGACTTACAAGAGAAAAACTGGGAGAGGAAAAAATAAATTGAGCTGAAGTTTACTATGACAGTAATTCACTGTAATTGGGGTTCGAAATCTTTCTTTTTAAAATTTTATAACGTATAGAAATTACAATTCAGCAAGTTAGTCAACGAGGTACCATCTCTGCTTCAGACTGGTCCCAGATCCAAATATTATGGCTGGGCTCAAGTTCTGGAATCTATTTAAAATTTCACCTTTCTTCACTCACTTTGGTTTACGATTATTAAATCTAAATAGATATAAACATTAACAAAGCGTGACAACAAAATCAGACATGAAACAGATCATTTTATTGGACAAATCGACGACTATTCAAACCGTTCTAGCGAATAGCATTGCTTGTTAGAATAACATTGATCAGTGAGAATTGTTTTTCACCAACTTGATCTGACAAGAACCTCAATATATGTAAAGAAAACGAAATAGAAATTGATTTATTTTAGTTCTACACAGCAACATGCGGATTGTATCAAAAGTTACACGATGTGAGTTTACAGTTTTGTCGTGGATTCTCTGTATGTTATGTTACATCAGTTACTTAGCGTAACGTGTTTCTGGTTACATCTAACTGAATAACCTTTTTTCTCCTTTTCCATTTAGAGCTTTGTTACCTCGAAGGACACCCATGAGGCACTGAATTACTCGAAAGGTAAGCCACAGTTTCTCGTAAAAGTTGACTGTAGCTCAAAGAAATTATCATAATGGCCACGCTCGATTACCTTCAAAATTCAAAACGCACCTTTAGTCTTAATTTGGGTGTTTCTTGGTGTTGCGGAAGCCATTGTTGGTTAGCTTCTGTGTTGTGGTGTAGGTAATGTTCAGTGTCTTTTGAATCTTTTGTCTTACGCAACACCAAGAAACTACCCTTAATTTGCTAATATATAGGAACGCCCAACAAATCGTTTCGATGGAAAATCTGTTCGGAAGACCTTCGTCATCTAAATCATTCGAATTAATTAGACTACAAACTAGTCGTTTTCTTTAGTGAAATGTCGCCTCAAAATTTCGTAGCATCGGACAATTTAATGCTTTTTGTTTTAGAAGGGATATAAATGTCGTTTTGGTACTAATATAAGGTCAGCTAGAACTATTAGTGTCGAGGTTTTCATCGCTATATCATTTGTTTGGAAATAGATTCTATCTTAGTAATTAAAAATAACCTGACCACATTGCAACAAATCAACTGACATGAATGGTAATTTTCAGGACATGTCAAAATTAATTTTAGATTATTTTGACGGTATGCTAAGATGAAATAACCGGATGGCCTGTATGACCGAGTTGCAAGAGGAAGAATGTAATTGTGCTTAAAAGCTGGCAGCTCGTGATTCAATGACCATGCGCTTTTTTATCTCCAAAATTCGCTTTTGATTAATTTAGTAGCAATCTTAGGACCATGCACAGAATTTTCTTATTCCCACTCCTACATATACATTAACCAAGAAATACTCACTGAAAGAGATAAAACAGAGAGAGACGGTTCTATGCTTTATGGCGTTGACGTGTTAAACTATTTAATTACTCAAAATATATTCATTTGATTTAATAAGCCGGTGGAAATTCAAAAAGCTGTCGAGCTGAAACAGGAAGGCTTTGAAGAAAGAGGGGTTAAACAAACTAGCGAACAGCATTGCTTGTTTCGTTATGGAATCAGAATTTATCAATCATTAGTTTCACGAATTCATGTGAGCCTAACAAAACACAACAAAGAGTCTGGTCAACTATAAAGAAGACTGAGATCTCACCGACTGTGGAACGCAGTAAAAAGGACGGCAAAAACTGACCCTGTCACACTTTTATTAGTATTTCGTTCTGATGTTAGAACAAACGGGATTTTACTTTTTACTCTTCCTGCTCTTCTAATGTTTCAGCTTCTCGATTTCGCCGACAACACATGCTGTATTGTTTCAAATGTAAACGATTTAATTTTAATTAGTACTTTGTTAACTGGTAAGCACTAATTTATTACCTCCCAGGCAAAAAAGCGCCCATCCATGACATGAAAGCAACAATACATCAAAACAGTGTTACACATCCAGTCGACTCTATCATCGATCGTCTAATGAAAAGCAGCAGTAAGCGGTCGAAACGTTGTGATCCACCGATCTAAACTGACCACATCGTGGGACAAACGACATAAAAAGCTTTCATTTTTAAACCACATAAAAGAATAACCATATTTTACAATAAATCGTAGTTTCAGAGCTCGGAAAAGTTCATTTTGTCACTGAAAGCACCTTGGGCCAGCGTAGACTACTATACTGCGAGAGGCAGTTGAGATGGAAACGAGGAAGAACTATTGTATAAAGAAATTATTTAATACGCTTTACTTTGCAGACCAGACAGCATGGTGAGAATACTTCCCAATTGGGGGAGAGGAGGGGGAAGACAGCTTGTCGTAGCAGGCTAGTATCAAACTGATATACTCCACCAGGTGATGCAGTAATACATCTTAGATTACTAAAAACGTAGTCTACACGAATTTTAATTTGAAACTTATTAACTGTTTTGTAAAATTGTTAACTGTTTTACAAAGATACTGGAACAAAACGTGATGCAAACCGATTCAGGATGTAGAGCGCAGCAACGACAAAAATGGAAAACGCTATTCCATTGGACAAAGCAGTTTATTGGCCAATAGCATTGGTTTTTAGAAAGAAAATATAGTTTAATATGAATGATGTCTCGCAAACATGTTCTGACGAGAAATTCACTAAACAACAGCTGAACCTAAACACGAGGTGTTGACTAAATTAAAAAAAAAACATTTCCTCGAAACAGCTACAAGAAAGAAGTTGAAGATAATTGTTCTAAGCTTGACTGTCAGGTACTTTGTACTTCATGTCTTTTGACTGTGATTATGTTCACCTGTTTTCATGTTCATCTCATCGTTCTTTTCTCTTCCACTCAATCGATTTCTGCCTCCCCTGATACAGTTTACACCACTGACTGGGAAACTTCAAACAAGGTAAATTGGAAAATTTTCATCTTTTACGAATAAGTTTCTAAAAGTCGGCTTTTTAATTCAGGTTTTCCAAACTTTCATAATAATGGTAACAATTTATCGATTTGATGTTTGATACATTATTTTATTTCAAGGAATAACAAATAACACATACAAATTTCGTAATCAGTTGCACAATGAGCTCCAATTTTTACTGCAAAGGAAAATCTGCACACAAGTCGTAGTGTTTAACACTCATGCCACTAATTTGTTGGTGTTTGAAATTCACGCACTTGAAGCTGCGTGTGCTCACTTACCTTGATCAATTTCTATTGCAAAGGAAAATTTGAACACAAGTCTTACACGCGCATTTATTCAGTAGGTCACGCTGATTGTAAGTTTTGAAATTTTTAACCACGGCAGAGAACGTTTTAGCTCTTCAGATGTCTTATGCTCATTTTTTAGCGTTTGATGAATTCGTTCAGATTAAAAACTGCTATCGAACAAACCTAGATTTCTGTTACGCCTTACTAATGCAAGGCATGAATTATTCACTCAACAAGGAATGTTTAGGTAAACTATCCCGCTTCGATTAATGGCGTTGTATACTGTTTTCCCTTGTCACTTTAGCGACTATAAAGAACAGTTTGGAAAGTTAAATACAGTTTTGATCTTTTCGGTTCATTTAGCTGAATATTTCAGCTCATAAAATAGTTTAAGGGAAAGCAATCTTATCCCCCGATTTTCTGAAAATCCTAGCTGACCTTCGTACTCAAAATGGCATTTTTTCCCTCCGAAACCAAAAGGCGTTAAATTTTCCAATGTTATGAAATTTTGAGGCGACGTTTTAGTTTCGAAATTTTAAGTCAGTTTAATATCATGTACTACGAAGTTTTAGGACGACTTCTTTATAAGGCCTTCCCAGAACAACTTCCCACCGAAACGATAGGTTTGATGCTCTTGATACAACAAAGAGCTTCTCAATCATGATCTGGATGTTAGCTCCTAGATATTTTCTACTAATGCGATGTCCTGCTCAGTGAATAAGCCAAAAGTAAAATTCTGCTTACAAAGTATTTTGGAAATTTGATGCAAGATTCCGTGATAAGCATACAAGGAATGTTATTTTTTTGCGATTAATTTTAAATCGAATGCTTCAAGCTTTTTCAGTACAGCGTGTACAAAGCAGTCTAACATTAAAATTAATTCAAACTGCTTATTTACAAATCTAAGTTACGAGTTTAACTTGAAGCATTTTGCAATTTTTTACGAGTTTAATCTAATTCACTATCATCTTTTCGTCATTTAATAGTTGTCATAATAGAATGATCACCCTCTTATTTCGGAATCTTACACGTCATTGGCCCCAAACTTGTTTCATAAACATGTAGTTTACCGAAAAAAAAATAAAATGAAATAGTTCTATCATTGGTCAATTCAGAAATTATCTAACCAATAAGAATGCACTTTCTAGTCTGGCAACTTACATGTTACCAGCCAACAAACTTGTTTTAACATGTAACGTATGAAAACAAAACAGAAAGAACGAGCTCCTGTCATTGGTCAATTCACAACTAAAAGGGCCAATAGGAGTGCTTGTATTATTTTGACATCTTACAAGCAATTACCTTCTAAACATGTCCAAAACATGTTTGTTATGTAAAACTAGATCACCAGAGGAGATAAAACGCTCTGTAGTGGCAAGATGCTCATCATTTATCTTTGGATGATTATCTGAACAACACAAGCAAGGTTGGTTTTACGCTAATGAAAATTTCGTGATTTTTCTTTGATAAATTTACTGTAGCGATAGATTTTCTTTTTAAGTAATGAATACATATTTTTGGAAGTCGCCAACGTACTTAGAAAGTACTCTGCAATAAGGGACTTTTTTATTTTAAATTGTACAACTGTGAGAACTCAAGGTTTATTCATACATTTAAGGTTTCTTTTGTTTGATTATCATTTTAATTACTTTTCAAACAACTAGTTAATTAAAAGTATCGAATACATTTTTCATGAAGTCGCTAAATTCCCGAAATTAAGCGCTTGAGTTATCGACACGACTAAGCGCACGAGTGATTGTCTTTTTTTATTATTCGTCAAATGCTGCAGATTGGTAGCTGAAATCTCATTTTTTCAAATAATTTAAGCCAGAGAACGTTTTATACATTTTAATCATGTTTAACCCTTGTTAAAAATTTGCGTCCAAATTGTGATCTCCTGCAATAAGGAACACTTCTCCTCATGAATTGCAGCCGAGCTTATTCACATAAAAGGAAACTAGCGTTACAGATGAGGTCGAACAATGTTTGGGTGACTCCATGTTATCATCATCAAACTTGAAAGAGTGAAAATAAAGCGAAAGGACCAATTCAGACTTTCCAAAGAATATTCTATCAAGTAAGTCTTATGCAATTTTATTTCACATTGAGTGAACTCGTGCATGCTTACAGGTTAAACGACGATGAAATGCACTATGAATATACCGCTGACTACAATAATATGTGTACTGTTGATCACTTTGTGTTCTGCGAATGACAACAACAGCAGCAGCAAACCACATGATAACAAGGTAAACGCACTTAACCAAATGTTTTTTATATTAGTATTAATATGAATAAAATAACATGCGAATAATTCTCTGACTGACTGACCAACCCGGAATGAATGAATAATGTCTTTGAATGAATAAATGAATGAATGAGCGAATGGATGCATAGATGAATGAATGAAATTTATATTACTTTGTTTCCTGATGTTTACATCACAGCTTATAGTTCTGCAGACAAATAAAGGATTTGTTCTCTCCTCATATAGGGTACTACTCAACAGACGTCACCATATGGGTCTTGTGGTTACGCTGCTTGTTTCTGTGCACCAGGAATTCCAGGAATCCCAGGAAGCCCTGGATCCTCAGGAGCAGCAGGTGCTGTCGGATCACCCGGCAATCGTGGACCTGAAGGACCCATGGGCCCACGAGGAAACAAGGGTGATGAAGGAGCTCGTGGAAAACAAGGTCTATCAGGCCCCAAGGGACCTCAAGGATCCTCGGGTTCAGCAGGACCCCCTGGAAACAAGGGTGATGCAGGTACTCGTGGAAGTCAAGGGCCCCCAGGTCCCAAGGGTGCTCCAGGATCCTTTGGACGTAACTGGAAACAGTGCGTTTTTAAAAATCTAAACGATGGCAGGGACTCCGGATTAATTAAGGTAAATGCAGCGAAAAGAATCATATAAATCAATATTAAAAACTAAATATGTGTTACTTCTGAGATGCTCATTCTATCTTCTGAATGGATTTTATGTTCCGGAAGTGAAGTTTTAAAGTACAGATCTTAAAATTAATTGTGTGGGTCATCATTAATAGCACTCATGAGACGAATGGAAGGAAATGCTGTAAATAAAACAACGGCATAAGCATTGAATTCCCTACTGTCTTAATAAACCTTGAAAGAACATTCTGGCCTCCTGGAGTACAGAAGTTTTTTAACGAGGAGTGAAACCAACGGTCTTTGGATCAGACCAAGCTTGCTCATCGTTTTATTCCGTATTCTAGAGGTTTTCAATTCATTTCCTCTGTTGTTTGATATATTTTATTCATTTTTACAGGAATGCGTTTTCAAGAAAACATCAGACAACACAGGGCTGCGTGTTTTCTGGAGTGGCAATCTTCGCATCGAAAACTGTGATGCCTGCTGCAGGCGATGGTATCTCACTTTTAATGGTGCAGAGTGCTCAGCACCAGCAGCCATTGATGGTGTGGTCTACATGAGATATGGACGTGGCAGCAGACATAAGAATTTACATCGCCCACGTCACATCGAAGGAGTCTGTGAGAAAATCCACAAGGGCACTGTGCGCGTGGGATTCTGGGTCGGTAATTGTGCTGGTTACGGATCTGCTGATGCGTACACAGGCTGGAATTCAGTGTCCCGGATCTACGTGGAAGAAATACCTCCCGCACAGGCTTAATAAGAGCAGATTCAGATTTTTTTAAGTTTTAAGATGATCAATAATAGGTCCAAAAATAGATAGTAAAATCAGCATTTTGAGGATGACCAACAGATTGAAGTAAACTTTGATTATCAAAACCAAGCGCAGTGTAGGTGTAGGGAAAAGAGCTAAATTAAATCCTACAAAAATGTTAAACACGAAATCTGAAAATAAAAGTCAGGTTAACAATTAAAACAGCGTGTTGTGTGAGTTTATTATGATAAAGGTTCTTTCTCTACGAGTCTCTAAATGTATACACTTTCTTCCAGTATCTGCAAGACGGTTTGCATTTCAAGTTTCAAATTTCAACAAATATGTTAATTCAGACGTGCAAGCAACGGGGTATACGAGGAGTGGGGGGTTGCATCTCCCAATCCCCTTGGGTTTTTGCTGTTACAATATTTTTTAAAAGCTCTTATAAACCTTCGATTGATAGCCTGTGATGTGATGTACAAGATAGGGTTTGGGTTATGATGCCTCTGGGGACCTGTGAAGTTGTCCAAAATGCGCGCGATAAAGATGTCCGCCGTCTGGATTTTTATTCAAAATTCAAACAAAAAAAATTCAAACAAAACGAAGTGCGGAATTTAAATATGTTTTAAGCTAGACTTGAAAAATATGATATAATTTACAGTTTGTCGCTTTGTCGCATTATTTTATATCATGATATTTTTTTCAACAAAAAGGTGAAAAACGCATTTTTTTATTAATAAACGGCCAGTAGACACGATGCTACATTATTTCTCGTAACCATGGCAACTGATCCTCACTTAAATGTGTGACAAGGTTTTACGAACTTCTTCTGAAGACAGCAGGGACTAACAAAAAATCATCTTCATAATATCGGAGATAATCTTATAGTGGGGAGGGGTGGTATTCCCCCATGTACCTCCGAGGGATAAAATGTTCCACTGTAGTAAGAATCTGTGAAGAACATTAGAACTTGTGCCTGTAGTCAGCCTGTGGCGGTACGATAATGACATGAAGCCATGGTCTTCATCAGAGGACATTAAGAAGGCTATCGCATGCACAGTTGGTGCAGCATCAGTTTCCTGTTCGTGTACAGCAACAGGAACCTGAAAAAGCTCCTCTCATATGGGTCGCCTGTGGCTCCTGTGTGACTTTACCTAACCCCAAGTTTTAGTTGAAGGATATCGCATCACATGACACATGTGGATAAATTATGGACACGCAAGCGCACTATATAAGATTGCGTAATGCAATAAAAATGGTCGTCTTCGTAATAGACGTTGCTTGAAAGAAAACAAATAAATTAACTTTACCTCTCAATCCTTCACGAATTGCACTTTGGATGTTCAGTCACCTCAATCTTGTTGTAACAACTATGACACCAAACAATATAATGGCAAAGGTTTTACACCGGACGGAAACGAAGAAGTCCCAAATTGAAGATTGTCCGACATGTTATCCCTAATGTCATCCAGTGAAGGTCATTTTCATTTTCTATTTCATACCTTTGCGCTAAAGTGCGCTTGTATGAGCACACATTTTGACTGAACCCATTTTATGAGTCTATTTCAGAAAAAGTCCTTTGTGAGTACAAAGTTGCACGCGCTCAGGTTGTCAAGCTGAAGATTTTACGATCATCCACGAACTTTTCGGTGTGGTTTCGGCAGCGTCATTCAGAATAAAAGGCCTAGTGTTTAAATCTTAATGTGCAAATTTGGCCAGTACAATGAGAGCATTTCTTGATACGACTTAATCGAAATCTAAGTATTGATTGAGCTGTGGGTTCCGAATTTCTTTAAATCTAAGCTCTACATTGGTACACAGGCTGGTTTGCATGTAAAACACTTATTTCCATATATTTATTTATTTTGACTCATTTAAAAAGGACAGCGATATTCATCGTAAATTTTGAATAGAACCTCTATAAGGTACCTGCAGAATCTCTTAGTGAAGGACGTGGCTTGGCGCACCTATTTAACTTTGCTCCTTAGGGCAATAGAACATTTACAAGCATTTTTACAGTTTCTATTGGCAAAAAAAAAAACTTCAAACTTCCAAGTTCTAATTGCAATGAGGTTCTGAAAGCAATAACATGTTAAACATAAATCTATACCTTTTTTACCCTTAAAGGTACCATGAAAGCTACATGTACCACTGGGGATATTATTATGACACTGAACACCCTACCACAAGAGTATCCCAGCTGTTACTTTTACAAGTAGGTTACTTTAATTTCTCAAAGCTTAATAGATTTCATTAGTTTCAGTTGGAAAGGAGAATAATGGAAATCATACGTTGCTTGACTTGGTTCAGCTTGGTTCAGTTGGTATTTTGCACAAAAAAATTAGTAAGTTTATAAAGACCTTAATTAAAATATTTTGCTCAAAAAATAAATAAAGATTTTTAAATCCAAAGCTTTGCTACATGTTTCCCAGTCTATTTGCCAAAAAGAGCTAATTTAGAGGAAGTTGAATTGGATCTCGAGATTTGTTTTTTCATCACATGAAACGACATCGAAATCTTTGGAAATGTTCCACAAGCTTTGTCCAGTGCTAAACTAAGGCTGAACTTGATTTTCCGATCTCACAGTCGTTGACTAACATTTCTTTATTATAATCGAGCTCCAATTAGAACTGACGCGGTTTCAAAGTAAACCTCAGCTGGTCTTACTAATTATTGTTTCTAGAAATGGCTTACTCGGATACCAGTTTCAGTTAAAACCAAACTGTTAAATCTAACGTTTACAAGGCGATTTTGAAAGAACGTTCTTCAACAACATGAAGAAACAGTTATCGTATTTTGCTGCAGTAATATATTAGGTTTGCATTGCACTTAAATCAACAATCGACCTCAAAATTAAGGGTCTTCCTCTTCCGGAAGAAGAAGGAGAGGGCCCTGGAAACGTTTCAGAATGTCAAAACGTCATTGAAAATTGGTTACTTAGCAACATTTCGGTATTCTTCGGACCAACATAGACAGACAACAGCACATGATCTGGGAAAATATTCATCCTCCCTAAATTTTCGCCTTTACTTTTCTTTTTAGCCACCTTCGCGCGCATGGTCTCTCTATATATTTAAAAGCAACATTAAAACTGACACAGGATCAGCCCTTCGGAAACCTATATAGGGGCAGATGAACGGGAGTGATAACAAGGGATTTCGGAATGAAACAGACAATGTTTTTATACCAAATGGCCCAATGGGGGTTACGTTTGATGGCAGTACGTCAGTCTTGAATCTTGAGCGGCCAGTCCTGAATGTGTTGTGTTTTTTCTACTTAGTCCATTTCGCCCCAATTTTACGAGCGCTTTGCTATTGGCAAGCCCACCCCAACTATCTGCCCCTGGACTGGTTGTTCAATAATATATCGTCTCAAGCCATTAATTTTTGACTGTACAGTGGAATCCCGATTTTTTGAACCCTCGTCGTTTCCCTTGGATTTGATTTCAGTCAATGCCACCTTCGATTTCTCGAAATCCCAAATTTTTGAAACAATTTCCGTTTCCTTAAGTAAGGAGGTTCGAAATATGGAAATTCCACCGTATTTAAATTCACAACAAAATTTCAAAAGTAAACAAATGACTCTCGTTCGTGTTTGATGTGCCAAACCGGACCGTCTCTGCATTCACGATCGAAGAATTTGCAACTCAGTCTGACAGCAGGGTGTTTCTCACGACATAGCTATGGATATATAATCTTGAGATCCGAGATAAGAGAACAGAACAACGCGTTTACTTCTGAAATGAGTGAAAGACAGACCACCAGTTACGACGGTAATTGCGGTTTGAAAATATTTACCTTTCAATCTTATAATGTCTAAAAATTACAATTCAGCTTGTTATTAGTATAAGGAATACAAGAAGATTAATTAAATCACACGCATCAACTTTTCGTCAACAGTATGCAACAATGTGTCCCTGATCCAAATACAATAATGGCTGAACTCGAGTTATGTGATTTATTTATAATTTCATCTTTCTTCCCTCGCTTAGTGTATTTAAAATTGGGTTAAAGTTTATGTAGAAGGAAACAAAACGTGAGAACAAAAACAGACATGGAATAGGTCATTTCATTGGACAAATCGGCTCATTGAAACCATTGTAGCGAATAGCAATGCTTGCTAGAATGAAAGTGATTAGGGACAATTTAACTGAGGTATGTTTGTTTCTTCGCAAACTTGATCTGACGAGAACCTCATTATACATGTATGCCGGCAAGGGGCAGTACGTACGCAGCTATTACAAGGTCTTCTCTGATTTCCTGAGAAAACAATAGAACAAATAACACAACAATGGACCCTAGCCCTGAAAACAATAGAGCTGCGTGATACCCGCGTGGTACCTATGAAATTAGAGATTGTAAAGAGCTGCGTGGTATCTGTGGCCGGCAACGAGAACGAAATAGAAATTGCTTTACTCAGCTATAAACTGCAACAAGTGAGGATTACGTGTAGAATTAATTTGACGGCGTAAGTTCGCAATTTTGTTATTTTAGTATTTGTGGATGTATTCCAACACTTTTGTCTTCGATTGTCTAGTTTGGAGGTCAAAACAAAAATGTCTTTTTTTGCGTGTTGTTAGCCTAAAAATTGCGAATTCCTTGTCTGTTTTAATACATGGCCTCCTAGTGCACTTTTCCCGCTAGTTGACGGTTTTTTCCGGTGTTTTCAGTTTTGGTGGAATTAACGGTCACAAGCGAGCGTGTTCTATTTGAGTTTTATTGAATCAATTTTCCATGTCTTGATGTGCGAACTCGAGGAGAACTGAGCAATTTACAAGAACATAACATGTGAGCAATTTCCTGACAGTCTTAAGGACATTGGACAGACTACGAATGGATTTTATTGATCGCACTATCGAGAGCGTGAAAATTAGGATTGATACCATTATTTCTTCAAAGGGGTACAGAACAAAATATTCAATACCAACTGTAATTACAAGCTATCGATTTTCATTAGTTGTTGCAAATTGTGATTGCGTGACATTTGTTACATTGTCGACGTTGAATTGGTAATAACAGTACTCACCAACAGTACTCACTTCCAAAGCTTAAAAAATGTACTTATTTTCAAGATATATCTCATCAAAAACATGCTGATGTAAAATACATCTGTCATTACATCTTCTAATGTTCTTTTATCCTGGATAATCGGAATTTTTAGCTATTTCATCACAGTACTCACTCAGAAACGTAGCCGAAGTGATTTGTGACAATCTTTTAACACTTTACTACGGAATCTAGTGTCGGAAACTGCATGATTAGTATATCGATTTTCATTGTTGATTTTACAGTGATCTGTCAAAACCTCAAAGTTGTTTTTGCAAGGCAGAATAGATAATAATTGCGAAAGATTATACCTTTGTTATTGTTCTATTAGGATATATCGGTTTAGCCGATCATCTCTGGTTTTGCAAGGTGTGCCGACATGATAAGAACATGTGCTATTAGCTTTGTGAGAGAGAACTGTTCTATTGAGAGCGTGAATTCGGACTAGCCTTATTGAATAAAATCTACAACGTGAAAACTGTGACAGTGTGGGTCTACTGTAACTTTGAATCCCCACATTTGCGAAAGCGGACAACATTTTTGACGTCAGGGGTAACAGTGCACTGTTGCGTGCAAGCGCACGTGATCAGACCGTGACAAAAGATGGCATGATTATGATGCGATTGATGTTTGAGTTTGAGTTTGTTGTTGGTTCTCTCCTTGCTCCGAGAGGATTTTCTCCGGGTACTCCGGTTTTCCCCTCTCCTCCATTCTCCTCCCCAGAGCCGCTTGACCCTCTTAACCGCCGGAGCCTGAGTACGAGGGTCAAGGGGCTCTGGGGACGCAGGATTTGATTGGCTAGTCTGAAAACAATAAAATCTAAAACGGAAGTAAAAAATATAGATTGCCGGGAAATCGAGTTAGTGATCATTTTCTGCAGAATTCAGTCGAAAATTCGCTTTGTAGCTTGCATTTATATTGGATTGGGACGCTTATAATTGGGAATCACTATGTTGATTTTTTAACGACAAAGACTGCGCGTTTTAAGTGCTACAGTTTGTTAATTAGAGCAAGAAGTTCGATCGAGGATTCCTTTGGCTAGACGTAAACAACGTGAACATGACCAACAAAACTTCACCGACTCACTAGGGATTATCAATTTCAGGCCGGCAGTGTCCGGAGAAACTATTGTGTGGATCAGAACATATTAATGAATCGCCTTAGGGACCATTCATAATTTATGGGTTGGGGGGGGGGGGGGGGGGGGGCTATGGGGATCTTAATTTTTTTCCTTAAATATTTTTTCTAGCCCCCCCTGATGATGTAAGATATTTTTTTCTGGCCCCCCCTCGTGAGAGCATGCGGACAAAGGTAAAATACCATGACCCCCCCCCCCCCCCTCTCCCATCCTCTCTACCACCACCACTATAGACCACTTTCATAATGGCGGCCGATTTATTTATTCTTTTATATGTATGTTAATTAGCCTCACTGGCCTCGGTAACATGTGCAAAATTCAAAAATATTTTTACTCTAAAATGAGGCTAGTGGGGCTAATTAACATACATATAAAAGAATAAATAAATCGGCCGCCATTATGAAAGTGGTCTATTCACTAACAATCTACCATGTTTGCTTTAAAATACCTTTGAATTGCTGATACAAACAACATTTAGGCCTCAACTTTAACACTTTAAAACTTTAACTTAGTATTGCATAAAATAACCTTGCACAATAGATTATTTACTATGACTTTATTATATAACATCTGAATGGAAAAAAGATAGTGGACAGTTTAAGTTTCAGAGCTTTACAAATGAATCATAGTATATTATTTGCATGACACATCATAGCTACTTTGTTATTCTGAACCTAAAAAATTCAGAATGGCAAAGGTAATATAAAAATACTAAAAAAACAAAAGGATACATTTACTTCATAGAGCAATTACAGTTAAATCATGAAATGAAATTAAGTAAATGCTAAAAAATAGTAGCTATTTGGGGACTTATTTAGTAGTCACAGAGAAGGAACTTCTACGTCAAGCAGACGAACCTCATGATGAGTCAGAAGAGTCCGATGAAAGTGAAGAAGAAATATACCAAACGTTGAGTGATTCTGACTCATCAGGTTCTGAATCTGACTCGGAATCTGATGACAGTGGGTACAATTGGCCGCTCATTACAACAAATACTAGAAGTGGTCAAAGAACCACGAGCTTCCTCCTATGACCACAGGTGTCAGAATCTTCTGGGTTGAATAGAAGGTGTTTTCATGTATTAACGTAAATGTATTTGCCATGACGTGATGTCATGTAACAAATAAAATTCTTTATTCAAGATGTGAGCGTTAATTCGGACCAAACACGGCTTGCCTTTGCATGGGTATCCATGGTAACATGTTATTTTCACATGTGAAGATATCACTTTTTCGCGCGGGAGATCACCTGATATTTCATTGGAGTTTATATAATAAACATCGATCTCCTATTTCAGTGTCGTAATTTTATTCTGTTAAATGTTGAAAAGTGCTCGGATTTCACTTGGAATTCATCGATATCTTCTTTAAGTGGACCTAAAGTTTATTCGTTAAAATACTTCTCTAAACCGGACCGATTATTAAAGTAAGTTTTAAGTGGCCCCTCCTATACAGAGTTCCAATTGAATTTTGATGCCCCCCCCCTTAATGTTTAGGATGAAAATTAAAGGCCCCCCTCCAAATCCCCATAGCCCCCCCCCCCAACCCATAAATTATGAACGGTCCCTTATTTGATAAAGCAGCAGTTCACGACGAGCAAAAAACAGCTGGATCGCTGGTCTGGTTTACTAAATGTGGCATGTGCATTTATAAATTTCAGCAAAGGTACTCAATTATTTCTGTCAAAATCCACATTTCGTGGTAAAATTTGCTACCCTTCTTGAATTCCAGTATTTTACGTGAAGCTGTTCATTTTTGCGTATTATTTCTGGTTTCACGATTATTTTGACATGACATGACATGATTTGTTTATTTATCACTCTCGCAGCCTATGGCTGAATTACAGTGTAGGTCGATAATAAATATATACTAACAAATAGATAGTTTCACAGTAAGTTACTCTATAATTTAATATGATAATAAATTACTCATTACATTCCTGTATAAACGATTGTGTACTGCACTGCATTTTATCAGATTTGATAATATATTTTTGAGATAACATTCCTTAACCATCAGTGATGGACTAAATAACATTATGGTGGCTCACTTCATTTTTCTAATTAATTTGTTGTTTTTACAACAAAGTGTATCCATACATATATTGCAATTTATTATTGTTTATTTTTTATGGAAAATATAATTTGGGCAGTTATCATATTCAATGGTTTCCACTAGGGTTTCAAAGTGTATCCTAAGTGCCCTTGAAACCAAGTTTGAATGTGAAAGAGTATAATGCACATACTTGAACCCTACATTGTATTAACCAAAAGGAAATCCATTGCAAGTACTCTTTTCACAGTTTTCTTGGCTTACCCTCAGTCTACATCAATCCCAGTAACTGACTGCCTGTAACAGGCTAACAGAATGCTGATCTGTGGTGCAGTTATCCCTCAACTTGGTTTCTCCTATAGAAACCGTGTGGGCCATGTATGTATGTATGTGTGTTTGGGAAATTAGTTTGAAATATCCTTGTTTGGTAATGAGGACAAGATAGCTGTTGGTTTACCAAGTACTCTTGATTTTTATAGGCCTGACAAAATAAAGATGACTGAGCCTTTTTTAACTGGTGCTTTATGCATCCAGCACACTAAGTATTTATAAACTGTAACAGTTTCTACTAACATTGACAATCTGTGAAACTGCAAGAAGCTAACACAGTTGTAATGAATACTCTCCATGCCTGGCCTAAATTCAGGTGATGAGGCTTACTAATCTCACACTGGCACCAATAAAAGACATGCTTTACAAGGATGTTTCTCAATTATAATTATATGCAAGTTTACTCTGAAACATTTGGCTGTTTAATTTTGTTTTAAAATGATTATGACAGTGGCATATATCTGCATGTAGCACCTGAACAGATAGATTCCATTTTCTGTTAGGATGATCTTGGAACTCATGCTAAAAAGTTGGCTTTAGTTCACATACAAACTTTTACTGGCAGGGTTTATGAGGATGAAATATTAACAGAGTTTTTCAAAAATTGATTTTCATGTCTGAAGATGACGATGGATCTTGTTATCTGTTGTGAAAGCTCGGCGTCTCTGCAGAGGCTGAAATGGAGTTTTCTGGAAAGGGAGAATCTGTTGAGCAAAGTGAGTGCATGTACAAAAGAACCAAGAAGACAGATGCTGAAGCTCAATCAGTCTTCGTGTCTTTGGAATCTGCACTCATCTTGTTATCTAAATCACCCTAATCCCTCTCTGAGCTGATGTGGAGACAAGCTAAAGCCAAGAGTGAAGAGTGATAAGAGATGACATTCAGTGGCAATGAAATCTATCACTGATTGATTCACCTGCAAGCTTCTTTGACTTTTGGGCTACTTGTAGATCTCCCTTGACCTTTGCAATAACAGTGCAAATGCTCTGCCCTGAGCAAAACGGTCATGTAGATGCTAAGAGTGATTTTATTAAATAGTTGCACAGAAAGCCACAAAATAACACATAATTATTTCAAAATTTCATAAGACATCATTTCTCTTTATTTTTCTTCCCTGTTCAGCCTTAGATTAATTCAAAATGTCTAGTCAATCTTGTATAAAAGGGAAATATTGTACTTGTAAGTTTGAAATGTCCAAAAGATTTCATTAGTGAAGTCAGATTTGTGAATTAAAATACCATTCAGATTGATATTTGGCTGTAAATAACATCTAATTCATAACATATCATGGTCAGCCCTTGCACACAAATATATCTCAGTCAGTATCTCAGTGCACATAAAATTCTAATTAAATTCCATTGAAATCCACCTTTACATTTCATATAGATTCCTGGAATAGCCCGCCAGAAATTTAAAAATGTGGTCTTAAATTGTTATCTACACCTTGAATTCTGGATGCAAAAATCTCGGCATCGGCCAGACTAGCCATTAATTGATGATACGTTTAAATGTCAGCTGCAGTAAGTTTATTTAAGCATAAAGCAAAATCCTCCAACTATCTGATCACGAATCACGACGATTGTTACCATATCCACAGCTCGCAAACCGCCGAAAGTTTAACGATAACATCTAACTACTCCTCGCGAAAAGATGAACCTCCAACTTCTGAAATGAGACAGCCAGAATCCTGCCTTTTCTTGCACCGTGTTCTTCATATTGAAGGAACGTCCGCCATTTTGAAAAATCTCTGAGCCTGCGCAGAACAACCGGAAGTCCTAGATTCTAGGACTTCCGCATCCTCTGTCCCCAGAGCCCCTTGACCCTCGTACTCAGGCTCCGGCGGTTAAGACGGTCAAGCGGCTCTGGGGACGAAAATGCCTCTCCTCAAAAACCAACGATTCTGACAAATTCCAATTAGAATTTTGTTTCCCTCGAATATCGATGTTTCTCTCGACTTCGCCTCAGAAAACAAAATTCACTGTTTCCCTCGCGACCAGTCATTAAGTGTTTATTGTTGTCTGGACTATTTTTTGAAAACGTTTTGTATTTGGTTAAACACTCGATTTTCTATGAATTTTTGAATTTGTCAAAATATTTGTTCAATGTCGAGCAAATGAAGGATCTGGGGCGAGCCGCGGCTGTGACGAAAAGGGAAAGGGGGAAGGACAAGGAACGGACAGGGAACAGGAAGTTGAAACGCTACTATGCGTTTGTTACTTAGCAACATTTCGACAGAGACCGCGGGCTCATTTTACTCCGATCAACACTGTCTTAGCCTCTTCCGTTCTAGCTACCTCTGGCCTGGTCTCTCTATAGCTTAAAGCAAGATTAAAATCGGCGCATCGGAAATCTAAGGCCAGATAAACGGGAGCGAAAATGAGAGAGATTCACGACAGACAATATTAAAATGGTTTTAATACCAAATAAGCGCGTTGATGGCAACGCTTTTGTTTCTTAGGCCTTGGTACTAATAGTACCAAACTAATTTTTTTTTTTTTTTCATTGGCATTCAAAGAGTGGGCCAAGATCGATCAGAGGAATAAGGTCATGTGGATTATTAGCGTTTTTCTTTGCGCCCAGTCGGACATAGTAGATCTGCCTTTATTTTGTTGTGCTGTTTTTATGGTCCTATACAATCATGATACGGGTTGCTGTCTTCGAAATGAAATTGAAATGAAATATCTTTTTAACGTCATATAATCACATTTTTATGAGGTCTCTTATCAAGTAATTTTTTTTTTGAGACTTCCGTATTTTCGCCTCAGACAAACACAGTATTATAGATTGAGGCATTTTGCCGCGTGTCAGTATCATTGCTTGGTCCTATTAGTGCCAAATTGCCGTTCGTACCTGTAAATCGAAACTTAACACTAATAGATATTACTTGCTAAGCTATCAGTATAATTGTATCTACTACTACTAGAACACAAGCTTTTGGTTGTTTAGATTGATTAGATGCACCGTTTGTATTTTTAGTACTGTTGTTATTTAAGATTAATTAAAGGAATTAGTTGTACCTGGAAAGTACATTATTTTTGGGTTCACCATCAGTAAAGGAAACATATGCATTTTTATCGACTCCAAATCGCTTGCACCGATTTTGCCTGTTTCATGTTAGAACTTCACATCACCTGCTTCTTGATTTTCAAGGATGTATCGCCTGAAGACATTGTTTTGCGACTGTATTCAAATTTCAGATCAGAACTGCTAGAGAAAACAAAACCGATTTTGACGCATTAAATAGACCGTGACCTCCGCGCGTATATCGCTTATTCTCGAACAATAAAGTCCGTTGCTCACGATAATATATATCCTGGCTATATTGGGAGCCGAGAATTACAAGAGAAAAACTGGGAGAGGAAAAAAACACAGAGCTTTTAAGCTCTGTGTTATGACAGTAATTGGGATTCGAAATCTTTCTTTTTAAAATTTTATAACACATAGAAATTACAATTCAGCAAGTTAGTATTAGGAATAGAGAGAATAAATTGTCAACGAGGTACCATCTCTGCTTCAGACTGGTCCCTGGAGACCCAAATATTTTGGCTGGGCTCAAGTTTTGAGATCTATTTAAAATTTCACCTTTCTTCACTCACTTTGGTTTACGATTATTGAATCTTAGATATAAACATTAACAAAGCGTGACAACAACATCAGACACATAACAGGTAATTTCATTGGACAAATCGACGACCATTCAAACCTTTCTAGCGAATAGCATTGCTTGTAAGAAAAACACTGATCATTAAGAATTGTTTTTCACCAACTTGATCTGACAAGAACCTCATTATAAGCACTGAAGTAAACGAAATAGAAATGCTTTGTTTTAGTTCTAAACAGCAGCACGCGGATTGTATCAAAAATTTCACGATGTAAGTTCAGAGTTTTGTTGTGGATTCTTTTCATGTTGCTGATAGTACATCAGTAAGTTGGGGTAACGTGTTTCTGGTACATCTAACAACCTTTTTTTTCTCTTATTCCATTTAGAGCTTTGTTACCTCAAAGGAAACCCCTGAGGCACTGAATTACCCGAAAAGGTACGCCACAGTTTCTCGTAAACGTTGTAAAACGATGATGGCCACGCTCAATTACCTTCAAATTGATTCAAAATGCACCTTTAGTCTTTGATAATGAATCAATGACGCCCAACAAATGGTTTCGATGGAAAATCTGTTCGGAAGACCTTCGTCGTCTAAATCATTCGAATTAATTAGACTACAAACTAGTCGTTTTCTTTAGTGAAATGTCGCCTCAAAATTTCTTAGCATCGGAAAATTTAATGCCTTTTGTTTTCGAAGGAATACAAATGTCGTTTTGGTACGAGTAAGGTCAGCTAGAACTCTTAGTATCGAGGTTTACATCGCTATATCATTTGTTCGGAAATAAATTTTTCTTGGTAATTAAAAATAACCTGATCACATTGCAACAAATCAACTGACACGAATTATGGTGATTTTCAGGACATGTCAAAATGACGGTATGCTAAGATAAGAAAAAAACCCGCATGGCCTGCATGATCGAGTTGCAAAAGGAAGAATGTAATTGTGCTTAAAAGCTGGCAGCTTGTGATTCAAAGACCGTACGCTTTTTTATCTCCAGAATTCGCTTTTGATTAATTTAATAGCAATCTTAGGACCATGCACAGGATTTTCTTATTCCCACTCCTACATGTACATTAACCAAGAAATACTCACTGAAGAGATAAAAAAGAGAGACGGTTCTATTATTTTTGGCGTTGACGTGTTAAACGATTTAATTACTCAAAATATATTCTTTGGATTTAATAAGCCGGTGGAAATTCAAAAAGCTGTCGAGCTGAAACGGGTAGGCCTTGAAGAAAGAGGGGCTAAACAAACTAGCGAACAACACCAGAACCAAAACAAAACACAACGAAGAGTGTGGTCAACTATAAAGAAGAGATCTAACAGACTGTGGAACGCAGTAAAAAGGACGGCAAAATCTGAACCTGTAATGTCACACTCGAGTATTTCGTTCTGTTAGATCAAACGGTATTTTACTTTTTACTCTTCTAATGTTCCAGCTTCTCGATTTCACCTGACAACACAGGTGTTGAACTGTTTCAAAGGTTAACGATTTCATTTAGTACTATGGTTAACTGGTAGGCACTAACCCATCGATTACTTACATAAAGGCTTACATCAAAAAAGGGTTACACATCCAGTCGACACCACATCGATCGCCTAGTGAAGACCAGTAGTAAGCGGTCGAAACGTTGTGATCCACATCTAAAGTGACCACGCATCGTGGGACAAAAGACAAAGAAAGCTTTCATTTAATTTTCAACCACCATAAAGGATAACCATATTTTACAATATATAAATGATCAGTTTCAGAACTCAAATATGTTAATTTTGTCACCGAAAGCACCTTGGGCCAGCGAAGACTACTGCGAGAAGCAGTCGAGATGAAAACGAGAAAGAACTATTGTGATAAAGAAATTATTTAATACGCTTTACTTTGCAGAGCATGCAGCGTGGTGAGAATACTTCCCAATTGGGGGAGAGCAGGGGGAAGATAGCTTGTCGTAGCAGGCTAGTATCCAACTGATATACTCCACCAGGTGATGCAGAAATACATCTTAGATTACTATAAACGTAGTCTACACGAATTTTAATTTGAAACTTATTAACTGTTTTGTAAAACTGTTTACTGTTTTACAAATATACTGGAACAAAACGTGATGCAAACCGATTCAGGATGTAGAGCGCAGCAACGACAAAAATGGAAAACGCTATTCCATTGGACAAACCAGTGATAAAAAAAATTATAGTGGCCAATAGCATTGGTTTTTAGAATGAAAATATTGTTTAATATGAATGATGTCTCACAAACATGTTCTGACGAGAAATTCACTAAACAACAGCTGAAACTAAACACGAGAAGGTGTTGGGGAGTGACTAAATAAAAAAAAAACATTTCCTTGAAACAGCTACAAGAAAGAAGTTGAAGATAATTGTTCTAAGCTTGACTGTCAGGTACTTTGTACTTGATTTCTTTTGACTGTGGTTATCTTCACCTGTTTTCATGCTCATCTTCATCGTTCTTTTCTCTTTTACTCAATAGATTTCTGCCTCCCCTGACACAGCTTACACCAGTAGGAAACTTCAAACCGGGTAAATTGTTTACCTCTATAAGAGTAATTGCGCTTTGAAAAACAAATGTCTAAAAAATTTTCGATGCATTTGAATCAGAATGAATACTAAAGAAGTTTTAGAAAATTTTACAGCGGTGTGTTCATCTTGTACGAATAACTTTCTAAAATTCGGCTTTTTAAATCAGGTTTTCCAAACTTTCATAATAATGGTAATAATTTATCGGTTTGATGTTTGATACATTATTTTATTTCAAAGAATTAAAAATAACACATACAAGTTTCGTAATTTGCACAATGAGCTCCAATTTATACTGTAAAGGAAAATCTGCACACATTAGTCGTAGTGATTTGTTGGTGTTTGAAATTCACTCACTTGAAGCTACGTGTGTTCACTTATCTTGATTAATTTCTATTTCAAAGGTAAATTTGAACACAAGTCTTACACTCGCATTTATTCAGTAGAAGGCATTGTTACGATTATTGTAATTTTTTTAAATTTTAACCAGAGAATGTTTTAACTCTTCATATGTCTTATGCTCATTTGTTAGCGTTTGATGAATTCTTTCTAATTAAAAACTTCTATCCGGAACAGGATTTCTGTTACGCCTTACTAATACAAGGCATAAATGAATAAATACAACAGGAACACTCAACAAGGAATGTTTAGGGAAACTATGCCGCTTCGATTAATGGCGTTGTATACTGTATTCCCATATCACTTTAGCGACTATAAAGAACAATTTGTGAAATTTAATACAATTTTGATCTTTTCGGTTCTTTTAACTGAATATTTCAGCGGCAGAAAATTTTAGTGAAAGCAATCTTATCCCCCCAATTTACCAGCTGCTTTCATATTTTCTGAACATGCCAGCTGACCTTCGTACCCAAAATAACATTTTTTTCCCTCCGAAAACAAAAAGGCGTTAAATTTGCCAATGCTATGAAATTTTGAGGCGACTTTTAGCTTTAGAAATTTTAAGTCAGTTTAATATCATGTACTGCGAATTTTTAAGACGACTTCTTTATAAGGCCTTCCCGGAACAACTTCCCACCGAAACGATATTGGTTTGATGTTCTTAAAGCATCACTGAAGAGCTTCTCAATCATGATCTGGATGTTAGTTTCTAGACATTTTCTATTAATACGATGTCCTCACTGAATAAGCCAAACAAAATTCTGCTTACAAAGTATTTTGTAAATTTGATGCAAGATTCCGTGATAAGCATACAAAGAATTCTATTTTTGCGATTAATTTTAGATCGAATGCTTCAAGCTTTTTCAGTAGCAACGTGTAAAAAGCAGTCAAACATTAAAATTAATTCAAACTGCTTTTACAAATCTAAGTTATGAGTGTAATTATGAAGCATTTTGCAATTTTTTACGAGTTAAATCTAATTCCCTACCATCTCTTTGTCATTTAGTGTTGTCATAATAGAATGATCACCTCTCATTTCGGAATCTTACACGTCATTGGCCCCAAACTTGTTTTATAAACATGTAGTTTACCCAAACAAAAGAAAATAAAATAGTTCTATCATTGGTCAATTCAGAAATTATCTAACCAATAAGAATACACTTTCTATTTTGGCAACTTACACGTTACCAGCCAACAAACTTGTCTTAACATGTAACGTATGAAAACAAAACAGAAAGAACGAGCTAATGTCATTGGTCAGTTCACAACTAAAAGGGCCAATAGGAGTGCTTGCATTATTTTAACATCTTACAAGCAATTACCTTCTAAACATGTCCAAAACATGTTTTTTATGTAAAACTTGATCACCAGAGGAGATAAAACACTCTGTAGTGGCAAGATGCTCATCATTTATCTTTGGATGATTATCTGAACAACACAAGCAAGGTTGGTTTTACGCTAATGAAAATTTCGTGATTTTTCTTTGATAAATTTAGTGTAGCGATCGATTTTCTTTTTAAGTAATGAATACATATTTTTGGAAGTCGCCAACGTATTTAGAAAGTACTCTGCAATGAGGGAACTTTTTTATTTTAAATTGTACAACTGTGAGAACTCAAGGTTTATTCATACATTTAAGTTTTCTTTTGTTTGATTATCATTTTAATTACTTTTCAAACAACTCGGGTTAATTAAAAGTATCGAATACATTTTCCATGAAGTCGCTAAATTCCCGAAATTAAGCGCTTGAGTGATCGACACGACTTAGCGCACGAGTGATTGTCTTTTTTTATTATTCGTCAAATGCTGCAGATTGGTAGATGAAATCTCATTTTTTCAAACAATTTAAGCCAGAGAACGTTTTATACATTTTAATCATGTTTAACCCTTGTTAAAAATTTGCGTCCAAATTGTGATCTCCTGCAATAAGGAACACTTCTCCTCATGAATTGCAACCGAGCTTATTCAAATAAATTTTAAAAGGAAATTAGCGTTACAGATGAGGTCGAACAATGTTTGGGTGCCGGACTCCATGTAATCATCATCAAACTTGAAAGAGTGAAAATAAAGCGAAAGGACCAATTCAGACTTTCCAAAGAATATTCTATCAAGTAAGTCTTAAGCAATTTTATTTCACATTGAGTGAACTCGTGCATGCTTACAGGTTAAACGATGATGAAATGCACTATGAATATACCGCTGACTACAATAATATGTGTACTGTTGATCACTTTGTGTTCTGCGAATGACAACAACAGCAGCAGCAAACCACGTGACAACAAGGTAAACGCACTTAACCAAATGTTATTTATATTAGTATTCATATGAATAAAATAACATGCGAATAATTTACTGACTGACTGACCAACCCGGAATGAATGAATAATGTCTTTGAATGAATAAATGAATGAATGAGCGAATGGATGCATGGATGAATGAATGAAATTTATGTTACTTTGTTTCCTGATGTTTACATCACAGCTTATAGTTCTGCAGACAAATAAAGAATTTGTTCTCTCCTCATATAGGGTACTACTCAACAGACGTCACCATATGGGTCTTGTGGTTACACTGCTTGTTTCTGTGCACCAGGAATTCCAGGCATCCCAGGAAGCCCTGGATCCTCAGGACCAGCAGGTGCTGTCGGATCACCCGGCAATCGTGGACCTGAAGGTCCCATGGGCCCACGAGGAAACAAGGGTGATGCAGGAGCTCGTGGAAAACAAGGTCTATCAGGCCCCAAGGGACCTCAAGGATCCTCGGGATCAGCAGGACCCCCTGGAAACAAGGGTGATGCAGGTACTCGTGGGAGCCAAGGGCCCCCAGGTCCCAAGGGTGCTCCAGGGTCCTTTGGACGTAACTGGAAACAGTGCGTTTTTAAAAATATAAACGATGGAAGGGATTCCGGATTAATTAAGGTAAATACAGCGAAAAGAATCATATCAATCAATATTAAAACAATAAATATAAGGCTTACTTCTGAAATGTTCCTTTGATGTCCTGAATGGATTTATGTTCCGGAAGTGAAGGTTTGAAGTACAGATCTTAAAATTAAATTGTGTGGGTCATTAATAGCACTGATAAGATGAATGGAAGAAAATGCTGTAAATAAAACAACGGTATACGCGTTGAAGTCCCTATTGTCTTAATAGACCTTGAAAGAACATTCTGTACAGACGTTTCTTAACAAGGAGTGAAACCAACGGTCTTTGGATCAGACCAGCTTGCTCATCATTTCACTCTTTATTCCATTTCGTTTCCTCTGTTGTTTGATATATTTTATTCATTTTTACAGGAATGTGTTTTCAAGAAAACGTCAGACAACACAGGGCTGCGTGTCTTCTGGAGTGGCAATCTTCGCATCCGTAACTGTGATAACTGCTGCAGGCGATGGTATTTCACCTTCAACGGTGCAGAGTGCTCAGCTCCAGCAGCCATTGATGGTGTCGTCTACATGAGATATGGAACTGGCAGCAGATACAAGAATTTACACCGCCCACGTCACATCGAAGGAGTCTGTGAGAAAATCCACAAGGGCACTGTGCGCGTGGGATTCTGGGTCGGTGGCTGTGCTGGCGAGAATTCTGCTGATGCGTCCACAGGCTGGAACTCAGTGTCCCGGATCTACGTGGAAGAAATACCTCCTCCACAGGCTTAATAAGATGAGATGCAGAGTTGTTTCAGTTTTAAAGTACTTTAAACGACAACTATGAACAGATTGATCAATAATAGGTCTAAACAATAGACAGTAAAATCGGCATTTTGAGGATGATCAGCAAGCTGAAGTAAATTGTGATTATCAAAACCAACCATTAGAGATGGAATCGTTTTCTTGAAAGATGTAGGGCATAGAGCTTATAAAATCTGACAGCAACGTTAAACAAGAAATCTGCAAATAAAACCCAGGTTAACAAATAAAACAGTGTGTTGCGTAAATTTATTATGATAAAATAGGTTCTTTCTCAACCGAGTCACTTTCTACATATCAAGTAAAATAAACAAAAAAAAAAAACAGAACCACCAAACAACTAACGAACAAAATTGATTAAAACAAGCTGTTCGCTCCGATTGGCTAAAGTAGGTTGCGCAGATGATTATTTGAACAAGTTACAGTGCTTAGAATAAACACACGTACTCGGCGAAGCAAAAATGAAAGTAAAGACCAACAACTGTCACGTTTTTGTCTTATCTTTATCCGAAAATTAACCCAACATTTTTTTAGTCGTTATAATAATAATAGTTCATTAAAATAGCGCAGACATCCACTATTTGCTCGGGGGGGGGGGGGGGGGGGGGGGTTACTCAAAAAAGACTTGCACGGGGATGCTCCGCCCCTTACCCTTTTATATTCCGTTTTGACAGAAAAGGTAACTCTTTCCTAAACCTTCTATAGGAAATTGTATCCCTTTCATATACCTACAGAAGAAACACTGCATCTCTTTACTACACCCAGTAAACTTAAAGAAAGATATCCAAGGAAAACATCAACCGTTACCACGCAAACTTATACCCCCACGGTGGTACAAGGGGGTGTTGCAACCCCCGCCCTGCCCTCTTGGGTTTTTGCAATGTTGCAATATTTCGGAACTTGCAAATATTTTTTGCTAGTAGTTGCAAAATAACATACAATTAAACATTTTGATCCTTTCGGTAGCATTCTATATGTTTAAACTTGATTTTCCGGTTTTTCCGGTTTCACAGACGTTGACTAACATTCCTTCATTATTATCGAGCTCCAATTACTGAGTAGTAGACCTCACTAATTATTGTTTCTAGAAAGGGTTTACTCGGATACCACTTTCAGTTAAAACCAAACAGTTTAATCTAATGTTTTCCTGGCGATTTTAAAAGAACGTTCTTCAAAAAAATGAAGACTGAAAACACTCATCGTATTTTGCTGAAGTGATGTATTTAGCTTTTCAGAGTGCACTTAAATCAACAATCGGGCCCAAAGAAACCGCGTTCTCGTCCTCTCCCGCTGTGCAGTCTCCCGGAACAGGAAGAAGAGGGCGCTGGAAACGACAACGTCACTTAACATTGGTTACTTCACATGGAGCCCAGACTCACAACGAGAGTCCTCAACAACAAAAAGATAAGCTGAAGGATTTGTATGGGATTTTATCATGAGATTGATAAAATATCAAAATTATAAATAAACTTAAATAAACAGCCATTAAAGTGTCCATACCTCATTGAATAATGTCTCTCTGTTGTTTTATGGTGGCTTTATGGCTTCTAAACTTTATTACTTTTTTTCTGGTTGAATTTCACCTAAAAGTAAATTGAAATCGGATTTCGAAGTCACTCCAACGAAAATCGAAAAAAAATTACCTTCAGTCGATCACAATCGCTCCAAATCTTTGTTCGAGTGAAGAGCGAGGACGTTCCTTTCTGTCCATCTAAAATTAAGTTCCAAAACCGCAGTCATCGCCTCGCAAAGACGATAAATACAACCAGAAAATTCAATCTACTCGCTTCCTTCTGTAACTGAAGTCACCAGGCCGTTCCTCTCGTCGGGGAGGGACACGAGTACGAATCCGGTTTTTTTCCAACGATTGTTTTGCTCGTGTCCCTCCGCTGATGATAGGATTTTGAACCGAACGGCCTGGCTGTCTATTCCTACAATGTTCCTAAATGTGTTGTGTTTTTCTATAGACTCTAGCTCCACTTTCACGAGCGTGATTTGACTTTAGTATTTAAGCGAGCCCACCCCCGACTATCTGCCCCTGACTACATTTTAATTCAGTCAGACCAGAATTGACAAAGTAAACAAACCGTGTTCGTGTTTGATGTGTGAACCATACGCATTCACGATCGAAGAATGTCTTGTCTGACAGTACATGTACGCTGTTTCTCACGCGGATATATCTTGGCTATCTTGGTATCCGAGATAAGAGAACAGAAATAAAAAAGAGTTCATTTCTGAAAAGTGTTAAAGCTATAGAACTCCAGTTATGACGGTAATTGCGGTTTGAAAATATTTATCTTTCAATCTTATATCTTGAATATATATTATCTTGGAATCCGTGATATCTTGGGATAAGTGAACAGAAAAACGAGTCCACTTCTGAAATGAGTAAAGCCATTAAGACCTCCACTTTTTATGACGGTAATTGCGGTTTGAACATATTTATCTGTTAATTTTATAATGTTTACAAATTAAAATTCAGTTTCTAAGCAGTACAGGATTTACACCTGAATCACACGCATCAACTCTACATTACTGAACAGTATGCAATTCAGATCCCAACATGGTCGATTGGACTCGCTTCTTTCGCTTTCGTATATTTGAAATTGCGATTATTAGAAGGAAACAGACTTGACAACAAAACGGTGTTGACAATAAAACCGAAATGGATCGAATAGGTCATTTTATTGGACAAATCGGCGATCACTAAAACCGTTCTAGCGAATAGCAATGCTTGTTAGAACGAAAATGATTAGCGACATTTTTTTAGCTATGTTTGTTTTTTCACAAACTTGATCTGACGAGAATCTCATTGAACGCCGGCAACGAGAACGAAATAGAAATTGCTTTACTTAGTTATAAACGTACAACAGCAACAAGTGAGGATTGCATGGAGAAATTTTGGCGGTAAGTTTCGTAATACTTGAGAATTTTTTTAATTCTTATGATGGTACATCTAATAACTCCTGTTCTGTTAAACTTAGAGCTTTGATTCCTCAAAGGCAATTCGGGCGCTGATCATGAATTACAAAGAGGTAATGTATTCAACAGTTGCTCGTAAACGGGGATTGTAACACTGTGACTGTAGCTAAAAAGAGTTAAAATAATGGCGGCCCAGTTTATTCATCTTCAAAATTCAAAAAAACCAAAATCTCAGCTAATTTCATTAGCGGCTTAGAAAGCGGTTGAGCTTTTAAAATCATTCAAATATGATTAGTTAGTGTTACCCAAGAAACATTCAGGCTCTCTTGGTTTGTTTTCAATCAGTGACTTAATGATGCTTCTCTGTTAAATGAAGCATGTTCACCTTGTTGACCGTTTTTCTAATTCATAAGCGACGGCGTTTTCATTTATCCACTGTAAACATGTTATTTGCTTCAACATTATCAGCATGGAATCACTTTGTAGTGCATCAAAAATGACTTCTAACCAAGAGAATAAACCCGTTTCATGTGGGTCCAGTTTTATATCACTTTATTGTTTGTTTTGAAAAAAAAAAATCTTAAATAATCTAAATCCATTACAACAATTCAACTGATATTTATCAGTATGTTTTGAAGTATTCTAGCATAAAAACTGCATGTCTTGCACAGACTGCTGACCGCTTGGAATACTGAGCAGCTGCTGATTCAAAGACTATGCGCGCTTTTGTATCTCTTGAATTAATTCGCATGCGATGTCTGCAATATAATTTGTTTCTAATGTTGAGTAGTTTCATTATCCCTGAAAAACCGCTCATGGGGAGAGGACGATAATCAAGTATTTTGTATTTTCTTCTTAATTTAAAGGCTCACTAAACGCACGTCTTTTAAGGCAAAAAAAAAAAAACAATACCAATGACTGTTTACCTATGTAAAAGTTATTCAGTAATATCGTCAAAAGCTCGTCTCTTATTTGCTTCACATTTGATATCGGTACAACAACTGTTCAAGCTAAAAAAATTATGCATGAAGAAAGAGGCAAAACAAAAAAAAGCACATCTGCGAATAGCATTTCTTGTAATTATCAACAAACAAAGCAATAGTTTGAGCAACATTTAAACTAACGAAATATTACTTCTGAACAGTTAACGGACTGAAGAACCTGATCTTGTCAGCTCGCAGTTTTTTTCAGTTAATTAGACGTGGATTTTTGACTCGTGTTGTTTTGATTTTAGATCCAACACTCCATTTTTTTCTCTTCTACTGTTTCAACTTCTTGTTTGTACCAAGACAACACAGGTGCTAAAAAACTTCAAAGTAAACAATAATTATAGTCTTAAAATAAAGCTGCGTCATATACATTCACTGTACTCCTCGTCAAAAAAGTGTCTACCGCCACATGTAAGTAATGATAAAATACCAGATTAAGAATTCAGCGCCCGGATAGACTACAGTGAAGCTCAGACCTTACTTATGAAAATACATGAGGGAACATGTAGTATGCTGACATAGTTTTTCAAGAGGATGGGGGTGGATAACTCATAATCTAGTATCAAGCTGATACGCTCCACCCTGAGACTCGGTACATCTTAGATTACTATAACCTGAGTCTACAGAAATTCTATTTTCGTTAAGTTAAATTACATTTTTGTGAAATTGCAGACAGTTTTATAAAATTAATAAACCGCATGGAACAAAACAGGATTGTAGAGAGAACAGGATGTAGAGCTAAGCAGGATGCAGAGCGAAGCAAAGGAGAATTGAAAGACGCTATTCCATTGGACAAACCAGTGAGTACACAAATCGTTAGGGCCAATAAGATTGCTTGTTAGAACGGTAAATGTTGTCTCACGAACGTGTTCCTACAAGCTACTAATTAAACAAAACACAAAATAGTGTGGACTGAGAAAAAATATTTCCATGTAGGAAACAGCGACAGGAAAGGAGTTGAATATAATAACAGGGCACGTAAGGCTTGGATATTTGTACTTGTCTGTGATTTTTTAACCTGTTCATTTATTCCTCCACAGTTTTCTCCTATACTCTATATTTGCATCCACTGACACAGCAAAATCCACAGGGAACCTTCAATGTAAAGGTATTTATTTATCTGTATGAGAGTGTGCTTTTTGAAATACTTACATGCCCAAGAGTTAAAAGTAGGCAAAGAAAATCAGAACGGAGATGAAATGTGAAATGTAATTTTTACGAGTACTGATAAGGAAGAAATCTTTACAAATCCGTCCGTGAACTGCAATTCCTATACGAGGTTTGTGTACTTGTGCGAATAAGTTTTGGCATTTTTCTTAAAAGTCGTTTTTTTAATCAGATTTTTATTTCTTTTAGTATGGCAATAATTGATCAAATTCATGTTTTATATCAAGGAATCAAAACTAATACTTAAAATGGCCCATAATTTGTACAATCACTCCAAACTTACGTTTTTTTACTCATCTTCATATAATGATCTTCAATTTTTGTGCAAAGAAAACTATACACAAAGTGTTACTCTTAAATTGACTCTAAAATGTCAAGCATATTTAATGACCGGCTGTTTTCTAATCATTCAGTGCTAGCGTTTGAAATTCGCTCAAATTAAAAACTGCTATCGAATAAACAAAGTCAAGCGTCGAGATGAAGCGAACGCTAAGTCGTCCTCTACGAGTGCTGCTGAACGCCTTTTGGCTTGTGTAATGCTGCTCAGATCTTTCAGCGGTTTATTGATGATGTCCCTTAGTATAAGTACAACAATAGTGGTTTCTTAAAAAAGGAGCTCATTAATCTGCATGGTGAGTTCCTCAAAGACGTTTTATTTTATGATTACAGTTTATAGGTCAGTGAAAAAGCCAAAAAGGAAAATCTGACTGTGAAGTATCTGAAGCAATATTTTGATTAATTTTTTTGCGATTAATTTTAAATAGAATAATTCATCTCCTTTTGAAAATATTCAATGTGTTTAATCATCATGGATATATAAAAACACTGAAGTTATTTCAAGCGGCTTTTACAAATTGTCTAACTTATGGGTTTCAATAGATTATTTATATACGATGCGTTTTTAAGCTTACCGATTTTGGAGACGTGTAAATAATTTGATAAATTAAAGAACAAGAAAAAGAAAAAATGCAATGTAGTTAACTGCGAGGATGCTATATACCTACAATAATTAAGTTAATACGAAATGTTTTTTAAAACTGTTGGTTTTGGCGATACATTTGAGGAACGTATTAACAGTTAGGCCCAGCTCAAACGTCGAACTTCACATGTGCCGAACCTAATGCAAATGAGCAAGAACAATAGATTATGCTCATTTGCATTAGGTTCGGCACATGTGAAGTTCGACGTTTGAACTGGGCCTTAGTTTCTTAATGAAAAGAAATAGTTATCTACACTGAAAAATTCTAAATTTTACGAGTTTAAGTTTCATGATTCCTTTGTCATTTTTAAGTCATAATAAAATGATCATCCTCATATTTCAGTCGGAATCCTACACGTCACTGACTTTCAAACTTGTTTTCAAAACATGTAGTTTACCAAAACAAAAAAAAAAAAGAGATCTATCATTGGTCAATTCAGAATCTATCTAACCAATAAAAAAAGCACTTCCTATTTTGGCAACTCACGTGTAATTAGCGATCAAACTTGTCCGTTTAACTTGTAGTATAAAAACAAAACAGAGCAAACAACCCCCTGCCATTGGATTGGTCAATTCAGAAATTATCTTACCAATAAGAATGCACTTCCTATTTTGGCAACTCACGTGTAATTAGCGATCGAACTTGTTCGTTTAACTTGAACATTGCAGTATAAAAACAAAACAGAGAAAACAATCTCCTGCCATTGGTCAATTCACAACTCAGAGTGGACCAATAGGAGTGCTTGCCTTAGTTTGACATCTTACAAGAAAATTAGCTTCTAAACGTGCCCAAAACATGTTTTTATGTAAAACTTGATCACAAGAGGAGATAAAAAGCTCTGTAGTGGCAAAATGCTCATCATTTATCTTTGGATGATTATGATCTGAACAACACTACCAAGGTTGGTTCTTTTATTACACATTAACGTTTTTTTTAGTTTTTCGCTAATGAAAATTTCGTGAATCAGTTATTTGATGAATTAAGTGTAGCGATTTCTTAGTTTTTTTTTAAGTAACGAATACATTTTTCTTGTAGTCGCAAATTTCTTTAAAAAGTAATCTCCTGCAATGAGGTAACTTTGTCATTTTGAATTGTACTGCGAAGGTCTATTCATGCATTTTAAGGTTTTCAAAGTTACTTACGTTTTACTTTCCACACGAGTTTAATTCTCTGAATTAAGTCACTAATATGGTATTCTCCTGCAATATTAGGTATCTTTGTTGTTATGAATTGAATCGAAGGTTTTCACATAAATTTTAAAAGAAAAATGATTAGCGTGACTAATGAGGTCGAACAATGTAGGGGTGACTCCATATAATCATCAAACTCGAAAGTGTGAAAACAAAGCGAAACGACCAATTCAGACTTCCAATGAATATATTTTATCATTATTTTAAGTTTCGACATGTTGTTTTACATTGAGTATTTTACATTCGATTCACAGGTTGAACGATGATGCAATCCTGCAGGACTATACCACTGAACTTCATGTTGGGTGTACTGTTGATCACCTTGTGTTCTGCGAATGATAACAACAACAGCAGCAGCAGTACACCACGTGATAACAAGGTAAACACACTTAGCCAAATATTATTTAGTATCCATAAGAATCAAATACAATGAATGATTGAATGCATGAATGACTTACTGACTCACTGACTGACTGACTGACCTACTCGCGATGAATAATGTTTTTGAATGAACAAAGGAAAGAAGGAATAAATGAACGAACGAACGAATGAATGAATGAATGAATGAATGAATGAATGAATGAGCGAGCGGATACATGAATGAATGAATGAATGAATGAGTGAATGAATGAATGAATGAATGAATGAATGAATGAATGAATGAATGAAAGAATGGATAGATGGATGGATTGATGAATGAATTGTTGCCTACATTAATATTACGTTCTTAATTTTTACATCATAGCTGATAGCCCTGCAACAAATATTTAATGGATTTGTTCTCTCTTCTTTAGGGTACTAGTCAACAGACGTCACCATATGGGTCTTGTGGTCACAGTGCTTGTTTCTGTGCACCAGGGATTCCAGGCATCCCAGGAAGCCCTGGTCCCGCAGGCCAAACAGGTGTTGCGGGATCACCCGGCACTCATGGACCAGAAGGACCTATGGGCCCACGAGGAAACAAAGGGAATGAAGGTTCTCGTGGAAAACAAGGCCTCCCAGGTCCCAAGGGACTTCAGGGACCCTCAGGTTCAACAGGTCCCCCTGGAAACAAGGGTGATGCAGGTGCCCGTGGAAGCCAGGGTCCCCCAGGTCCCAAGGGTGCTCCAGGGTCCTTTGGACGTAACTGGAAACAATGCATTTTTAAAAGTACAAGCGATGGAAGAAACTCTGGATTAATCAAGGTGAATACAGAAAAAGGAATCAAATAAATCAATATTAAAATAATAACTTCTGAGCTGCTCCTTATAAGTCCTTTTATGAAACCTTACAAAGTACAGATCTTAAAATTACGTTTTGTGGGTACTTAAAAGCACTCATAAGACGAATGGGAGAAAATGCTGTAAATAAAACATTGGCATGTACGTGTTGAATTGCCCACGGCCTCAATAAACCTAGAAAGAACATTTTGCTCTGCTGGAGTAACGAGGAGTGAAATCAATGGCCTATGGATCAAACCAGCTTGCTCATCATTTTATTAGTTATTCTAGAGGTTTTCATTTCGGTTTCTCTGTTGTTTGATATATTTAACATTTTTACAGGAATGTGTTTTCAAGAAAACTTCGGACAACACAGGGTTGCGTGTCTTCTGGGGTGGCAATCTTTGCATTTATAACTGTGATAACTGTTGCCAGCGATGGTATTTCACCTTTAACGGTGCAGAGTGCTCAGCTCCAGCAGCCATTGATGGTGTAGTCTACATGAGATATGGAGCTGGCAGCAGATTAAAGAATTTACACCGCCCACGTCACATCGAAGGAGTCTGTGAGAAAATCCACAAGGGCACTGTGCGCGTGGGATTCTGGGTCGGTGGCTGTGCTGGCGAGAATTCTGCTGATGCGTCCACAGGCTGGAACTCAGTGTCCCGGATCTACGTGGAAGAAATACCTCCCCCACAGGCTTAATAAAAGCAAATGCAGATTTGTTCAGATCAGTTTTAAGGGCTTTAAACGACCACTATGAACAGACTGATCAATAATAGGTCTAAACAATAGACAGTAAATTCAGCATTTTGAGGATGATCAGCAATAAGCTGAAGTAAATAGACCTCTTTCATAATGGCAGCTGATTTATTTATTGTTTTATATGTATGTTAATTAGCCTCACTGGCCTCATTTGGAAGTAAAGATTATTTTGAATTTTGCACATGTTTCTGAGGCCAGTGAGGCTAATTAACATACATATAAAAGAATTCATACTCGGCTGCCATTATGAAAAAGGTCTATTGTGATTAACAAAACCAAGCGTTAGAGATTAAATATGTTTCTTGAAAGGTGTAGGGTTTAGAGCTTATAAAATCTGACAGCAATGTAAAACAAGAAATCTGCAAATAAAAGCCAGAGGTTAACAAACAAAACAGCGAGTTGTGTGAATTTATTTATGGTAAAGGTTCTTTCTTTACCAAGTCTCTAAATGTATCCCTTTATTCCTGAGGTATCTTCAAGACGGTTTCCATTTCAAGTAAACAACTGATACCCACTACTAAAGAACTAGCGAAAAACAGGGGCACCCAACGAATCTGTTCCTTACTTTATCTGTTCCCCAGCGGAATTCTTGCTGGCTGGCAAAATATTCTGTATATTTTTTTTAATTACCATTTTTGGGCTGGTTGACTTGAGAAAGGAGTCCCGATGCCAACATACAAATTATCCTTACTGGTTTATATACATTTCTTGCAGATCTAGGTGAGAGAATTCATTAAAAGGCCAAAGTAAATTCTCTTTGCTGGTCACTGCATTAATTCTCGTGACCTTTTCTCTTGATTATGGTTTTGTGAGAAGTTTTATGTTGGTCACTTTGGGGCTTAAAAGGGTTCAACTTCGTAGTAACAAATTTAAGCAGTACTTAGAAAGATCCGAACAGGTTTAAGTTCGAGACGGCAGTAAAACAAAACAATAAAGAAAAAAGCTTGAAATAGTTTGCCTTTAATGTTACATTACTTCCCAAGCTCCTTTTGGTAACTTACTGTTTTTTTTATTTATTAATGTTTTTAATTGCTGGCTGGGAAACAGACATTTTTTATCCAGCTGGCTGGGAATTTCCCTATGTGTTATGCCGGGAAAAAGGAACCGATATATTTTCCCCAGAAAAAGTAGAAGAACACCTGGTAATGCTTTTATATCGTTTATTGCGTCGACGAAGGAGACGCTTCCTAATCTTGTCGGCTAGGCGGAACGAATCGAGAAAAGTGTCGGTACCAAATCTGCGCCATCTTGAAACGTCACAATAGTATCCAGCATGCTTAGCACGTCGTCTAGGCGGAACGAATCGAGAAAAGTGTCGGTACCAAATCTGTGCCATCTTGATGCGTCACAATAGTATCCAGCATTCCCAGCGCGTGGAAATCAGGCATCATCCTGGGGAGCTGGGGTTCCGAAATGTCACATGTGAATAATCTTTTTGTGTTGATTTAGTTTCGGATATTTTCCCGATTTTGAAATCGTACGGCTCAATAATTCAATGCCTACTAAAAGTACACAGTGGAAAAATTGGGCGAAGGTTCTTCTACGGACCAAGTAAGTTGTTGGGTCTCTTTGGAATCAAGCAAGAAGTTATCGGATTTTCCTCGCTACCGTTCTGGTATGTTTTGAATGTTCTATCTTGATTTTGCTGTGGTTCTCTGCCTGATTTGGGAAGCTTTCACCTAAATACCGACGTCGTTCTTCGCGATGTTCTACGGTACGGTGCAATTCGCTGTATGTCTTGTAGCAATCATTCACTGACCGGCCGCGCCAGGCGAACGCAGATTAACTTTACAGTGCTCGAAATTGCGCCTGTATCGGGCGCATTTGCGACTAAAGATTTCGCAGTTTGTGACTAAAATTTGTCTAGCTAATAAAGGAATTATATTCAACAGTCTTGTGTCTTACTTGCAACTGGTAGTTGTAATTTTATCCGAAAAATCCTGCGAAATACACGTTGAATGTTGTGTGACTTAATCGTCGACTTCATGCGGAGTCCAAGGTCTTATATCACAGGAGCACTTTCTTAGGCTTTCTCAGACATTTCTCATTTCCGGGTCCGGTATTAGTACATGTACTGAGTAGCATGATTTCAGAATCGGAGAAATAACCGAAATAAAGTCAAGACAAATATACTATTTATATGTCGGAAAAATCTGAGACCTTTCGGAGTACACATCACGGCAGGATTTTGCCCGATCCCACGGCGATAGCGTGAATTTGTTTGATGTCTGCTCGACGTTTTTGCCTGCGTGACATATCTCGCGACATAGCCCTTTAAGGTGGCTCCCAACAGTTTCCAGCACTTTCCACGACTTAGATTTTGATGGGTCATTATAACTACTCTTTATCAGTTGATACTACAATCATGTTATCATGTTATGCCCAATGATTGGTGAACACGTTGTTATCATTTTCGTGACACAATATGTTACTATAGCAACAGTATAACCTGCTGAAAACGCCCTTGATTTTAGCTTTAAGTGTTAATAACTCAAAAATGACTCCGTGAACCCCATTTTTTGTTTAATTTTGATCAGTAGGATAAGATGCAACTTTTGGCAAAGTTTAAAAAAATTCTGTAGGTGGCGTTCAGAGCCACCTTAAATTTTTGAAAATTAGGACAAGACGGGATGCCACGGGATAAGGAGACGCACAATAATCTATGATTACTACTAGTTATAATTTATTTAAGTAAAATGATGTCGATGTAGTTCCTGTAATTCCTGTAATTCCTGTAGTTCCTCCAGTTTTTCTTTT
Organism: Cladopsammia gracilis; assembly: GCA_022457155.1. Taxonomy (NCBI): domain Eukaryota; kingdom Metazoa; phylum Cnidaria; class Anthozoa; order Scleractinia; family Dendrophylliidae; genus Cladopsammia; species Cladopsammia gracilis. The sequence continues at coordinate 937,585 of JAJGOT010000116.1, read as the reverse complement.
TAACTCGTGAATATGCGAACTGTTGAACGAGTAATAGCAGACGGGGACAAATATGCAAATGTTCACTCCTTCACTCAGCTGTAAACTTTTCTTGGTAATTCCTGCTGACCAGTACATAAGGTTTGCGCATATAATATTTTGCCTGTTCCAAATGCGATAGTTAATGGTCACTCCTGCCTTACCCATGGGGACGGCCTTTGAGGGATGGGAGGGTGGGGAGTTGGATGTAGAGGGTGGGGGAGGGGTTCGTAGAGCAAAACGCGTAGGAGAGGGAAGGGTCGGAAGGTTGTTTCGTATTTACGAGATGGCTCGCAGAAGCCTTTGATTCTTACTCGTTCTCCCTCATCAACAGGTGTTAGCAGCATGGCGTTCTATTACACCTCCCTTGATTTGCTGGAAATACAAACTTGGTACAGCAACAACTTGAACATGACGGTTGAGAAGGGAGTAGACTGGATCGGCTGGGTGATAACGCTGACCGCCGCGAATGGCACCGTGGAGTTTCGTCCTTTTCATCCTCGAAACATGACCTACAACCCTGCCTCCTTCATTCCTCATTTGCTGGAAGAATTTGATGGTCATGGCCTGTCGTACACATTCAACTTTAACACTTCTGCCGAGGTTGACAGGTATGCCTGCATCATTGTCGAGTACGTTGTCTCTTATCAGGAGCACCTAACGAATCGTTTCGGTGAAAACTTCTAAAACATACTGCAATGCAAATGCGTACAATTAAGACCTGGAGTGACCGGCCTCTCAAGTTTTTGTTCTATCTCCATCCGTAAATAAGTCCAACCGAACTGGCCTCCTCATAAGGGCCTCTACTTTAAAAAGCAGCCTATTACGTTCTGTCCTGAGGCTGGTAGATTATGTTAAGTACTGTAGTAAGAATCTATGTAAAATAGTAGAATTTGGGCCCGTGATCAGCTTGATGATGACTTAGAGTGAAGGGGAGGTCAGTGGAGCTGTCACGGTTGCTGTGGGGATCGCTTGGTGAATGCGTGACTCTAGCTCCTTGGCGCTGTCTCCAGCTCTGCGATCTCTAAACATCAAGCAGCTCTTATCACTTCAAACCTAATCTACCCTCTACCCCAACTGTCCTCTGAAACACGACTAATTGGAATATATAGGATGCCTTTAAAAGTCTCTAACCAATATCCGTGTGTCAATATCTGCTGATTTCGTGTCTTTCTTTACAGACATCTTTAAAAGGAAGGGCTGGATGGTCACTATATCAGGGTTCATGTAATTTAATACTTTACTTTGAAACCTTTTGTTTTAATTATGTTTCAGATGGTGTCAGTACCTGCAAAGCCATAAACTAACCTTAACACGCCCGTTAGGCTGGGTGGGAGGAAACAGGCGCTGTGCAGTGGACGACCCTAACGGTGTACTCATTAACATCGCTACACCCGGATGGAATGAGTATCAAGAGGGGACTAACTGTCCCCCTCCCACCCCTAAGGCTGAGGGGAAGGTGGAAACAGCCTGTGCCATTACCGTGATTGCAGCTCTTGTGATGTCGGTGTCATCTTTGATGTAGTTTATTTTAACCAAACGATTAATTTCCGCTCGTTCTTATTTTAAATTTGAATGACGGATATCACACGATATACCCCGTGATTTGCTCCTGACAGGATCCTGACCCCGTCTGACTCGATATCCCTCGTCCGATACGATACCATCCGTCCAATTTTACTGATCGACGAGAACAAAGCAATCAAATTAAAGTCAAATTTTCAGGTTTGACTTTTTAAATCGAGTTATTAATTAATCAACCTGCATTTACTCCAGTCCATCATCCGCAATCAACACTAGCTTTTTTCTTAAACACGATAAATTGCGTTGTGGAAATTAATCGGCGAGTTAAATAAATTAAATCATACCCCTTTTTGTATACTGTTACCCTTCCATAGCTAGTTAAGTGAGGTTTGTTAAGCTGTCAAACTTTATGTTCAGTAAAATTAACCATGGTAGTTTGTTAAAATAATCAGTTTTACTCCTTCGAAGAATTCGTATTAAAAAAATGCTTGTGGGAATGTAAGACTAAATTTTGAAAAGTCGTTGTATCAAGAACAATGGTTCGGGGCCATAGTCTGTCTTCGCGGTGTTTGCTAAGCAGTAGTAGTGGTAGCAGTTTTAAAGTAGACCCAAGTTGGTCTTAGAGCGGTCTAGTTTTCAATTGTGTCGACAGTAATTTCGCAATTTATTTGGTTTTGCATTGCTTAGTTTTGTGATTGGCTAGAAACATCTCGCTCCACTTTCTCAACCAATCAGAGGTAAAACCAAAACCAATCATGACCAGTTCGCACGCGTTCTCCCGCGCTTGGCGCCGGCTACATGTATTTGCTTCGAGTTCTGATTGGTTAATTAGATTGTCTGCGTCTGTTGTGATTGGCCAGAGTAATTACTTTGGTTTTTGTTTTACTATTGCTTAATTGAAAACCGCTCTATTAGTGTTTTTGGTAACAGGGTTTACGCGGACGCCGTTTCAACGTTTTCACTTGGGGCTTCGCCCAAATGTTTACACAGCGAAAGAAAGTGGTTAAAAAATCAATAAACTTTAACATCTTATTTTGGTGAAGTGATGTTTTGGTTTCATGAGATTTTAGAGCATATATATTTAGTTTACAGGACACTTGAATCAGCAACGTACAATAAATTTGTGAAAGGTGGGTGTCTTCATTCGCATTTCTTACTGCAAAGGTGTGAAATGAAGGAGGCGCCATGTCTTTTACAGGGGAACGACAGTTAAAAGACTGACATATTCCAGCCCTTAATCTATCTTCCTCCGTCTAAGACTGTTTCCTGTTTGAGATGGCAGTTTGAGCTTCTACGATTGGGGCCATTTTAGAAGGAGCTCATGACTGGGTTGAAAATTTGTGTTTATCAGAGCAATGAAGTCATCTTGAAAAAGTAAATACTTGTTTCGCTGATTATGGTTTACTGCTGCATCTGCTATAACACTCTCTCTAAAATAAGACTTCCATCTGTGTTTGAAGCCTACCAAATCAAATCTCACTACCCTACATTATTATATTTTATATAGATATGCAAGTCCCCTTGCTGACCTTATTATGAAATGCTGTTTTAGAACCAACACTTTGTTGGGAGATATAGTAGCTTCAATCTTATAATTATTTGGTTTGAAAATAGTAGTCTCGTCTTTATGACCTAAAACGCCGTTAAAAGACGCGAAGTTTTTGTCGTTCGTGACGCTCTATTACGCTACTTAAATAAGAACAGACTTGGACTTAGCAATGTCATAAGCCAAAAAAAAAAAAAGAATTTTAAAATTTGACAGCAATATTTAGACCCAGTATTTCATCTTGAAATGGCCATAGTTACTTTTAGAAGAAATAGAAATGTTACAAATTTTCTTTGCGCTGACTGGTCAACCCAGTCTGACTTAGTTTAGGTAGCGCATGCTCTACAAGCTGAAAAAAAAGACCGAGTGCTGAATTTCTCACATGGAAGAGGTAAATCCTCGTTATATAACTGGAGATTTTCGCAATACAATCGCGCGTTCATTGGTTGAACCATGGTCATATGACATATAACAAACAAACTGTTTCCCGCCAAACGTCCATGAGCGGGAAACATTTGCGAAAGCAGGCAACATTTTTGACGTCAGAAGGTAACAGTGCACTGTTGCCCGCTAGCGCACGTGATCAGACCGTGACAAAAGGTGGCATGATTATGATGCGATTGATGTTTGAGTTTGAGTTTGTTGTTGGTTCTCTCCTTGCTCCGAGAGGATTTTCTCCGGATACTCCAGTTTTCCCCTCTCCTCAAAAAACAACGATTCTGACAAATTCTAATTAGAATTTTGTTTCCCTCGAATGTCGATGTTTCTCTCGACTTCGCCTCAGAAAACAAAATTCACTGTTTCCCTCGCCACCAGTCATTAAGTGTTTATTGTTGTCTGGAGTATTTTTTGAAAACGTTTTGTATTTGGTTAAACACTCGATTTTCTATGAATTTGTCAAAATATTTGTTCAATGTCGAGCAAATGAAGGATCTGGGGCGAGCCGCGGCTGTGACGAAAAGGGAAAAGGGGAAGGACAGGGAATGGACAGGGAGCAGAAAGTTGAAAAGCTAATATGCGTTTGTTACTTAGCAACATTTCGACAGAGACCGCGGGCTCAACTTACCCCGATCAACACTGTCTTGGCCTCTTCCGTTCTAGCTACCTCTGGCCTGGTCTCTCTATAGCTTAAAGCAAGATTAAAATCGGCGCATCGGAAATCTAAGGCCAGATAAACGGGAGCGAAAATGAGAGAGATTCACGGCAGACAATATTAAAAAGGTTTTAATACGAAATAAGCGCGTTGATGGCAACGCTTTTGTTTCTTAGGCCTTGGCACTAATAGTACCAAACTAATTTGTTTTTTTTTTTCATTGGCATTCAAAGAGTGGGCCAAGACCGGCCAAGATCGATCAGAGGAATAAGGTCATGTGGATTATTAGCGTTTTTCTTTGCGCCCAGTCGGACATAGTAGATCTGCCTTTATTTTGTTGTGTTATTTTTATGGTCCTATACAATCATGATACGGGTTGCTGCCTTCGAAATGAAATTGAAATGAAATATCTTTTTAACGTCATATAATCACATTCACATGAGGTTTCTTATCAAGTAATTTTTTCTAAGAGACTTCCGTATTTTCGCCTCAGACAAACACAGTATTATGGATTGAGGCATTTTGCCGCGTGTCAGTATCATTGCTTGGTCCTATTAGTTCCAAATTGCCGTTCGTCCCTGTAAATGGAAACTTGACCCTAATAGATATTACTTGCTAAGCTACCAGTATAATTGTATTTACTACTTAACACAAGCTTTTGGTTGTTTAGATCATACAGATTAGATGCACCGTTTGCAATTTTAGTACTGTTGTTATTTAAGATTAATTAAATGAACAAGAGGCTGCAAGCAGCTTATACTCATGCGCATGCGTAAGAAAGTTTTATGATATATTTAAAACATGATAAGAAGATGTCCGACATGGAGAAGAGTTACTCCTTTCATTCAGTCATCGTTCCTGCAAACCACGTTGTTTACTGTTGAATGTTTTGTCAATGAAGGCTGTACCACAATGAAGCCAGTGATTCTTCTAAGTCTTATATATACCTAAAGTGAACATTAGTATTGTAAGTAGGGTTGTAGGAGACACTGTCGTGACACTTAAGTAACGTTGTTTTACCGGAAGTGAGAGTAGCCGGAAGTCACTAAACAGGAAGTGTAAATGGCAAAGCTATGAACCGGAAGTGCACAATTTAAAATATGCTTGCATAAATTTGCATGCAAAATCGTGACACAAAAAATAAAAATAACAAGAAAAACGGAGCTGAAACCTTACCTCATGCCGCTTCGCGCATGAGTAATTAGTTGTAGCTGAAAAGCGCATTTTGGGAACACCATAAATGTAACATGAATTTTTTTTATCGGCTCCAAATCGCTTGCACCGATTTTGCCTGTTTCATTTAAGAACATCACATCACCTGTTTCTTGATTTTCAAGGATGTATCGCCTGAAGCCATTTTTTTGCGACTGTATTCAAATTTCAGATCAGAACTGCTGAAGAAAACAAAACAGATTTTGACGCATTAAGTAGACCGTGACCTCCGCGCGTATATCGCTTATTCTCGATCAATAAACTCTGATAATACGTCCGTTGCTCACGATAATATATATCCTGGCTATATTGGGAGCCGAGACTTACAAGAGAAAAACTGGGAGAGGAAAAAATAAATTGAGCTGAAGTTTAATATGACAGTAATTCACTGTAATTGGGGTTCGAAATCTTTCTTTTTAAAATTTTATAACGTATAGAAATTACAATTCAGCAAGTTAGTCAACGAGGTACCATCTCTGCTTCAGACTGGTCCCAGATCCAAGTTCTGGAATCTATTTAAAATTTCACCTTTCTTCACTCACTTTGGTATACGATTATTAAATCTAAATAGATATAAACATTAACAAAGCGCGACAACAAAATCAGACATGAAACAGATCATTTTATTGGACAAATCGACGACTATTCAAACCGTTCTAGCGAATAGCATTGCTTGTTAGAATAACATTGATCAGTGAGAATTGTTTTTCACCAACTTGATCTGACAAGAACCTCAATATATGCAAAGAAAACGAAATAGAAATTGATTTATTTTAGTTTTACACAGCAACATGCGGATTGTATCAAAAGTTACACGATGTGAGTTTACAGTTTTGTCGTGGATTCTCTGTATGTTATGTTACATCAGTTACTTAGCATAACGTGTTTCTGGTTACATCTAACTGAATAACCTTTTTTCTCCTTTTCCATTTAGAGCTTTGTTACCTCGAAGGACACCTATGAGGCACTGAATTACTCGAAAGGTAAGCCACAGTTTCTCGTAAAAGTTGACTGTAGCTCAAAGAAATTATCATAATGGCCATGCTCAATAAATTATCATAATGGCCACGCTCGATTACCTTCAAAATTCAAAAGGCACCTTTAGTCTTAATTTGGGTGTTTCTTGGTGTTGCGGAAGCCATTGTTGGTTAGCTCCTGTGTTGTGGTGTAGGTAATGTTCAGTGTCTTTTGAATCTTTTGTCTTACGCAACACCAAGAAACTACCCTTAATTTGCTAATATATAGGAACGCCCAACAAATCGTTTCGATGGAAAATCTGTTCGGAAGACCTTCGTCATCTAAATCGTTCGAATTAATTAGACTACAAACTAGTCGGTTTCTTTAGTGAAATGTCGCCTCAAAATTTCGTAGCATCGGACAATTTAATGCTTTTTGTTTTAGAAGGGATATAAATGTCGTTTTGGTACTAATATAAGGTCAGCTAGAACTATTAGTGTCGAGGTTTTCATCGCTATATCATTTGTTTGGAAATAGATTCTTTCTTAGTAATTAAAAATAACCTGACCACATTGCAACAAATCAACTGACATGAATGGTGATTTTCAGGACATGTCAAAATTAATTTTAGATTATTTTGACGGTATGCTAAGATGAAATAACCGGATGGCCTGTATGACCGAGTTGCAAGAGGAAGAATGTAATTGTGCTTAAAAGTTGGTAGCTCGTGATTCAATGACCATGCGCTTTTTTATCTCCAAAATTCGCTTTTGATTAATTTAGTAGCAATCTTAGGACCATGCACAGAATTTTCTTATTCCCACTCCTACATATACATTAACCAAGAAATACTCACTGAAAGAGATAAAACAGAGAGAGACGGTTCTATGCTTTATGGCGTTGACGTGTTAAACTATTTAATTACTCAAAATATATTCATTTGATTTAATAAGCCGGTGGAAATTCAAAAAGCTGTCGAGCTGAAACAGGAAGGCTTTGAAGAAAGAGGGGTTAAACAAACTAGCGAACAGCATTGCTTGTTTCGTTATGGAATCAGAATTTATCAATCATTAGTTTCACGAATTCATGTGAGCCTAACAAAACACAACAAAGAGTCTGGTCAACTATAAAGAAGACTGAGATCTCACCGACTGTGGAACGCAGTAAAAAGGACGGCAAAAACTGACCCTGTCACGCTTTTATTAGTATTTCGTTCTGATGTTAGAACTAACGGGATTTTACTTTTTACTCTTCCTGCTCTTCTAATGTTTCAGCTTCTCGATTTCGCCGACAACACATGCTGTATTGTTTCAAATGTAAACGATTTAATTTTAATTAGTACTTTGTTAACTGGTAAGCACTAATTTATTACCTCCCAGGCAAAAAAGCGCCCATCCATGACATGAAAGCAACAATACATCAAAACAGTGTTACACATCCAGTCGACTCTATCATCGATCGTCTAATGAAAAGCAGCAGTAAGCGGTCGAAACGTTGTGATCCACCGATCTAAACTGACCACATCGTGGGACAAACGACATAAAAAGCTTAATAAAATAACCATATTTTACAATAAATCGTAGTTTCAGAGCTCGGAAAAGTTCATTTTGTCACTGAAAGCACCTTGGGCCAGCGTAGACTACTATACTGCGAGAGGCAGTTGAGATGGAAACGAGGAAGAACTATTGCATAAAGAAATTATTTAATACGCTTTACTTTGCAGAGCATGCAGCGTGGTGAGAATACTTCCCAATTGGGGGAGAGGAGGGAGAAGATAGCTTGTTGTAGCCGGCTAGTATCCAACTGATATACTCCACCAGGTGATGCAGTAATACATCTTAGATTACTATAAACGTAGTCTGCACGAATTTTAATTTGAAACTTATTAACTGTTTTGTAAAACTGTTTACTGTTTTACAAATATACTGGAACAAAACGTGATGCAAACCGATTCAGGATGTAGAGCGCAGCAACGACAAAAATGGAAAATGCTATTCCATTGGACAAACCAGTGGTAAAAAAAATTATAGTGGCCAATAGCATTGGCTTTTAGAATGAAAATATAGTTTAATATGAATGATGTCTCACAAACATGTTCTGACGAAAAATTCACTAAACAACAGCTGAAACTAAACACGAGAAGGTGTTGACTAAATAAAAAAAAACATTTCCTCGAAACAGCTACAAGAAAGAAGTTGAAGATAATTGTTCTAAGTTTGACTGTCAGGTACTTTGTACTTGATTTCTTTTGACTGTGGTTATTTTCACCTGTTTTCATGCTCATCTTCATCGTTCTTTTCTCTTTCACTCAATAGATTTCTGCCTCCCCTGACACAGCTTACACCAGTAGGAAACTTCAAACAAGGTAAATTGTTTGCCTCTATAAGAGTAATTGCGCTTTGAGAAACAAATGTCTAAAAAATTTTCGATGCATTTGAATCAGAATGAATACTAAAGAAGTTTTAGAAAATTTTACAGCGGTGTGTTCATCTTGTACGAATAACTTTCTAAAATTCGGCTTTTTAAATCTGGTTTTCCAAACTTTCATAATAATAATAATAACAACTGATTTATCGGTTTGATGTTTGATGCATTATTTTATTTCAAGGAATAAAAAAATAACACATACAAGTTTCGTAATTTGCACAATGAGCTCCAATTTATACTGCAAAGGAAAATCTGCACACAAGTCGTAGTGTTTAACACTCACTAATTTGCTGGCGTTTGAAATTCACTCACTTGAAGCTACGTGTGTTCACTTATCTTGATCAATTTCTATTTCAAAGGTAAATTTGAACACAAGTCTTACACTCGCATTTATTCAGTAGAAGGTTACGATTATTGTAATTTTTTTAAATTTTTAACCAGAGAACGTTTAGCTCTTCATATGTCTTATACTCATTTGTTAGCGTTTGATGAATTATTTCAGATAAAAAACTTCTATCCGGAACAAACCTATATTTCTGTTATGCCTTACTAATACAAGGCATAAATGAATAAATACAACAGGAACACTCAACAAGGAATGTTCAGGAAAACTATGCCGCTTCGATTAATGGTGTTGTATACTATTTTCCCATATCACTTTAGCGACAATAAAGAACAATTTGTTAAATTTAATACAATTTTGATCTTTTCGGTTCTTTTAACTGAATATTTCAGCGGCAGAAAATTTTAGTGAAAGCAATCTTAACCCCCCAATTCACCAGCTGCTTTCATATTTTCTGAACATTCCAGCTGACCTTCGTACCCAACATAACATTTTTTTCCCTCCGAAAACAAAAAGGCGTTAAATTTGCCAATGCTATGAAATTTTGAGGCGACGTTTAACTTTAGAAATTTGAAGTCAGTTTAATATCATGTACTATATCATGTATCATCATGATCTGGATGTTAGTTTCTAGACATTTTCTATTAATACGATGTCCTCACTGAATAAGCCAAACAAAATTCTGCTTACAAAGTATTTTGTAAATTTGATGCAAGATTCCGTGATAAGCATACAAAGAATTCTATTTTCGCGATTAATTTTAGATCGAATGCTTCAAGCTTTTTCAGTAGCAACGTGTAAAAAGCAGTCAAACATTAAAATTAATTCAAAATGCTTTTACAAATCTAAGTTATGAGTGTAATTTTGAAGCACTTTGCAATTTTTTATGAGTTAAATCTAATTCACTATCATCTCTTTGTCATTTAGTATTGTCATAATAGAATGATCACCCTCTCATTTCGGAATCTTACACGTCATTGGCCCCAAACTTGTTTTATAAACATGTAGTTTACCCAAACAAAAGAAAATAAAATAGTTCTATCATTGGTCAATTCAGAAATTATCTAACCAATAAGAATGCACTTTCTAGTCTGGCAACTTACATGTTACCAGCCAACAAACTTGTTTTAACATGTAACGTATGAAAGCAAAACAGAAAGAACGAGCTCCTGTCATTGGTAAATTCACAACTAAATGGGCCAATAGGAGTGCTTGCCTTAGTTTGACATCTTACAAGCAATTACCTTCTGAACATGTCCAAAACATGTTTTTATGTAAAACTTGATCACAAGAGGAGATAAAACGCTCTGTGGTGGCAACAGGCTCATCATTTATCTTTGGATGATTATCTGAACAACACAAACAAGGTTGGTTTTACGCTAATGAAAATTTCGTGATTTTCCTTCGATAAATTTAGTGTAGCGTTTTTCTTTATAAGTAATGAATACATATTTTTGGAAGTAGCCAACGTATTTAGAAAGTAATCTGCCAGAAGGGAACTTTTTTATTTTAAATTGTACAACTGTGAGAACTCAAGGTTTATTCATACATTTAAGGTTTCTTTTGTTTGATTATCATTTCAATTTAATTTACAAACAAGTTAGGTTAGTTAAAAGTATCGAATACATTTTTCATGAAGTCGCTAAATTCCCGAAATTAAGCGCATGAGTGATCGACACGACTTAGCGCACGAGTGATTGTCTTTTTTTTATTCGTTAAAAGCTGCAGATTGGTAGCTAAAAGCTCATTTTATCAAATAATTTAAGCCAGAGAACGTTTCACAGATTTTAATCATGTTTAACCCTAATGTTACATGTCCAAATTGTGATCTCCTGCAATAAGGTACATTGTACATAAGGTACATGAATTGTAATCGAGCGTATTCACATAAATTTTAAAAGAAAATAAGTGTTAACAGATGAGGTCGAACAATGTTTTCGGTGACTCCATGTAATCATCATCAAAATTGAAAAAGTGAAAATAAACAAAGGGACCAATTCAGTCTTTCCAAAGAATATTCTATCAAGTAAGTCTTATGCAATTTTATTTTACATTGAATAAACTCGTGCATGTTTACAGGTTAAACGATGATGCAATCCTCTATGAATATACTGCTGACTACAATAATATGTGTACTGTTGATCACTTTGTGTTCTGCGAATGACAACAACAGCAGCAGCAAACCACATGACAAAAAGGTAAACACACTTAACCAAATGTTATTTATATTAGTATTCATATGAATCAAACAACATGCGAATGACTCACTGACCTACCCGAAATGGTGGGTGGGTGGGTGGGTGAGTGAGTGAGTGAGTGAGTAGTATAGGGAGGGGGTGATCCGGGCTCAGCTCCCCGGGCCCGCGAAAACGCTTATTTTGACAACTCCCGAACGCCCTAGTTACCAGCCCCCAGGGCTCATTGCAATTCGCCCTGGGGGCTGGTAACTAGGGCGTTCGGGAGTTGTCAAAATAAGCGTTTTCGCGGGCCCGGGGAGCTGAGCCCGGATGCACCCCCTCCCTATACTACACGGTGCTGCCCAATTGAAGAAATGTAAATCCCTTTGTATATACACCCCCATGGATGCACCATTTCAGTTCGTTAAGAAAGCACAGGGCTGGCGTGGTTGGCTTCACAGCTATAAAATGACCGTTCCTGTCGACTATCCAATTCACGATCTAGATTTATTTTATCAAGAGAACAAACCTGCTATAGTTCGAACCATAGTTAGAGAGATTACAGACCTCGGCCCCATCAAAGTGAATTTTACATTCTTAGTTCACTTTTCAAAGGAAGGAGCCGACGGGACACAAAGAATGACCCACTACTTTAGTCAAGTAAGCCCTCTCATAATAACACACTTTTATCAAGCAGCAGTCAACGATCAACTGCAGGCTGTTATCAACTCAAACAAGGAAGAAGTAGCCAGATGGGTAAACATGGGTTCAGGCTGGGTTATCGAAAGAGTTGAGTACGTCTTTCTTGATTTCTCAAGATATCAAGCCATCAGAGGTGGTTCTTATATTCCTCTTCCTCCAAAGCTCAAAGCAAAACAGGCCATCATAAACATCAAAAACACAGATAATCAATGCTTTCGATGGGCTTTGCGAGCTGCGCTCTTCCCCCCACAAGATATGAGGAACACAGGCAGGCCAAGCAAGTATCCGACAGAGGATGGCTTAAACTTCACCAACATCTCTTTCCCTACTCCCTTGCATCAAATCTCTGAAGTAGAAAAACTCAATAACCTCGCAATAAACGTCTTTTGCTGGCATAACGGTAACACAACAGTCCTTAGAATTAGTGAAGTACAAGATCCTGAGATAAGACGAGTCAACCTTATGCTGATAACCAATGAAAACAACACGCACTACTGTTACATAAAAAGCCTAAGCAGGCTTCTTCATAGCAATTATGAGGCAGGCCGAAAGATTCATTTCTGCGAAAGATGCCTTCAAGGATTTAAATCGAAAGATGTTCTCGACAAACATCTGACTGACTGCAGAGGTATCAAAGGCAGGCCGGTTCGAACCGAAATGCCCAAAGATGGCGAAAACATCCTGCGTTTCGAGAACTACCAGAATCAGATGAAAGCGCCTTACGTTATCTACGCCGACTTCGAAAGTCTCGTTACAAAAATCGACACGTGCAAGCCAGACCCAAAAGAAAGCAGCACAACCAAAACCGCAGTTCACACGCCATGTGGATTCTGTATGATGGCTGTTCGCTCTGATCTCAAAACAAAAGGCCCATACTTATACAGAGGTGAGGATGTGGTGAAGCAGTTTCTCCATTACATACAATTGTTAGAGAGGGAGATAAGAGACGAACTTCATCACAAGAAGCCCGTAACAATGACACGAGCAGACTGGGAAGACTTCAACAATGAAAACTTCTGCAGCATTTGTGATCATTGTCTCTACAAAGAGAACTTCAACGACTCTATCGATCTCTACGATCCGAACACGGGAGCGTACGCCGGTCTTGTTCATCACAAAACCAACAAATGCTACACCAATGCATTTAAAAGCTACATCCAAAACGAAGAAACAGGGCGTTTGGAGGCGTCACCCTTCATAGGCCCAAGAAACAAAAGGCAACAAAAAACAAAGCCCATCTTTGAGCAAGTTGATTGCCTCTTCTGCGGTGAGTCTCTTGTACGAGATTACATGAGAGACGCTGTTTTAGATCACTGCCACATAACAGGCAAGTATCGAGGTGCTGCTCACAAAGCTTGCAATCTGAATCACTTCAGAATCAACCCTGAACAAGTGAAAATCCCTGTTATCTTTCACAACTTGAAGGGCTACGATGCACATCATATCATGAGCGGCATAGCTGAAGTACAATCTGATCTGAAGTGCATCCCAAACAACATGGAGAAGTACATTTCTTTCTCTCTGAGCAACTTAAGGTTCATTGACAGCTTGCAGTTCATGGGCTCGAGCCTCGATAGCCTGGTTAAATCAAACGAACCAGAGTCCTTTACAATCATGGCAAACCATCAAAAGGACCCCAATAAACTCAAGCTCCTTCTGCAAAAAGGAAACTATCCATACGAGTACATGGACTCTTGGAGGCGGTTTGATGAGAAGTCACTCCCAGAGAAGAGCGCGTTCTATAGCGAGCTTAAAAAGGAAGGCATCTCAGATAAGGAATACACTCATGCGCAGAAAGTGTGGGAGACGTTCGAATGTAAAGACCTCGGCGAGTATCATGATCTTTACCTAGAGACAGATGTACTCCTCCTTGCAGATGTCTTCGAGAACTTCAGAAAAACATGCCTCAAGCACTACAAACTTGACCCTGCGCATTACTATACAGCACCGGGCCTCAGCTGGGATGCTCTTTTGAAATACACAGGAATCAACCTAGAACTGCTCACAGACATAAACATGCACCTCTTTGTCGAAAAGGGCATGCGTGGCGGCATTTCAATGGAGAGCAGGCGCTTCTGCAAAGCGAACAACCCTTTTCTTGATGACCACAACCCAGATCAAGAAACAAGCTACATCATGTACTTCGATGCAAACAATCTTTACGGTTGGGCAATGAGTCAACCACTACCTGTTAGCAACTTTCAATGGTGCAGAGTTCATCCAACACAAGACCAAATCATGAAGTGGTCCCCAAACAGAAAGATTGGCTACATCCTTGAGGTTGATCTAGAATACCCCGAGGAGTTGCACGATGGACACAATGCCTATCCTCTAGCACCAGAAAAGCACAGAGTCGCAAAGTCATGGATGTCTCCTTATCAAAGGGCATTGATAGAGGGACAGGCAGAGGATAAGACAGAGAAGTTGCTCCTAACCCTCAAGAACAAAGACAGATATGTTCTACACTACAGGAATCTTCAGCTTTACCTAGAGCTAGGCATGAAGTTGAAAAAGATTCATCGAATCCTCAAATTCGAGCAGAAGCCTTGGATGGAGCCTTACATAAGGCTGAACACAGAACTAAGAAAGCAAGCCACTTCTGAGTTCGAAAAGAACTTCTTCAAGCTGATGAACAACTCTGTCTTTGGCAAGACCATGGAGAACCTCAGAAAACGCATTGATATGAAGCTTGTTCGCGCGAATGAGACAGACAAGTTGAGAAAGCTTATCTCAAACCCACTGTTCGCCAGAGCAACAGTCTTTGGTGAAAATCTTGCAGGGATTCAAATGCACAAGGACAAAATCTTACTCATACGCCCAGTCTACACAGGTATGTGCATCCTTGATCTTTCTAAGACTCTGATGTACGACTTCTACTATAAGTACCTCAAGTATAAGTACGGCCCACGCGTAGACCTACTTTACACAGACACAGACAGTCTGCTTCTAGAGATCAAGACAGAGGATGTCTACAAGGACATGGAGAATCGCCTCGATGAGCTCTACGACACAAGTGACTATCCCAAGGACCACTTTCTTCACAGCCAGCTAAACAAGAAGGTCATTGGCAAGATGAAGGACGAGTGCGCTGGCGCCCCTATCTCTGAAGTGATCTGCCTGCGCTCAAAGATGTACTCAATCATGCTTGGCAGTCAGAAGAACATCAAGAAGGCGAAGGGCACCACAAAGGTTGTCACAGAGAAAGAGATCACACACCAGAACTACAAAGACGCCCTCTTCAGAAAGGAGGCCTTCAAACACGGGATGGACATGCTTCGAAGTGTGAATCACCAGATCTATGGCGTGCATCTAAACAAGACAACACTCTCGCCCTTTGATTCAAAGCGCTGGATAAAAGACGATGGCGTCCATACGCTTGCATATGGTCACAAAGACACCGGAGGCAACTGAGTGCCCGCCGGCACAACCATCAACTCCTCACGGACAAACCCGCGCTTGGGGCCGTCGTACAGATAATACACAACAGGCGTATCTGGCTTGGTGACAACCTTCTCGATGTTGTAGACTTTCAAGGACCAGATCGGATCTGTCGCCCGTCGACTACCGCCTTCTAGCTCACCGGGGTAATACAGATATCTCACACTAACCCTAGGTGGGAGCTTCTTTTCATTCACCCCAACAGGTCTAGCATATGGGGTAGCTGGCTTGGCTGAGGTAGCTTTCTCTTTGATTGCTTGAGCAGGCTTCTTTCCAGTTAATCTTGTTACTTCATTGTTCAAGGCAGAGATAACATCTGGCAATCTTTTAACCCAAGCAGTCGAACGGCCAGAGGGCAGATTCATTTCAACTGCGTACTGGTAACCAAACAATCGTTCAGCTAGGGTTCTGTTGAATCTTTCAACAATCCCTTGGTCTCTGTGGATATCAACGCGTCCACGACGAATGGTTGTTTTATGAGCCCCAGTCTCTTTAGTCACAGCCCCCATAAACTCTGTTCCCGGATCGACTTGCAACAGTTGTGGCCATTTCAAAGGTCCGCGCCTGTAAATACGTGTAAGCGCCTTCGAAACTTCATCAGACTCTTTCGAAGTCAAGGGCTCTGCTGCTTTGTAACGGCTTGCTACATCAACAACTGTCAAAGCATATTTGTAAATCTTTCGCCCGTGGGGCAGTTTGTCGTGTGGCAAAAACAGTAGATCCGCTTGATGCACCGCATTAGGAGTTTGAACATCAAACTTTGGTCGAGGGATATGGCGTGGTGCGGGGAGATATACTTGCCAAAGAGCTTGTTTGACGAGCCATTTCTTTGCCACCTCTTCAGAGACCTTGGCTGCTGCAGCTAGCTTTTTGACAGCAGCAAGGCCTTTCCAATAGCCTTTGGGGCCGTAATAGACCTTTGAGAGTTTAGCCTCCATATACATATATGTATTTATAAAAAGCGAAACGCTGCATAGCCAAGAGCAAGGGCACCAGTGCCGATAAACAAGAGTTCGCCTTGTTTCTGCTGTGGGCCTGGTTTATAAAAGTCAGAGAACTCGGGCTCTTTGGGGAGTGTTTGAATTCGTTCCTCTGTAGGGTGTGTTTGGTTGTAGAGCACTAGAGCTTGGTCAGTGTCTTGAAAGTTGTGTTTCGCTTGATCTTTGATCCGATCATTGCTGGCAATCCAGTCGAGGAGCTTTGTGCGGTCTTTCTGATATTTAGCGTAGGCCGCTTGATAGGCCTCTAACGCCTTGTCGTGTCTGATCTTCTCATCCAGAGCGGCTTTCCCACTGTCGCCGGAAAGATATTTTGCGAGATAGTTGCCTCCAGTGAAAGCAGCGGCATTCAAAATTGCCCCACCAACCATAATAGCGATTGAGGCCATCCCTGTATATACATATATGATTTACATTGAGGCAGGGAGGATCTTCTGGTCCTCGAGGTATTTCTTGAGAGCTATGCTCCCAGCCATGGCAGCAGTGAACTTCACGTAGTTCATGAGACTCGAGCTGGGGTCGGCTGTGAGATTTTCCTTGACGACCTTTTTGCCAACCCAGCCAATAGTTGCGACAAGACCAGTTATTGTGGCCGCATCAAGAACAGCTTTCACGAGCTTGTTGTCAGACATGGTGTATATTTATGGTTTTTATTTCTCGTCTTCACTCTCGTCTTCACAGAATTTTTTGTGAAACTCAAGTGCCTGCTGTCTCATCTTTTCATCGTGTGCAGCAAGTTTCCTTTGTCTTCGCTCCTCCCTATACTTAGCAAATGCCCTTTCTCTTTGCTCCTCCAGATACTTAGCAAGTTTCCTTTCTCTTTTCTCCTCCACACGCTCAGAAAGTCCTTTCCTTTCTCTTTGCTCCTCCACACGCTCAGAAAGTCCCTTATGTCTTTGCTCTTCCTCTTCATAGCGTTTCTTACATGCATTGTTGATTGTGCTGAAGAGGGCGTAGGTATTGCAAGCCCAAAGATAACCGGCGATAGCCCAGCCAATAAAGTCCACAAAGTCGTTAGTCCGCATGGTATATATATATATATATATTTTTTTTTTTACTCCATTTCTCGAATTCTTCGTCTCGGTGGTGGGGGAGCTTGAACTTCATTCACCACTACAGGAGCTGGGGTCGGGGCTTTGCGTCTAAGTGTATTCATAATGGCCTCGCGTTGGTAATATAGGCCCCAAGCGGATATAATTACCCCGACAACACCAAGAATGAGAAATGCTGAGTTGCTGCTAGCTTCTTCATTTGCCGAGTTTGGGGTAGGCTCGTTTGTTGCTTTAGCAGCTTGTGCTTGTGCTTGTTTTTTTGCCTCTCTTGCCAGGCGGTTGCGCTCAGCAAGCCTTTTGCCAGAAGCAACACGCCCAGGGTTTTTGGCTGGAGCAGTCTTTGGGGTATCAGAGGTAACGTGTGTTGCTGGTGCGACTGTTTCTTCAGGCACCGTCTCGAGTGGTTGAGCGGCCATAGTGGGTGTATATATATGTAAATTTTTATTTCAAACCTTCGTGGTTTCTGCCAGGTTCCTGTCAGGTTTCTGTCAGGTTCCTGCCAGGTTCCTGTCAGATTATGTGTCAAAAACTTCATCAAAACATGTGTCAACTTCATCAAAACCCTCGAGTGGATAACCTTCACCGTCTCTGCTTGGGTGTACAGGTGGAGCAGGTTGAAGGGGCAACTCTTCTGGCTCCTTTTTGAAGTCGATGTGTTTTGTAGTGATCAAAACAGCATTGGCCAAGGCCAAGAAGCGCCCACAACGCAGTGCAAGGTTTCCAGCAAGAGATGAAAGTTCCTGGTTAATCATGTAGTCATTTTTGAGTTCTTTCTGCAAAGCCTCCACATCGTCAATCTTAACAACCATGCCGGCGCCTTTGGTTGCGAACATTATAACGCTGTCAATCAGAGACTCGGTCGTCTTGTTACCGACATAGGCTTCATACCTTTTGTAGTACTTTTCAACCTCTTTATCCGTCAGGCGTTTCACCTGCTCGTGTGTGAGCTGGGCACCGATGGCCTCTTTTGATTTGCCGGTTGAAACAAGGACTGCCAGTTTCTCGCGTTGAGCTGGAGTGTCTGGACCTGTTAATACTTCAGGAATCGCTGATGGCAAGGTGCTATCCGGGGTTGCCTCTAGCAGCTGCATGATTTCATTATCAAATGCGGCGTCTTCTTGGAGGTTTGTTGCCATTGCGTATGCGTGTATATATGTGTTTTTTTTATTTTTCAATTATTCTCTTGATGTCAGGCAAAAGACTTTCAACCTCACGTATAAGCCCCGTCATGGTGGCTGGGCACACAGTGACTTTCAAAGGATAGCGGTTAAGAAGCATGAGGCGCAGATCGTCCTCGCCAGCGGTTTTGATTATCTGTATTTGCATCTCCTCCGCATGACTCTGCAATTCACCAAGAAGCTGTGAAAAGACCGTGAGCTTGTGGATACTGGTTGAGGTGTTCATGGTTCAGCGTATATATATATATGTTATGTATTTATTTTTTTCACTTCAACCCCATATGGGTGTCGCAGAGAGAAGACTAGGTGAGAAAACTTGTGCCCCTTTAATTTTGCAATCAACTCTTTGTACTCCTCGTGTGAGAGCTCACCGGCATAGTCGTCGAAGATGGCCTTCGTTGTTTTGCTTGATGGGGTGTAAAAAAGCACAATCGCTGCAACGTTTTCCCTAAAGGGTTTCGCAATGCTGGTTAACTGTTGGGTTAGCACCCACACTGACAAACCGCTGTGGCGAGCACTGAACCCTAGTTTCACAAGTTGACTCGTGCGGCCTTTCACATCCTTCGAAGCAGCACAGTCATCGAGCACAAAGAGTGTGTTTGTCCCGTCGAAGAAATAACTGGCTAAAGTTAACCATGCTTCAATCTCATGCTGCTGACAGTCTATCACGAAAATGCGTGGCTCCTTGTCCACGAAACCGTCGTAGGTCTTGTTGTGGACAAATGTTGGGCAGAAGAGAACAATATAGTCAAACTTGCCCCTGAAGGGGCCACGCAGCTGATTCAGAATATATTGTGTTTTACCAGAGTTAGTCGGCCCGATAATTAGTGCATTGAATGGCAGCTTTCGTGGGTCCATTCTCTATATACATATATACATCATATATATATATGTGTTTAGTACTGAACCGCCTGCAGCTGCTTGTCCATGATGTTCATCTGTGAGTCGCTGATCGTGTAGATGTGGCAGTGCACGTTTCCCGAGCCGGAGGTTGTCCTTTCGATCTCAAGATGTACGCCGTCCTTTGTGTTGACGAGGCGTTGGCCGTTGCCATGTAGGGTTGTATCAGCCATTGATCTAAGGTCGATAAGGAGGCCGAACTTGTTGCCCCTGAGATATTTAGTCAGATTCATGTTGGGCCTGCCATCGCCCTTAGCTTTTACGTTAAAAAGGCGACTGACTTCCCTCCACATGTCGGTCCCGTTGATGCCTTCGTTGTAAATCCTATTGGGGGAGCCGTTTATGGTGACATTAACTTTGGTTATGTCTGGGTTGAAGTATTTTTCTGAGTCCCGGGCTCCTGCCGTGTAGGGTTCGATGAATAGCAGAAGGATGGCTTTCAGTGACCTGCGCTGCGGGTTCACCCTGAGATTCAGCCGAGCGTCTGAACCCTTCGAGAAGGGGACCACTTCCTCTCGCATGATATGGTCGTAGGCAAACTCCTTTCCGCTAGAGTATACACTTGTTGCCTCGTCAGCCAGCTGCTTACTTCGGATTGTCTCGTACTCAAGCTGGATATTTGTCAACTTGTAGACAAGCTTGCTTGTATCCGAACCCCTGACAACTTGAGAAGCCTGGGCGAGCGTTATCTCGAATGTCAAATCGTTGTAGAGTGCTTGTGGGTACATGACACCATGGTCTGTTATAATCTGGTGGTCAAGGTTGATGCGGTATTTGTTTTTGTAAATGGTCTCCAGTTTGTTTTCCGCATCCACGCCAGAGGTCTTCTTGTCGCCGGCACTAGAGCGAATCTTACTCAAGTCTACACTCTGGATGCCCTCGGGGAGCATGTTATCTCTCTTATCAACAGAGAGGAATAGATCCTCAAAGATTTTGTAAATATCGTACCCAACGGTGTCCTGGACAGTGGTGGCGGCAAACTTCACAACAAGCCTGTCAACTAGTGCTCTGGAGACATTTTGTACAAGATAGTTGTTTGCGTGGCCGCCGGCAAGGTCGATGTTAAAGAGCAAGGCAAGCGAGCCCGACACGATAACCTCCTGTTCGTTGAGCTTGGGCACCGTAACGTACAGGGTCTCGCCGGGATTGGCTGAAGTGCGTTCAAAGGTGATGCGCTTTACGGTGCGTTCTGCTTTCATAGCACCAAGAATCTTCTCTGCGTTCGTTGGGAGGAGGTTGGGTTGCACGGCCATGGCCAGAGTATATATATTTATAAATTTATATTTATATATATACTCTGGCTATGGCAGAAGGCGGATATGACTATGATCCAACTGGCGAGAACGAGGACCAGGGGCTTGACTGGCGGCTTGACCACGATGATGACGACGAAGAAGAAGAAGTTGACACAACAGCCCCCTTTCAACCGGGAGCTGCACCCACCCCATATCATGGCGGTGAAGAGCATGAAATGCATAAAATGCCTCGCGAACAGAGCGGCTTAGATTCTGAAGGCATCCCTCCGCTTGAAGGCGACTTCTTAGATGCAACGGAAAAAGCATCTAGAATCGATCAAGCTATTGACTGGCTTAAAAGCCGCTTTCCAAAAATAAATCTCAGCCGAATAGACCCTATTGGTTTCGGTAGAAAAAAAGGAAACGAAGGCAGAATTGTTACCTTTGGCCCGAGGGGTGGCGAGAAGCCCATTTTCAAACAAGATAGGTCTGGCCTTCTTAAATAATTCACAGACAAGTTCGAAAGGGCTCTTGGCCCAAGCGCTGAAGAGATCATCGTTGAAGACAGAACATCAATAAGGGAAGAAGAACAAAGTCTAAGAGAGGAAGAAAAACAACTGAAGGAGGCGGAAAGAATTAATGCTGAACTGAAAAAAAGAACAGACAATCTACAAACCCTATCTCTAAGACTCGAAGAAACTAGAGAGAGAAGGGACAATTTAGAAAAAGAACAAGGCTCTAATCTTGAAGCTCAAAACAGAATAGATGAGATGAAACGCCTGGAAAAAAATTATCAACGTGATATAGAAAATGAGAATAAAACAATAAAAGCACTTCAAAAACAAAAACAAGATGAAGACAAACTGCAGGCAAAGGTTGCTAAAAGAAAGGCAGCACTCTCTAGCAAAAAGAAAGAAAGAAATACCCTCGAAGCAAGACTGAACTCCACCAAGCCGCTGGATGAGTTAAACGAACAAGAGGCTGATCTTGTACGACAAAACGAGGAAGACCGACGCGTGATAGAGGATGAGAACACTTCTCCCTCTGACAGAGAAGCCGCGGAAGCCCGAGTTGCTGAGCGAGAAGAAGAACTGGCAAGACTAAGAACACAGGTTCAGGAAAGAGAAGAAGCCTTGCCTTTGAGAGAAAGGGTCAAAAATATCTTCAAGAAATATGGCTGGACCCTTCAAGCAGTTGTTCTGGCTGCAGGTCTAGTCATAGGCGCTGTGACGATTGCTGCAATGAATGGTTTAAAGGCCGGCACCAAGGCTATTGGCAATGGGCTTAAAGAAATAGGAAATAAGGTTGCCTCCATTCTGCCAGGCTTGATCGGTTCGATCGTGAGCTTTATCTTCAAAACAGCCGGTCAGGTTATCTCATTCCTTGGCGAGCACGCCTGGCTGCTGATCCTTGCCGTTGTAGGCTTTATGATTGAAAGGATCAGCAAGCGCAGGAGATAATTATCTCATCCAGGCAAGAAAGCCTGCCAAAGCAAGCGCGCCCGCGCCAATGAGCGCCTTGTTTACATCATGATGCGGCTCGATCTTAGTCTCTTGTGTTGGGGGTGGTGTTGGTGTGGGCTGTGGAGTGGGCTGTGGTGTGGGGACTGGTTTTGGGTCTTTTGGAGCTATGCCCTGTGCCTGTGTGGCCTGTTTGTGAATCGGGTTCGATGGGTGGCTGTTTGGTGGATTAATCTTTGTCGGCCCTCCGTCCATGGGGCGAAGGGAGGCTTTTTTTGAGGTAAGATTGACATCATTGTTAACACCCAGCTTCATCCCTTGCGTTGCCTGCATAAGATTGTTGTTGTACCCCACCACGCTCTCTGTGTTGATAACCATGCGTGACGGCATCAGCCAGCTCCCAGGGGCAACTACAAAGTTTAGCCACACTTTCGTTGCTTGGATAGCCTGCTGATAATGCTGTACGCTCTTAGATATGTCGTTTAGTCTTATGGCGTCCTCTAAGAGTGTGAGGAATACTCTCTGCGTTTCGAATGCTCGGCCTCCATTCCCAAGAATGCTGCTGCGAGTGTTTGCTTGTGCACCCAGAATGCAGTACACAAAGGCCTCGATTGACTGATTCATACGCGCGAGCCCTGGCTGTGTTAGCCCTTGTGCATAATTCGGCACAAAGTGCTCGAACTGACTAACAGCGCCCTGGTCGTTACGAACGAAGTATATGCCGTTTGCACGATAGTTTGGGTCTTTTCTGTCTGTCACACGCTCGTCATCAAACAGGGCTAGATCGGGATCAGGATAGTCGTAATCAGTAGAACTGGGCCCACCATATGTGACCCAAATGTACACATTGCCAAGACCGTGATTTTTGCCGTATGTGAAACGGAAGTCAGAATTGGGGTCTACACCGAACTCTTGGCAAATCCTCTTGTATGCGTCGATGTTGAACTTGTTGTCTTTCTGGTTGAATGTGGGGTCGTCTGGCAAAGCACTCACGCTCTGTTCCCCACCCAGCTTGTAGAGTATTCGTCTTGTTGTGAAATAGACGTGAAACCTGTAAAATGATCGGAGCTGCGGGGTTAGGGAGAGAGTCGAGTTCTTATCAAACAGAAGGTCGCGCGAGATCCCGCAGCCGGTTGTTGCACACCACAGAGCAAAGTTTAGTTGTTGTGGCCAGAAACTCATATGCGGGCCGCCGAGCCACTTTCTCCCATATTTTGCGGTTGTGAACGAAATCTGTGTGTCTCTGAAAATGTTTCTGTATTTCGTTGTGAAATAATCAGTTGGCGTGACATAGATCTTTTGCGCTTCGTCGTTCAAGACAGAGCCAATCATCATGTCTTTATCGATTGAGGTGGAGAAATCAACAGCCGGGATCGGTTTTTGTGTGTTTCGGTTTAACGTCAACTGATAGGGGAAACCGCCAATATACTCTAAACCAAGCGCGTGTTTCAGGGCTTGTGTCCAATTCTTGTGCGGTATGTCTGAGGGCATAGCCCAGGAGCCATGCCCCTCTGAGAAAAGAACTACTGCTGTGGCTTTGTACTTTTCGTCGAAAGAAACTTCTGTTGTAAATCTTGACATATCAGCGTGCGGGAAACGCCTTTTGAAGTCTGAAATAGCCTTAGCCTTGGCGGCTGTAGAGAGTTTTTCAGCCTCCGGAGAACTCAGCCAAGCAAGTTGCGGATTTACTGTGGGTGGTGTTGGCTGTTTTTTGCTAATATACCTGCTCTGTTGGGGATAGAGGGGATTTTGGGGACGAGGAAAAAACGGGGGCGGAGGTCCGTAATCGTGGCCGCCAATGTCTAGACCGAGATTTGAACCAGGATTAAAACCACCAGGGCGTCTGCCAAACATGATTGAATATATATATTTAAATTTAATATATATATATATATTCAATCATGGTTGTGTTAACAATCGTCGCACCTTCGAACCCTCACACCATCTACTTCGACCACCCGCTTCAGAAACCGAGTTACATAAGACTTGTTTCTTGTTCATTTTACAACTCGTGGCATAATTTGAAAGAAAATGCAACTATTTCAACAACAATAGATAGCTCCAATGGATCAACTCCAAACGTGACATTACTTCAAGGGCATTACACCATTGATAGTCTAGCGAAACAATTTAACGACTTATCCACCCAACATAGAATAAAATTACAATTATCAACTACTATAAATACACCAGTCGGCGCGATGGTCATTCACAATGGAAGTAATGTAAAGTTTAGTGACAATCTGGCAAATTTACTTGGCATAAGAGCTGTATTGTTTCTAGTAACATACGTCAAAGGATTAACATCACCAAGCACTTACTTTATCCACTGCGATCTGGTTGATAAAGAACAGAACCTGTTCAACGGTAAGCCTTCGACTGTATTGGCTAAATTTGATCTTCGAGGTGAGCCATATGAGAAAGTTTTCTATGAATCAACACAGCAGAACATGCGTGACGTCTCGTCTGGTGATTATGTAAACAGCATAACACTGTCTGTAAGGGATGAACACAATGCCCTTTTTGACTTCAATAACATGCCCCTTGAATTTGAACTTGAGATCAATTAAAAAATATATTATATATATACCCCCTGATGATGAGCTCGACTAACGTGTTGCCATCAGCTCCTGAATACAGCGAAACTCCATCTCTTTACCCAGACTTATCCAACGGTGAAGGCTTCAGACTCAAAAAAATCTCTGACTTGCAAAAGGAGCTTGAGTCGGAGGCGAATCATTACAGACAAGTTGCTAAGAAATACAAGCGAACACATACAATTGTTCACGGAACAGCAGTAAGTTTTGGTTTTATTTCTACAGGCTTGTCTACAGCCACAATCGCCACAGCTCTGAGCGGAGTTGGGCTCATCGCCAGCCCGGTTATTGCCGGCGTGGCAGCTATTACAGGTTTTTCAGCGGCCAGCCTAACTATGCTTAACAGGCGGCTTCAGAGAAAAATTACTAAACACGAGAAAATATACACACTCGCCCTTGCAAAACGAAACTCTGTCTTTGAGCTGGTTTCAAAAGCTCTAACTGACAAGCGTATCAGCGATTCAGAATTCAAAATAATCCTCCGTGAAGTTGAGAGCTATTATGAACTTAAGAACGAAATACGCTCTGGTGAAGCAAAACCCTCACAAAACAAACAAACTCAAACTCAAACGCCAGATCTTGACAAGATCAGAAAAGAAATCCGCAAGGAAGAACAAGAAAAGATTCAAAAAAAACTCAATCGTCTTACCGCTGTGTCCAAGTCAGATTTGAAAGACTAAATTCGGGTTTCTCGCTTTATCTAACAAAAGAACGCAATTGCGTGACAAAGCGTGACACATGACGTGACATTGTGCGTGACTGTCACGCGTGACATTGCGTGACACATAACAAAAAGGGACAAAACCCTCGTCAGGGGGTGCTCTGGTGGCTGTTTCGTTTTGCCTAGCCTAGGCTAGGACTTAACTCCGGACAAGGGAGTTGTCTCTTCCCATTTAGCCTCTGGGAGCGAGGTTGAGTTCTCCTAGGAGATCTCTGTTCGAGCACCCCCCTGTATCAGTTGGGCCGGGGCTGGTTCACCAGGGGGTCACTAACTGACGCAGCAACCCCACTACCCCTGGTCTGACATCGCATTAGCCGTAAGCAGGATTCAGTGGGGGCCAGCCACACCTCCCTGAGCTATACCGAATTACAGACTTACTATAATATATGGTGCGAACAGGTCTTTTATACTCGAGCGAATTGCCGTGCTTTCACATGTGGTAACTCATAAAGAACTACGCATGCGTAAATATAGCCGAAAAGTTGTATTTTTCTAAATATGGGCTTTACATAATGGATACCGGAAGTCACGAGATCGCCAAATTGAAAAAATAATTGTATTGTATTGTATAAACATGACTGACTTCACCGCTCGGCTCAAGGAACTTGACAAACAACACAATTTTGCCATCCTTCGCTCGCTATATGGCAGCGATTATAGGAAAGAAATACACCGCTTGGGTCTGCCGGAAAAACTTTGCCATATCTACGAAGATATGGGGTTGGCAGAGATGGGAAAACAATATCTACAAGAACATTATAACGACTTGCAGCGTGAACGTTGGGCCCGAAGATTGTACAAGAGGGCTTGTTATGATTGTGGTGGCTCATTTTTGCAATCAAGCGATTCTTGTGAACTTTATTGCAAAAAATGCGGTCGTGTGGAAGTGCTAGAGGATTATGCTCCGACATATACGGATCAAAACACTTTGTACAAACCAAGACAAAGGCAGTCGGCACGGTGTTATGCGTTTGGGTACGCTTTAACACGAATTAACAAAAGGATTGGATTGTCTATCGACCAAATAAATGAGGTGAAACGTATTTTCAAACATATACAAGCTCGGCTTCCGAGAATCTCTTATATGTTTGTGATCTACAAAATCCTGGACATTACAACGCCGCTTGAAGACCCACAACGAGCGATTGTAAATTACCTGAGGCAGCAGATGTCAAAGAATATGATAATTAAAAACACCCGTTTATGGAGCAACGCTTTCAAAGATCTTGAGTAAGCGCCTCCGCTTTCTCAATAAGAAAGGCTTCTAACATAGCACTGTCATCGCCGATGTTGTCTTCAAAAGTTTCACCAGGTATGGTTTTCTCAAGGTGTTTTTGATTTGATAAATTTTCATGTATTTTTCTGCGAAGCCTTGCCAAGTTCTCGTGAAATCGTTCGACCTTCGGTTGAATACTGTTCAAAAATCCCTCATGCTTGACAATTTCAAGCTCTGTGACTTTCAACAATTTCCATGCAAATAAAGCAACCGGCTTCGGCCCCTCGTCTGGAGCAAGGAAAGCCTTTTTCATTCTGAAGTAACGTAAAAACTCTTCATCTACGTATTCTTCGTTGAACGACATTCTGACCACACCGTAAGAACACCAGAGGTCTTTCTCGGCTATTGAAGTCATTATTTTCTCAAATGTCTGAGTTTCTTCAAGAGCGCCAATGTCAATAAGTTTACTTTGATTGCGTGTAAGCTTTTGTTTTGAAAACAGATAACATATGCCCCAGGCAAGCACTGTGTGATCTTTTGTCTGGTAAATATTTCCGCCGTTTAAAAGATTATTATGATTCGAACTTGGCTCTATCTGGTTTATAGAACACATTCTGAAGTAAGAATCGACAAAAAGGCCTTTGTTGACCCTTTCCCCACTAAACACAAGGCCAGTTTGTATCTGGGGTTTATAATAACTAGGCACTCGAGTCATGGCTATTTTCCGCTTGAAAGGACATTTGAACTCCAAAAGAATTAAATTATTATCTTTGTCAAGATAATAGCCGTCAGGGCTGCATATAATCTTTCGAAACAATGGATGATCTGTTGCCAGATTGAGGGATACAGAATGGGCAAATACTCTAGCAGAGTGCTTCTGCTCAAAATATTTACGGGCAAGCGGTTCGAACAGATTGCCCCAGGTACAGGCCGTATTGCTATGCATGTCTGATGGCTGTAATTTTTTTAAAAGCAAGCTCTTTGGTGTTTCAAAGGGTGAAACTCCGATCAAGGCTGCAATTTCGGATGCCCCAAGAGTATTTTGTCGATAACTCACCCAGTCGGCGCTCTTTTGTTTTAGACCAGTGTTCCTCGATTTGAGAAAGTTCAAGAACGCTTGTGTTGTCGTCATCATTGATATACGAAGGGAAAGTGTTTATTCAATTGGTAAAACCCGAGCATCTCTATTCGAAACGCTGCGAGCGGTGTCTTGCCTTCGATGAAATCCGCAACAAAGCTTGCATTACGGATCCTGTGTAAAGGGTCAAGATCATTCAGGCTTATAAAAGTTTTTTGTTCATGTTCTTGCTCATCAAACCATGCATTCAGCTCATGCTGGCTGATGTTTGAATTTGCAAGGACATCTCGAATAACCACCGGGGGTGGTGGTGGTAAAACCGCCTCATGTTCATGAAGAGCACGAAGGTTTCTTCTAAAAAGCGGGCAACCCTTATTCATATGATTATAAAACGATGACACGCAAACCATTCGTTGACAGTCGGGGCAGGGGAGTTTTGAATTACTTGCCTTCAGTTGGCGAGCAAATAGTAGCATAGGCATCGTGTATACAAGGGGTAAGCGTTTATTCAATTGGTAATACGCTGCTGTAACGTATCCGATGGATAATATTGTTCTAAAAGTTCAAGAAAGGCACACTGTTCTAATGCTAATTCTTCTAAGAACTGATTTGTATATTGATCTGCATGATGAACAGATTCAAAAGGTTCTTCTGTTAATGGCACTCTTGAACGGCCAGTCCTCCATATATACACTCGGCGTTTTCTTTGAATTTTGTACTGCCTCATAAGACTTTTTTTCCCACGACCCATCGTGAATATAAAAGGGATTTACATTTCTCCAATTGGGCAGCACCGTGTAGTATAGGGAGGGGGTGCATCCGGGCTCAGCTCCCCGGGCCCGCGAAAACGCTTATTTTGACAACTCCCGAACGCCCTAGTTACCAGCCCCCAGGGCGAATTGCAATGAGCCCTGGGGGCTGGTAACTAGGGCGTTCGGGAGTTGTCAAAATAAGCGTTTTCGCGGGCCCGGGGAGCTGAGCCCGGATCACCCCCTCCCTATACTACTGAGTGAGTGAGTGAGTGAATGAATGGATGAATGAATGAAATTTATATTACTTTGTTTTCTAATGTTTACATCATAGCTGATAGTTCTTCAGACGAATAATGGATTGGTTCTCTCCTCTTATAGG
The DNA here is from genome assembly GCA_022457155.1 of Cladopsammia gracilis. Classification (NCBI taxonomy): domain Eukaryota; kingdom Metazoa; phylum Cnidaria; class Anthozoa; order Scleractinia; family Dendrophylliidae; genus Cladopsammia; species Cladopsammia gracilis. Next base: position 908,582 of record JAJGOT010000116.1, on the reverse strand, counting down.
GTACTACTCAACAGACGTCACCATATGGGTCTTGTGGTCACACTGCTTGTTTCTGTGCACCAGGAATTCCAGGCATCCCAGGAAGCCCTGGATCCTCAGGACCAGCAGGTGCTGTCGGATCACCCGGCAATCGTGGACCTGAAGGACCCATGGGCCCACGAGGAAACAAGGGTGATGAAGGAGCTCGTGGAAAACAAGGTCTATCGGGCCCCAAGGGACCTCAAGGATCCTCGGGTTCAGCAGGACCCCCTGGAAACAAGGGTGATGCAGGTACTCGTGGAAGCCAAGGGCCCCCAGGTCCCAAGGGTGCTACAGGGTCCTTTGGACGTAACTGGAAACAGTGTGTTTTTAAAAATATAAACGATGGAAGGGATTCCGGATTAATTAAGGTAAATACAGCGAAAAGAATCATATCAATCAATATTGAAATAATAAATATAAGGCTTACTTCTGAGATGTTCCTTTGATGTCCTGAATGGACTTTATATTCCGGATGTGAAGGTTTAAAGTACAGATCTTAAAATTAAATTGTGTGGGTCATTAATAGCACTAATAAGACGAATGGAAGGAAATGCTGTAAATAAAAAGAAAAACGGTATACGCGTTAAATTCCCTATTGTCTTAATAGACCTTGAAAGAACATTCTGTACAGACGTTTTTTAAGAAGGAGTGAAACCAACGGTCTTTGAATCAGACCAGCTTGCTCATCATTTTACTCTTTATTCGATTTCGTTTCCTCTGTTGTTTGATATATTTTATTCATTTTTAAAGGAATGTGTTTTCAAGAAAACGTCAGACAACACAGGGCTGCGTGTCTTCTGGAGTGGCAATCTTCGCATTTCTAGCTGTGATGACTGCTGCAGACGATGGTATTTCACCTTCAACGGTGCAGAGTGCTCAGCTCCAGCAGCCATTGATGGTGTAGTCTACATGAGATATGGAACTGGCAGCAGATACAAGAATTTACTCCGCCCACGTCACATCGAAGGAGTCTGTGAGAAAATCCACAAGGGCACTGTGCGCGTGGGATTCTGGGTCGGTAATTGTGCCGGTATGGGTTCTGCTGATGCGTACACAGGCTGGAACTCAGTGTCCCGGATCTACGTGGAAGAAATAGCTCCCCCGCAGGCTTAATAAGAGCAGATTCAGATTTGTTTCAGTTTTAAGGCGCTTTAAACGACTACTATGAACAGACTGATCAATAATAGGTCTAAACAATAGACAGTAAACTCAGCAATTTGAGGATGATCAGCAAGCTGAAGTAAATTGTGATTATCAAAACCAAGCGTTAGAGATTAAATATGTTTCTTGGAAGGTATAGGGTATAAAGCTAATAAAATCTGACAGCAATGTACTCAATGTAAAACAAGAAATCTGCAAATAAAAGCCAGAGGTTAACAAACAAAACAGTGTGTTGTGTGAATTTATTGATGGTAAAGGTTCTTTCTCTACCAAGTCTCTAAATGTATCCCTTTATTCCTGAGGTATCTTCAAGACGGTTTCCATTTCAAGTAAACAAACATACCCACTACTAAATAACTAACGAAAAACAGGAATAAAAAACTTGAAAACAAGCTTTAAGCTGATCGCTCTGAATGATTAAAGTAGGCTGCGCGGATGTTTCTTTGAACAATTTACAGTGCTGAGAAAACACACTAAAGCAAAAACGTTAAGTTAAGACCAGCTCTCCACATTTTAGTTTAGTCTTGATCCGTAAATGAATTCAACCGAACTGTCCTCCCGATCAAGGCTTCCTCTTTGAAAAGGATAGTATGTTTTGTCCTAAGATTGGTAGTTAAGTTAATTCGGACGTACAAGCAAGGTACAATCGTTATCAAAAACCTTCGACCACTTGACTAAATTTTGATTAATTTTGTAGTGCATTAACCCCCTCCCCCCTTCCCACCCCCTATATCAATGTTGGGTGGTGATTGGAGATACCGGGGGCTTGCCAACCGCATGAAGATTGATTTGGGTTCCAAAGTTTAGATCCAACATTGATATAGGGGGCCAGGGGGAAGCGAACATTAGCAATGTAGACTGAAAATTGTTAAAAAGTCAATTAAAATATAGGGTGGTCGAAGGTATTTTGCAAATGATTGTCTGAGAGAGAATTCGCAAAGCGTTGTTTATAAGAAGACGTTACAAACATATATGTATTGATAGGCTATGTTGACAGTATTGACAAAATTTTTTTTTGGCTATATCCCTATAGACATGAAATATTCGGCATTTTATGTGAAATGACGTCATTTTCTAACATTAACCCCAGGTAATATACCGAAGTCTACAATAATCGTTTTTGTTCGGTAATAATTTTGAAATTATTTTTTTTTAAAGCAACACAGACATATAATTAATTGAAAAATAATCAATATCAAGCGAATTCAACCAAGTATTTAACTTTTATCTCATTTGTGGGATCCCTGTGTAATACCAAAGAATTTCCAAAACAAGGAAGTTGTCTTTGACAAAGACACCGCTTTCTTCGCCACCGCTGACGCTCCTATTACTCTTGTCAGAGGAGGTACCATAGCCACCACGAATACCCAGATGATGACAGTACGCTGGCGAGCTTTCCAGTTCACGTATCAAGTGAACGAAAGTGAACGCAAAGAATTACGGCCATGTAAACGCTGCTTCGCAGAATTCATATTGAGCAACAAGAGCTCCAGCAGCTAAATGTCACGCCGTGTCACGCTACTATAATTCCACGATGCTCGCCTATAAACTCAAATAGCTCCATCCACGTTAAACATTTAGCATTTCATGGTATTATTACATAATATACTACTAAAGACAAACATTATCTAAGCTAATTACTGTTTGTAATTTGCCATAGCTGTACATAATTGACGATTCTCAGCGTGACGACGAAACAAAGAATATATGTCACTGAATCTTTTAATGTCACCAAAAAGCGAGAACCGTTGAAATGTAGTTTATTTACCGTCCAAAAATTAACTTTGAGATTCCTAACATGATTATCCTTATTATTTCTCTCTAAGGAGAGTTGACATGCAGTCATATGCGAAAGTAATCGTGAGAAATTAACAATAATCACCGAGCACCGTGCATGAGAATCGTGAGAAGGACACAAACACACCAGCCCTCCCCCCAAAGACATGTTTTGCCGTGTACAAAAATATTCGTTTATTTTGCTTTAATACTTTGTACGTCCACCTTTACTTGTTATAATAGCATCGATTCTTTTAGGAAAACTATCGATTAAAGAGTTTATATGCGATATATCAGTCTCTTTGAGCGTATTCAGCACTCGCTCTTTAAAATCCGAAAATGTCTCTTTTGTTATGTTTCTTGAAATGGCATCATTATCTTGCTAGATTGTACTATTTTTGACGTATTTACCTACACTATCATACACTTTCGCACTCGACGATTATTGTATGTTTTAGTTTAGACCTATAACATAGTCTGAAATACCGTGTTCGCTACTTAAAAGCTTGTGTTAAGAAAAATACTTCGGACAATCGTTATCAAAAACCTTCGACCACTTGACTAAATTTTGATTAATTTTGTAGTGCATTAACCCCCTCCCCCCTTCCCACCCCCTATATCAATGTTGGGTGGTGATTGGAGATACCGGGGGCTTGCCAACCGCATGAAGATTGATTTGGGTTCCAAAGTTTAGATCCAACATTGATATAGGGGGCCAGGGGGAAGCGAACATTAGCAATGTAGACTGAAAATTGTTAAAAAGTCAATTAAAATATAGGGTGGTCGAAGGTATTTTGCAAATGATTGTAGTATGAGAGAAGTGGGGTGGTTGCAACTCTCGATCCCCTTGGGTTTTCGCTGTGTGGACCCAAAAAGCCCCGTTGTGCCGGCTTCTTGGGACCTGTGACGTTATCCAAAATGCAGGCGATCAAGATGACCACCATCTGGGAGTTTCCTCAAAATTCAAATTTATCGAAATTTTTATGCTAGACTTGAAAAATACATAATTTTACAGTTTACTGCTTTGTCGTAGCATTTTATATTTGTTTTTTTTTCCAACAAAAAAGGTCAAAAAAATGAATTTTTGTTAAAAAAATGCCTTGACCTCATGCTACTTTAATAATGTCATTTCTCTTGACCAAAACAACTGATTCTGACTTAAATGCGTGACAAGGTTAAAAGGACTTCTTTTGAAGACAGCAGGGGCTGACAAAAAATCATCTTCATAATATCGGAGAAAAAACTTATAGTGGGGAGGGGTGGAATTCCTCCCCCATGTACCTCCGAGGGTTAATGTGCCACTGTAGTATAAATCTGTGAACGACATTGAACTTGTGCCTGTGGTCAGCCTGTAGTGGTACGATGATGACATGAAGCCATCATCAGAGGAGATAAAGGAGGCTATCACATGCACAGTTGCTGCAGGGATGCCTGGTCCATGTGTGACACTAGCTATAGCGCAGTTGTCTCAGTTTCCTGTTTGTGTAGTTACCGTCATGCAACAGGCCTGATAAAGCTCCTCTAGTGTGGGTCGCCTGTGGCTCTTGTGCGACTTTACCTTACCCCCAGTTTTAGTTGAAGGATATTGCATCACGTGACACGTGGAGAAATCCAGTTTTGGACCCCCAAGTGCACTATATAGGCGATTAAGACTGCGTGATGCAATAAAAATGGTCGACTCCGTAATAGACTTGAGCGTTTACCATTTGTATTGAAAAACCGGTTGTTCCGGTGGAAAAACAAATGAAACGGTTCATCCCAACGGAAATTTTGCAGCGAAAAGGTAATACCTTTCAAGGTATTACCGTATTACCGTTTTCTCGCTTTCAACGACCGGAGTTTTCTGTACCATTTGTTCGCATCACTAGTATCAGACTTCTTCGCGAAATAAGGAAGCTCCAAGATGGCGGATCACTTTGAAGAATGAAATTTACTTCGAGTTTATTCGTGTCAAAACTTGCTTCTTTTCATTGGCTGTATTGACAGATTTCCTGCAGCATGACTGCGAAATTACAGGTAACAAAGATAAACATTTTTGATTGCCGGTAGTTGCTTTACTTTAACTTTTACGAAGCGTGCTTGCTGCATGTTTGTCATGGGATAGCGATTCGCACTGTATTGAAGCAGTCGTACGTAGCAACGCATCAGAGCTGGAATTCTAGCGTTAACTTGAGCGAATAAGTAAATTAATAAATGATTGTTCTGGTAAAATTGGAGAATTGTAGCAGGGCTCGGCTTGAAAGCGTACAATCGCGTTTTGGGGTAAGCTTATAAAAGTACTTGCCTGTTAATTTATTCCGCCGTCATCTTGTTTTTCACTCCCAGTGCCTCTTGGTATTCGGTAAAATACAATTGGTACAGGTCATTCGTGTTCCGTTTCCTTCAGTAGGGAAAGTCCAGTACCATTTGTCTGAAAATTCTAACCGGAAATTCCATTCAAATGGTAAGCGCTCTCTGTATGAACGAAAACAAATAAATTATCTTTACCTCTGAAGTCCTCTGAATCCTTCACGAATTGCACAAAGTTGCATCTTATCCCGTTCCGATGTTCAGTAACCTCAATCTTGTTGTAAATATTAGTGACACCAAACAATATAATGGCAACTGTTTTACACCGGAAGGAAAGATGTCCCAAAATGAAGGTTGCTCGACATGCATGTTGTTTCTTAGTCATCCAGAGAAGGTCATTTTCTATCCGATTTCCAGCAAAAGTTTAAGTGACATCCAAAACGTTACATCTGCTTTCCCATTTCAAATTGTTGTTCTTTAAGGCACAACTAAAGACAATTCCCTCAGACAATCACATGTCATGGTTTTGAGACTTATTTTCGCTTACATTTTCGTAGGTTCCATCCGCCGCTGAAAGCGTGGCACGTTTAACTCGAAGTTCGAGTTATTACCACTGTCCGCCATTTTTTTTTTCAAATGTTAAAGCTTTGTAGCCACTACTTTTGGTTCCTAGGCTTCCCGAGAGAAATCGGCCGAGGAAAGGCTCAAACGAACCGCCATAAAAAACCGTGAGGAGAGGCTGGAGGATTATTGCTTTGTCAAAAATAAGACATAAACAGTAAGCTCAGAAATAGCTTTGTCTAAAATATAAGCGTAAATATTGCACTGTAAAATAACTTTCAGATAAAAACGCGATCGATTCAGTTCCAGAATATTTCACTGATATGTTAGAAATAAAATGTAACAAAAACAGTGTTAAGCAACATGTTTATACAGTAATTTCTCTACTTTATCTGTAAATGATTTAAAGTTAAATTAAAAGTTATCTGATCAAAGCACAACCTGTCATTAACTCGTTGTGTTTTTGATTTTTTTTTTACTACGGCGTTTTATTTCGAGGTGAAAGCATTTACATCTCGCGCCGCGATGAATAATTGTTTATGAGTATTTATATGTTTTTATTTTTATTTATGAATGCACATGGTGTTTTGAAGGAAATTAAAAATCATACCTCCCTAAAAAGTTACACCTTCGCGCTAAAGTGCGCTTGTATGCGTACACATTCCACAAAACTAAAACGAAAATATTCTAAGGGCCTGGTCGCTCTACAGTCAAAATCAGAACTTAGCCCGTGCAAAAATCGAGGAAAACAAAAGAAACCGCTCCGGTGGGACACGCTTTTTGTGGAATGTTTTTGTTTTTATGTCATTTTGCAGGGGCTAATTTTTGTTTTTGACTGTAGCGCGACCAGGCCCTAAGACTGAACCTATTTTATGAGTCTATTTCACAAAAAGTTCTTTGCACGCGCTCAGGTTGTCAAGCCGAAGATTTTACGATCATCCACGAACTATTCGGCGTAGTTTCGGCAGCGTCAATTAGAACAAAAGGGCTATTGTTTAAATCCTAACGTGCAAATTTGAGCCAGTACAATAGTACATTTCTTGATACGACTTGGTCGAAATCTAAGTAGGCTTTAGCCGTGGGTTTCGAATTTCTATAAATTTAAGCTCTATATTGGTACACATTTTAACAAAATTGGCCCGGATGTTGACACCTGCCGAATCTCTTAATAAGGGCGTTGCACCTATTTAACCCTATTCAGCCTGGCGGGGGCACAAAGTGCCCGCGCTAACTTTCAACATTCATAACTTCTTTAATATGTATTCAAACGCCATCGAACTTTGTGACTTTTCCTAAAATTTATCTGGCAACAATTTCTTATGACAATTTATTGATCACGTGACTTGATGTTGCCATGGCAACAAGATTTTGACAGCCATGTTTTTTTAAATTTGCATATTTGTACCTTTGAATGAAGAAAAACAATATTTATTAGTATAACTTTTATATTTTTACGTCATTTAGCGTTTATTTATTGGTTTTGATTAATTGTGAGTCAATTTGGACGGTTTTTAAGAGGTTTTAAAAAGTTTCAGAAATCCAAGATGGCGGATCCAAAAAGGCGGCCGTACAACTAATTAACTAATAACTACGTCATATGACGTCATCGTTCCATCATGCGGATCGCAAAGGAGACAGTTTTGGACGTATTATGTAAACTCTAGGTTTCATTGTCCTAGCCTTAATGTTCTTGAAGTTACGTAGAGGAGGACCAGGATGGCATAGCCGTCGGACACCTGATAGGACTTCTTCAACGTCAGACATTGTTGCTCGTAAACTGCGAAAAGCTGTGGAATATGAAGTAACAGTGCTGGTGCGGAAGCGTGAGAGGACGAAAAGAGTCTCAGGTTGAACTTAAATAGTCAGTGACAACCAATCAGAAGCTGATAAGATACAAATGCAAATACATGGTGTGAAAAGTGATGTATTAAGTAACAATGCGTGTAACAACTAGGCAATGCTCTATTGTTACGCGGCATTTCGCTTTCCCCACATAACATTGTTTCGGTTTTTCTTACTGAGAATACATCAACCTACGGACAACATGTTTTTTAAATAAAATGTACTGGAACTTTATTTTAAAGTGATGTTTCTTTTGTGTTACAAGATTTCATCCAATCGTGAAAATCAAAAACAATGGCGAAGAAAGGCTTCTAATTTTACATGTTTCCCACATAGAATTTTGGTTGGATTAAAACTCAGAATAGTTTTCACAAAAAGGGAATCAATTAGTAAACTAGAAAGAAATACATAAAATACCTGGTTAAGTTATGGTAGATTTTCACGCTTTAGCCAATGAGGTGGACGGTTTCAACAATATCACAATTAACACCTTTTTGCATTTTTTGCCGTTAGGTTGCCTAGTTCTTACCAGGACCATTACTTAAAGGCTCATAATAACAATGGAAAATATATTTACGCTGACGGGTCAACCCAGTCTGGCTTATTTTAGGTAACTTTCTAATTGTAAAAAGGTATAACTTTCTCCGTGTACTTTTCTTTAATCTGCCCGCCTAGAATAGCCTTTGCTAAACGCGGGCAGCTAAAATGTAACTGTGTTTCTAAAAATAAAGACTTTTTGTTGTTGTTTTTGTTGTTGTTGTTGCGCGTGCTCTACAAGCTGCTGAAAAAAAGACCGAGTGCTGAATTTCTCACATGGAAGAGGTGGGTTGGTTTTTAAAGTGCACCTAAACCTAGAAAATATTTTTTGGCTAAATAAATCCTCTTGTTATATAACTGGAGATTTTCGCAATAAAATCGCGCGTTCATTGGTTGAACCATGGTCATATGACATATAACAAACAAACTGTTTCCCGCCAAACGTCCATGAGCGGGAAATATTTGCGAAAGCAGGCAACATTTTTGACGTCAGAGGGTAACAGTGCACTGTTGCCTGCTAGCGCACGTGATCAGACCGTGACAAAAGGTGGCATGATTATGAAGCGAGTGATGTTTGAGTTTGAGCTTGTTGTTGGTTCTCTGTATCACCCATAAATGTAATAACAACCATAAATGTAATACTCACCATAAATGTAATAAAAATCAACCATAAATGTAATACCAACCATAAATGTAATAAGAATCAACCATAAATGTAATAAATGACTAACCATAAATGTAACACATTTTTAACCATAAATGTAATAATCTGACTCACCATAAATGTAATACATTTTAACCATAAATGTAATAAACTGGTTGTTACTATCAAAGAGAGTTTGAAACTATTTTAAGTGGTTACTTAATGTCTTAAACTAGGGGCTCCACGTTGTAACGAAAAGTCAACCGCATTATTTGTAGCGAGCTTCCAACTACCAATACCAACTGCAGTCAATTATGATAATCCGCTTAACAACTTCATGGCCACTTATATTTTTGTTGTATGGTACGACTCGTCTGTCACTTCTGGAAAGCCTCATATAAACGTAAATGGGAATGTTTTTTTGTGAAGTTTTCAACAAAAGAACAAATACCGCTTTAAGAGTTTCTCCTTAGCAAGCAAAGCGTCCCACTCTCAACAACCTAGAAGGTTTGAAGATATTACTATAATTCTTATATGTACATAGAACGAACCGTTTACAAAAGCCGGTGTAATTTACAAAATTTCGATTTTTCTTGACGTCATTTCAGCACTTTGAAATGGAACATTCCGTGTCACGATACTTAAGGTTTGAAACTGACGAAGGAAGACCGTGATACTCACAACCTCAGTGCTTAAAACTCTAATAATATTGACATTTGTCCAAAATCATACCCCTCAATACCTTAGGGCTATCAGGCGACCTGATATCAAACTTACCATAAACGCACTATTAAGCCGTCTAGAAGGAATTAAAGACGACACGATTTTTTTTTCTGGAAAGCCGGCCAGCTTTAATAAATAGCAATACAATCTGCAAGTACTTGCCATGTACAATTTTAAACTGAAGCGAAACACATTCAGGCTATACAACCCGAGAGACTATAACCCGACCTAAGTGGCTCTGTTTTCCGTGGTTTTGTCGGGGGAGGGGTGTGGGGGGCTTAATTGAGAGAGGGGGGAGGGGTCTTATTAAGACCTTGAAGCTAAGGAGGGTGGGGCTTATTGGAGAGAGGTGGTTTATAGAGAGGGGGCCTTAATAGAGCGTTTACGGTAATGTATATTTCCAGTAGAGTCAATTAATGTCGTGGCAGCCTATTTGTGCCGTATGCCAACGACAGATATCGCCGATCTGTGTAATGACACGTTATTTGTGACCATTACTTTTTTTCTTTCAAAAGCGAGTTTGAATTTGCGTGTTCACCAACCATATAAACGGTCTTTAAAAATCGTTATTTTTTATTGGAATCCAGTTTATTACATTTGTGGTTAAAATGTATTACATTTATGGTGAGTCAGATTATTACATTTATGGTTAAAAAATTATTACATTTATGGTTAGTCATTTATTACATTTATGGTTGATTCTTATTACATTTATGGTTAGTATTACATTTATGGTTGATTTTTATTACATTTATGGTGAGTATTACATTTATGGTTGTTATTACATTTATGGGTGATACAGTTCTCTCCTTGCTCCGAGAGGATTTTCTCCGGGTACTCCGGTTCTCCTCTCTCCGTAAAAACCAACAATTCTGTCAAATTCCAATTAGATCTGGAAAGTGTCCCCGATTAGTGCTGCGTGCTAAATACCTTTGACGCTTAAATAAAAGTGATTTATTTATTTATTTTATTTATTTGTTTACCTGGAGTGCTCATCGCGTTTTTCAAACTGTGCTGTGTTGTGTTTTTTGCGTTGCTATATAACAAATCAATGACCACTCGAGAAACAGTGAATTTTGTTTCCCTCGAATATCGATGTTTCTCTCGACTTCGTCTCGAAAAACAAAATTCACTGTTTCCCTCGGGACCAGTCGTTAAGTGTTTATTATTGTCTGGAGTAATTTTTTGAAAACGTTTTGCATTTGGTTAAGCACTCGATTTTCTATGAATTTTTGGATTTGTCAAAATATTCGTTCAATGTCCAGCCTGCGTAGCAGGCGTTGGGGAGAAGGGAACTGGGGAGAGAGGGCAAGGACGCCTGCAATAAAGAGCTTCATTTGTCCATTTCTGCGGACGCTGGCGGCCGCAAATTCTGATTGGCTAATTCGCGCTGGGCAGTAGACAAAGTAAATTCCCGCGTGAAGTCGTCCATGCGTAAAAGCCCGTGCCAGTTTCTGATTGGTGAATGTATTGACAGTTGACGCAATTCGATTACAAGGAAATCGGTGGGCGTAATGGTAGCCCGGTTCTTAGCAGGCGTTCCTTCCGTTCTTCCCATTTCCTTTTTCGCGCCCCTCCCCGATCCCCGTTTACGCCAACCACGCAGGCTAATCAATGTTGGACAAATCAAGGATCTAGGGCGAGCCGCGGCTGTGACGAAAGGGGAAAAGAGGAAAGACAGGGACCTGGAAACAATAACGTCTACGGAAGTTGAAACGTTACTACGCGTTTGTTACTTAGCAACATTTCGACGGAGACCGCGGGCTCAACTTAATCCGATCAACACTGTCTTGGCCTCTTCCGTTTTAGCGTCCTCTGGCCTGTTCTCTTTACAGCTTAAAACAGATTAAAATCAGCGCATCGGAAATCTTAGGCCAGATAAACGGGAGAAAAAATGAGAGAGATTCACGGCAGACAATACTGAAAATGTTTTAATACCAAATAAGCGAAGAGAAATCCCGTTTGATGGCAATGCTTTTGTTTCTTAGGCCGTGGCACTAACAGTACCAAACTAATTTGGTTTTCATTGGCATTCAAAGAATGGGCCAAGATCGATCAGAGGAATACGGTCATGTCGAACACTTAGCGTTTTTCTTTGCTCTCAGCCGGACATAGTAGATCTGCCTTTATTTTGTTGTGTTGTTTTTATGGTCCTATACAATCATGATACGGGTTGCTGCCTTCGAAATGAAATTGAAATGAAATATCTTTTTCACGTCATATAATCACATTTTTATGAGGTTTCTTATTAAGTATTTTTTTTTTCTGAGAGACCCACATTTTCGCCTCAGACAAACACAATATTATTATAATAGATTGAGGCTCATTGCTTGGTCCTATTAGTGCCAAATTGCCGTTCTTACCTGTAAATCGAAATTTGCCCCTAATGGATATCACTTGCTAAGCTATTTTATCATTAATAATACAATAATACAAGAATTTATATAGCGCCATTTCCGTGAGATCAATGGCGCTTTACAATAATCGCTTTACAATACTTAACACAAGCTTTTGGTTGTTTAGATTATACAGATTAGATGCACCGTTTGCATTTTCAGTACTGTTGTTTTTTAAGATTAATTAAATTAATTAGTTGTAACTGAAAAGCGCATTTTGGAAGCACCACAAAAGAAACATATGTATTTGTTTTATTGACGCCAAATCGCTTGCACCGATTTTACCTGTTTCATGTTACTGACTTCACATCACCTGTGTTCGGACTCCGAATTATTTCAACATACATGTAACACGATACTTCACCACAGGTTCTGACTCCAAATTACTCCAACAATAACTCGAGAATACAACTTTGTCCTTCGGTTTATTCGCAACCACTACAACAACAACTTGCGAAGCACTTTCTCTTTTTCGTGCACGTGTTTTGCGATCCCAGAAACCTTCACTTTCCTAAGTTTAGAACATTACATCACATGCTAACACTGTTGTCACGCAAATCTAGAACGTTCAATCAATAACAACTGTCACGCGGGTTCCTAGAAGTCCTACACTTAAACATTCTCGAAAACAGCGACAACTTAAGACTAGAAAAATCTAACAGTTTCTGAATCTAAACTGTTCTGCTATCTCAGCTTTCGACAATCTGCTTCCTGATTTTCAAGGATGTATCGCCTGAAGCCGTTTTTTTGCGACTGTATTCAAATTTCTATTCAGAACTGCTAAAGAAAACGAAACCGATTTTGACGCATTAAATAGACCGTGACCTCGATCCGCGCGTATATCGCTTATTGTCGATCAATAAACTGTCATACGTCCGTTGCTCACGATCATATATATCCTGGCTATATTGGGAGCCGAGAATTACAAGAGAAAAACTGCTGGGAGAGGAAAAAAGCATAGAGCTTAAGTTTAATATGACAGTAATTGCAGTTCGAAATCTTTCTTTTTAAAATTTTATAACGTATAGAAATTACAATTCAGCAAGTTAGTATTAGGAATAGAGAGAATAAACTGCCAACGAGGTACCGTCTCTGCTTCAGACTGGTCCCCGCAGACCCAAAATTATGACTGGGCTCAAGCTTTACCATCTATTTAAAATTACACCTTTCTTTACTCACTTTCGTCTGCGATAATTAAATCTTAAATATAAACATCAACAAAGCGTGACAACAAAATCAGACATGGAACAGGTAATTTAATTGGACAAATCGACGGCCATTCAAACCGTTGTAGCGAATAGCATTGCTTGTTAGAATAACACTGATCAGTAAGAATTGTTTTTCACCAACTTGATCTGACAAGAACCTCATTATATGCAAAGGAAACGAAATAGAAATTGCTTTATTTTAGTTCTGTACAGCAACACGTGGATTGTATCAAAAGTTTCACGATGTAAGTTTACAGTTTCGTTGTTGATTCTTTGCATGCTATAATGTTACATCAGTTACTTAGCGTAAAGTGTTTTTGGTTACATCTAATAAGCTTTTTTCTCCTTTTCCATTTAGAGCTTGTTACCTCGAAGGAAACCCTTGGGGCACTGAATTACTCGAAAGGTACGCCACAGTTGCTCGTAAAAATTGAGTGTAGCTCAAAGAAATTATCATAATGGCTACGCTCGATCAGCTGTCGATTACCTTCAAAATTCAAAATGCACGTTTAGTCTTTGCTAATATATAGGAACGCCCAACGATTCTGTTTCGATGGAAAATCTGTTTGAAAAGCTTTTATAAGTCATTAAATAATTCTTAATTAGACTAAAAATTAGAGTATTGGTGAAATGATTCCTTAAAATTCGTAACATCGGCAAATTTAACGCCTTTTGTTTTCGCAAGAATAAAATTGTCGTTTTGGGTGCGAAATATATGGTCAGCTGAGATTTGTGAAAAGATGAAAGCAGTTATAATTAGTAAATTCGGGGGGATAACATTCCGCTCCCTAAAATTTTCTGCCGATGAAACATCCAGTTAAACAGCCTAAAAGCTCGAGCTGTGTTAGCTTTCGCATAGTTTTTTTTTAAGGAGGCTCGACTCAGTATTTTTCGCCGAGGGGTGCATGATTTGAAATCAAAATTTCGCATTGCTTTTATACTTCACCAAGTTTATGAAATGTGACTAAAGTTTTATGTGTCACTAATTTCCAAGCGACAGCCGTTACTATAGCAACGCTAGCTTACTGCCCCTTGTTTTAAACAATGTCGTTTCAGACACTTCATAATGAAACTTTCACAAACCCCGACAGACAGGGCATGTTCTGAAAAGTGTTCATTCCTCCTTTTAATACCCCTTACTTTCCTTCACTTATTCTCTTGGCCTCTTCTTTTTATCCACATTAGTATAATCTCTCTTTATATTCCATTGCAGCTGAAACGGGATCGGCCGTTCGAAACCCAGTGGAAGATGAACGAGAGCGATAACAAGGGATTTCGGAGTAAAAGAGACAATGTTTTTATACCAAATGACCAAACAGGGATCACGTTTGATGGCAATACGTCAGTTTGAATCTTGACCCGTGCCAGTACATCTATGTGTTGTGTTTTTCTATCGACTCCATTTCGCTCGCCCCAATTTCACGCGCGTGGTTTCGTCTTGGCACCTTCGTACCCTGTCCATCTGCCCCTGGTTTTTCAAGGATTTATTGTCGCAAGTCATTATTTTTGACTGTCTTTAGATTCACACCAGAATCGCAATTTCAAATATACGAAAGCGAATGAAGAAAGATAAATTTTATAATTGTTTCCAATGAGCCCAGTCGATCATGTGTGGGTCTGAATTGCAAACTGTTAATGTAGAATTGATGCGTGTGATTTAATCAATCTCTATTCCTGATACTAACAAACTGAACTTTAATTTCTAGAGATTATAAAATTAAAGATAAATATTTTCAAATTGCAATTACCGTCATAACTGGAGGTCTCAAATGGCTTTACTTATTTCAGAAGTGGACCCGTTTTTCTGTTCACTTATCCCACGATATCACGGATTCCAAGATTATATATCAAGATATATCGTGAGAAACACCGTACTATCAGATTGACTTGCAAGTTCTTCGATCGTGAATACGGAGACGTCTTTTTGACACATCAAACATGAACGCAAGTCGTTTGTTTACTTTAATTTGCAATTATTAGAAGGAAACGTGACTCAGACAAAACTGTGTTGACAATAAAATCGAGATGGAATAGGTTATTTTATTGGACAAATCGGAGATCATTGAAACCGTTCTAGCGAATATAGCAATGCTTGTTAATAGAACGAAAATGATTAGCAACAATTTTTAGCTATGTTTGTTTTTTTCACAAACTTGATATGACGAGAACCTCATTATATGTCGGCAACGAGAACGAAATAGAAATTGCTTTACTTAGTTCAGATTAACGTATTGAGGATTGCATGGAGAATTTTAACGGTATATAAGTTCGCAATACTTGAGAATTTTTTAATTCTTATGATGGTACATCTAATAACTCCTGTTCTGTTTAACCATGTAGAGCTTTGATTCCTCGAAGACAATTTCAGGGGCTGATCATGAATTACTAAGCGGTATGTATTCAACAGTTTCTCGTAAACGGTGACAGTAGCTCAAAGCGAGGTAAAATAATAGCGACCCAGTTTATTCATGTTCCAAATTCAAAATACACCTATATCTCAGCTAATTTTATTAGCGGCTTACAAAGCGGCTTGGCTTTTAAAATCATTCAAATATGATTAGTGCACTTGTAAGATGTAACAATAAGGTGTATCTAAACAAGGGAAAATCACGAACGCAGTTCAATTTATATTTACCTAAGAAACATTCAGGCTCTCTTGATTTTGTTCTCAATCTCTGACTTTAAGATGCTTCACTGTTAAATGAAGCATGTTCACCTTGTTGACCGTTTTTCTAATTCATAAGCGACGGCGTTTTCATTTATCCACTGTAAACATGTTATTTGGTTTAACATTATCAGCGGACTCACTTCCCTGCATCATTACTCACTTTACTTTCCATGTGGGTCCAGTTTTATATCACTATTAATACTGATTGTTTGTTTGGAAATAAATTTTATCTTAAATAATCTAAATCTATTACAACAATTCAACTGATATAAATGGTTATTTTCGTGATCAAGATTGCAAGATTAATTTTGTAGTATTCTGTATTCTATCTGACCGCTTGGAATATTGAGCAGCTGGTGATTCAAAGACCATGCACGCTTTTGTATCTCTTGAATTCGCATGCGATGTATGCGATATAACTTGTTTCTAATGTTGAGCAGTTTCATTATCCCTAAAAAGCCCCTTACGGGGAGAGGATGCTAATCAAGTATTTTGTATTTTCTTCTTATAATAATATATAGGCTTAGTTAACGTACGTCTTCATGACAAAACCAATGACAGTATACGTAAGTGAAAGTTATTAATATCGTCAGAAGCTCATCTCTTATATGCTTCACATTTGATGTCGGTACAACAACTGCAGTTCAAGCTAGAAAATAATGCACGAACAACTAGAGGCAAAACAAAAAAAAAAACACATTTGCAAATAGCATTATTCTTGCAATTATCAACAAAGCAAGAGTTTGAGCAACATTTAACTAACGAAATATTACTTCTGAACATTAAACGGACAGAAAAAGCTGATCTTGTCAGCTCGCAGTTTTGTTCAGTTAATTACATGTGGGATTCTTGACTCGTGTTATTTTGATTTTAGATCTAACGCTCCTTTTATTCTCTTCTACTGTTTCAGCTTCTTGTTTTCACCAGACAACAAAGGTGCTAAAAAACTTCAAAGTAAACGATAAGAGTCTTAAAATGGAGCAGCATTATACATTCACTGTCGCTCCTCGCCAAAAACGCGACTACCGATTACATGTAAGTAATACTGAATACCAGTTTAAGAATTCAGTTTAAAGCTCATTTTGTCATATAGCAGCCAGGGCCGGGGGAAACTACAGTGAAGTTAAGTCCTTACTTAAGAAAAGAGACGAGAGAACATGTAGTATGCTGAGATAGCCGGAGGGTGGTGGAGGATAACTCGTAAGCTAGTATCATATGTTCCACCCTAAAACTCAGTACATCTTAGATTACTATAATTTGAGTCTACAGGAATGTTATTTTCGTTTTTTGTAAAACTGCAGAAAATTTTATAAAATTAATAAACTGCACTGAACAAAACGTGATGTAGAGCGAACAGGATGTGGAGCGAAGCAGGATGTAGAGCGAAACAAAGGAGATTTGAAAGACGCTATTCCATTGGACGAACCAGTGAGTACACAAATCGTTAGGGCCAATAAGATTACTTGTTAGAATGGAAAATGTTGTCTCACGAACTTGTTCTTACGAGCTACAAATTAAAAAAAGCACAAAATAGTGTGGACTGAGAAAAAACATTTCTCCGTAGGAAACAGCGGCAGGAAAGGAGTTCAATATTATAACAGTGTACGTAAGGTTTGAATATTTGTACTTGTACGTGATTTTTTTTACCTGTTCATTTATTCCTCCTTTTCTCCTATACTCTATAGACATTTGCCTCCACTCACGCAACAGAATCCACAGGGAACCTTCAAATTAAAGGTAAATCATTATGATTTATCTGTATGAGAGGATGTGTTTTGAAAAACGAGGCATACCCCAAGAGTTTAGGCAGAGAGGCAAAGAAACTTAGAAAGGAGATGAAATGTTAACTTTTACGAGTACTGATAAGAGAGAAATCCTTTGAAATCCTTCTGAACTGCAATTTCTAGAAAGGATATGAGGATAACGGAAATCAGAGAAAAAACAGACGGGGTTGGTGCACTTGTGCGAATAATTTTTGGTATTCAGTCTTCTATAAGTCGATATATTTTTTTTTAAAATCAGGATTTTAGTACTTTTAGTTTTCATAATTGATTGAATTGATGTTTATGGTACTTTTTATTTCAAGGAGTAAAAAATAATACTTATAATAGCTCATAATTTGTACAATCACTTCAAGCTTACGTTATAATGAGCTTCAATTTTTACTGCAAAGAAAACTTTACACAAATGCAAGTGCTACACCTACATTGACTAAAATGTCAACCATATTTGATGACCGGCTGCTTTCTTATCATTCAGTGCTAGCCGTCATTATTTGGCGCAAATTAAAAACTGCTATCGAATAAACAAAGTCAAGCGTCGAGAAGAAGCGAACTCCAGTCCACGTCATCCTCTACGAGTTCTGCTGAATGTACCTGTACTTTGGCTTCAATTGGCTTTTATCAATGTAACTGATAAGTTTCAATGGATAACGTCATTTATTTATACACGATGCATATTAAAGCTTTACCGTCTTGAGGTCGCGTAAATCGATAAATTGACTGAGAGCAAGAAAAGAAAAATGCAACGCAACTACACTGAACGAGGATGCAAAGCACTTTTTTTATACAATACTTAAGTTAACACGAAACGTTATAGGAACGTTTTAACCTTTTTTTTTTAAATAAAAAGGAGTAGTTATCTACACTGAAATTCCAAATTTTATGAGTTTCAGTTCCATGAATCCCTCATCATTTTTGTGTCATAATACAATGGTCATCCTCTTATTTCGGAATCTTACACGTCACTGGCCCTAAAACTTGTTTTGAAAACATGTAGTTTACCAAAACAAAATACAGGAGTTTTGTCATTGGTCAATTCAGAAATTATCTAACCAATAAGAATGTACTTCCTATTTTGGCAACTCACATTGTTAATTTGCTATCAAACTTGTTTTAACTTGTAACTTGAAAAAACAATTAAAACAGAACAAACAATATCCTGCCATTTGTCAATTCACAAATAAATGGACCAATAGAATCAGTGCTTGCCTTAGTTTGACACCTTACAAGAAATTGGCTTTAAAACGTGTCTAAAGCATGTTTTTTATGTAAAACTTGATCACAAGAGAAGATAAAACGCTCTGTAGTGGCAAGAGGCTCATCGTTTATCTTTGGATGGTTATATGAACAACACTAACAAGGTTGGTACTTATTACACCTTAACGGTTTTTTTGTTTTTGTTTTTTCGCTAATGAAACTTTCGTGAATTTTATTTAATAAATTAAGTGCAGCGATTTTTTAGTGTTTTTTTTAAGTAACGAATACATTTTTCTTGTAGTCGCAAATTTCTTTAAAAAAGTAGTCTCCTGTAATAAGGTTACTTTGTCATTATGAATTGTATTGAGAAAGTCATGATCAATTCATGCATTAAGGTATTTAAAGTTACTTGCTTTTTTGTACTATCCAAAAGAGTTTCAATTAAGTCTCTAAATCATATTTTACGAATTTGCTAAACTCTCTGAATTAAGTCGCTAAATTATAATGGTAGTATCCAGCAGTAAGGTACCTTAATTGTTGAACCGAAAGTTTTCACATACATTTTAAAAGAAAATTAGCGTGACTGTTGAGGTCGAACAATGTTTGGGTGACTCCATGTAATCATCAAACTCAAAAGTGTGAAAAAAAAGCGAAACGACCAATTCAAACTTTCCAATGAATATTCTGTCAAGTGAGTCTCGACTATGTTTTTTGACTTTGACTGTTTTAGTTTTCACAGGTCGAACGATGATGCAAGCCAGCAGGACTATATCGCTGAACTTCATGTTGGGTATACTGTTGATCTGCTTGTGTTCTGCGAATGACAACAGCAGCAGCAGCAAACCACATGATAACAAGGTAAACGCACTGGGGCAAATGTTATTTAGTATACATATGAATCAAATAGAATGAATGATTCAATGCATGAATGACTCACTGACTGACCTACCCGGATTGAATAATGTTTTTGAATGAACAAAGGAAAGAAGGAATGAATGAATGAATGAATGAATGAATGCATGAATGAAAGAATGAGTGAATATTAAGTGAATTAATGAATGTACGAATAGATGATAATTCTTAAGACAAATAATGCATTTTTTCTTTTTATGTTTAGAGCACTACTCAACAGACGTCACCATTTGGGTCTTGTGGTCACACTGCTTGTTTCTGTGCACCAGGAATTCCAGGCATCCCAGGAAGCCCTGGGACCGCGGGACCGGCAGGTGCTACGGGATCACCAGGCAATCATGGACCTGAAGGACCCATAGGTCCACGAGGAAACAAGGGCGATGAAGGATCTCGTGGAAAACGGGGCCTCCCAGGCCCCAAAGGAGCTCAAGGACCGTCAGGTCCAGCAGGCCCATCCGGAAACAAAGGAAAAGCGGGCCCTCGTGGAAGCCAAGGTCCCCGAGGCCCAAGAGGACCTCAAGGATCCTCGGGTTCAACAGGTCCTCCTGGAAACAAGGGTGATGCAGGAGCTCGTGGAAGCCAAGGTCCCACAGGTTCCAAGGGAGCTCCAGGATCTTTGGGACGTAACTGGAAGCAGTGCGTTTTTAAGAATCTAGGCGATGGCAGGGACTCTGGATTGATCAAGGTTAACTGGCAGCAAAGAATCATACAAATCAAAATTAAAACTTACTTATAAGGCTAAGTTCTGAAATTCTCAGTTTTTTGTACGGAATGGATTTTATTATATTCTTTATTCTAGAGGTTTTTATTTCGGTTCCTCTGATGATTGACATTGTTTTTCATTTTAACAGGAATGTATTTTCAAGAAAACATCAGACAACACAGGGCTGCGTGTCTTTTGGAGTGGCAATCTTTGCATTGAAAACTGTGATAACTGCTGCAGACGATGGTATTTCACCTTCAATGGTGCAGAGTGCTCGGCTCCAGGAGCCATTGATGGTATCGTCTTCATGCGATATGGACGTGGCAGCAGATACAAGAACTTACATCGCGTACGTCACATCGAAGGAGTCTGTGAGAAAATCCACAAGGGCACTGTGCGCGTGGGATTCTGGGTCGGTAATTGTCATGGTTACGGATCTGCCGACGCGTACACAGGCTGGAACTCAGTGTCTCGGATCTATGTGGAAGAAATACCTCCTCCACAGGCTTAATAAGAGCAGATGCAGATTTGTTTTTCAGTTTTAAGGTGCTTTAAACTACTACAGACTGATTAATACTGATTAATAATAAGTCTAAACAATAGCAAACAATAGACAGTAAAATCAGCATTTTGAGAATGTCCAGCATTTTGAGAATGTCCAGCAAGCTGAAGTAAATTGTGATTATCAAAACCAAGCGTTAGAGATTACTGAAATATTTTTCTTGAAATGTGCAGGGTATAGAGCTTATAAAATCTGACAGCAACGTTAAACAAGAAATCTGCAAATAAAACCCAGGTTAACAAATAAAACAGCGTGTTGTGTGAATTTATTATGATAAAATAGGTTCTTTCTCAACAGAGTCACTTTCTTCATATCAAGTAAAATAAACAACAACAAAAAACATAACCACCAAACAACTAACGAAGAAACTTGATTAAAACAAGCTGTTCGCTCCGATTGGCTAAAGTAGGTTGCGCGGATGATTATTTGAACAAGTTACAGTGCTTAGAATAAACACACGTAGTCGACGAAGTAAAAACATAAAGTAAAGACCAACAACTCTCACGTTTTTGTTTTATCTTCATCCGTAAATCAAACCCAACCATTTTTTAGTCATAATAATAATAATAATAATAATAATAATAATAATAATAATAAAAAAACAATAAAAACTTTATTCAATAATAATAATAATAATAATAATAATAATAATAGTTTATTTATATAGCGCACACATCCACTATTTGCTCGGGGGGGGGGGGGGTGTTACTCAGCAAAGTTTTGTGCGGGGATGCTTCGCCTCTTACACTTTAATAGGGCGATCTTTACTGACGTCATTGTTTACATTTTGCTTCATTAGCATACGAATTTACGTGGAGAAGGCATCATGCTAAATACGAATTGACTTCAAAAGTTGAAAGAGCTTGTTGAACTTAGTAATCTATACAATTTTTAGCTTTTTTCATCCAATATTTAAGGAAATATCTGCTGTTAAAAACTGCGAAATTGTTGGGTGGCAAAAAGCGCTAATAAGCCATACATTCTTTGTAAAATTTTGAGTTTTTAATACAGCATTGCACGAAGTGTATCTAGTATATCGGGCTCAAATTTCCAGAGAAAGCTAATTGTGCTATGCTCTTTCAATATTCAGACTTGATTTTTTTGTAGGTAGGTTAGAAAACGAGGCGCATATGCTAATGAGACAAAAATGGTAAACAAAGATTCCCCTATATACCTTTTTTGACAGAAAACTTCCCTAAACCTTCTATAGGAAATGGCACCCCTTTCATATACCTAGAGAAGAAACACTGTATCTCTTTACTATACCCAGTAAACTTAAAGAACGATATCAAAGAAAAACATCAACCGTTACCACTGTTCACGTTTAACCCTCGGACGCAAACTTATAACCCCCCCCCCCCCCTTCCCCGTGGTACTAGGGGGAGTGGGTGTTGTTGCAACCACGGACCCGACCCCCTTGGATTTTTGCAATGTTGCAATATTTCGTAATTTGCAAATATAAAAACAAATATACAATACAATTAAACCTCTCGATGATTTTGGTAGCATTCTACATTTTTTCACCGAAAAACAGTGAAAAATACGCATTTAATTTTCTGAAGACAGCATGTGCTAGTCACAAATGGTCTGGAAAATATCGGACAAAAATCTCTAGGGGGGGGGGGGTGGCATCCACCACTCCCCACCCCCCCCCCCCCCCCCCCTGTACATGTACACCCAAGGGTGAAACTAAACAATAACGTGCATCTGTTTGTTATATACCTAAATGGCAGTTTTCGCTTTCCTTTCCTACACTTCAAATCGTGAAATCCCTACCCTTTTATATACCGGAGGGAATACTTGCTTATAATTATAAACGACAAACTGCAAACTGTTCATTTTTTGGCTAATTAGGTCTTTAGTAGATCCTACGTATCGTTTACAGCATTATCGTTTGCGGTCCTTTGCAGATTTTAGTTCTTATAATTATGCATGAAAAGACATCAATATGTTTGGAAATGGTTTGGGTGTTCCACAAACTTTGTCCAATGCTACACTGGGGTCTTTCCGGTTTCACAGACGTTGACTAACATTCCTTCATTATTATCGAGCTCCAATTACCGAGTAGTTGACCACGGCACTAATTGTTTCTAGAAAGGGTTTACTCGGATACCACTTTCAGTTAAAACCAAACAGTTAAATCTAATGTTTTCCTGGCGTTTTTTTAAAAAAAAAAAACTCATCGTATTTTGCTGAATTGATGTATTTAGCTTTTCAGAGTGCACTTAAATCAACAATCGTCCCCAAAATTAAGGAACCAAAGAAACCGCCTTCTCGTCCTCTCCCGGAAGAGGAAGAAGAGGTCGCTGGAAACGACAACGTCACTTGACATTGGTTACTTCACAGGGAGCCCAGACTCACAACGAGCGTCCTCAACAACAAAAATATAAGGATTTGTATGGGACTTTATCACGAGATTGATTAAATATCAAAATTATAAAATTAATGAACTTAAATAAACATCCACTAAAGTGTCCATACCTCTTTGAATAAAGAATGGTGGCTTTATGGCTTCTAAACTTTGTTTTTTCTGGTTGAATTTCACCTGTAAAAAGTAAATTGAACTCGGATTTCGAAGTCACTCCAACGAAAAGCGACAAAAATTACCTTCAGTCGATCATAATCGCTCCAAATCTTTGCTCGAGAGAAGAGCGAGGACGTTCCTTTCTGCTCATCTGAAATTATGCTCCAAAACCTCAGTCATCGCCTCGTAAAGACGATAAATACAACCAGAAAATTCAATCTATAGCTACTCGCTTCCTTCGTAACTTGAAGTCACCCGTTGGCTTAGCTTAGCAGCCAGGCCGTTCCTCTCGTCGGGGAGGGACACGGCCTGGCTGTCTATTCCTACAATGTGTTTTTCCCCACCCCCTGACTATATTTTAATTCAGTCAGACTAGAATTGCCAATTGCCCCTGACTATATACGCATTCACGATCGTAGACTTTCAATAAAGTCCTTCGTCTTATATCAGAAATACGACTTTGTCGCTCGCTCGGCCGCTTCGCGGCTTCAAAAGCTCGCTTTGCTCGCTTTACTAGGCTGTTTTAGCAACAGGACGCGAACTCAGTCAGGACGTCGCGCTCGCGGAATAGGACTGGGAACTAGCATATTTTGCGCGCGTCTTCAAGCCGACGTCGTGTTGAGGACGTGAGATTGACTGTTTTGGCGTCCTTGCGAAGACGTGAAGAAAACAAGAGGTAAAATACTTTTTATTTCACTTGATAGGCTTAAATTTCGTTCTGTGTTGTACCTTAGTCTTTGCTGAAGCAACACATGTTGTATTCATATTAAGAACATGACGAAAAATTGACCACATTTCGCTTCTTTGCCATCCTCCGAAATGTTTACCTCGATGCGAATTTTTATCAGTGTTTATATTTTCGAATCCACTTTAGGTGAAGAGCAATGGCTGAAGGAACTAAAAAGTAAGTGTAAGTCGTTTTGTACGAAGTTTGTTCATTCATACGATTTGGAAATTATTTAACGTACACGAAAGCTTTGAAGCTGCAAATTGTTTTTTTTTTTAACCACTTGGCACTTTCGCCTTTTAAGTATATACACACAAACAAATGAACATGGTATGAACTTCTTAGAGTTTCGTACAATTTGAGAGTTGAAAACTTTCGGTAAATTTTTCTATAAGTGCAAGGGTAACACTTGTTTCATTTTTGAACAAAAGGTCGAGTTAGGATAAAAATTATTTTGATTGAGTTCATCATTTGTTTGTATTATTTTACCTATAATTTAAGCTTAATTCTCGAACTTAGTCTCAAGCTATAATTAAGTTAAACCCTATTCTCGTGTTATTGAATTTTAGATCTTCGATGAATTGGACAGAGGAAAAGGACGTCTTGCTTCTAAAAGAAATGGGTGGACAGGGGATCTTCAATTATAAAGCTGGTAGCAGAGAGCGTGGGGCCGTATGGCAAGTGATCGCTACTAATCTAAACTGTTACCAGGAGCTGTTTGATCAGGTCACTGCTAGGGGCGTAAGAGACAGATTCACGCTTCTCTCGAGGCGATACAAGTCCAAGACGTCTCGTGAACTGAAGGGCTCAGGTCTCGGTGGAGAAGAACTCACTGAGTTTGAACTGTTAATCGAGGACATGATTTCTTTGAGCGACGAATGTGACAAGAAAACGGAGGCAGAAGCAGAGAGCGCTAAAGCGAATGCCAACGCTGATCGGCAAAAAGCAGTGGAGATCAGAAAAAAGGCAATGGAGACCATGGGTGAAAGTAAAAAGAGGCTGGCTGACACAGACGAGGAAGTGAAAGAAAAGAAGACAAAGAGAAGATCTGGAGTTGACACGATGTCTTGGTTAAAAGAGAAAACAGAAATCGATGCCAAAATGAAAGAGAGAGAGATCGAAGAACAGAAGCAAGAGAAAGAAATTGAAAGGAAAGAAAGGAACGAGCAGATGGCTCTACTACGCCAACAGCTACAAATGCAGATAGAAAGTCAACAACAACAGCAACAACAACAAAACATGATTCAACAACAACTTATGGCAATGATGCAACAGCAACAACAGCAGTTTCAGCTGATGTTTTCAAATGTTTACAAAGCTGATAAGAAATGAATTGTCGTCGATTTTCTGGCAAAATATTGTTGCGTTAGTTTGAAGGCTTGATTGTAAGACATTTAAAAGTCATATTTTTTCACACAAATTTGCCTTTATTATGATGGCATATTTTTCTTCTTGTTGATAGCTTTCCTAGCTCTCAGTATATGCCTGTTTGACAAATATGCTAGGAAGAAAATTAGTGTCGATTACTTTTGCTTTTTAAACAGAAAAGTACAAGTTAGACAGTTTGATTTGTTGCCCATGGACTTTGTTGATAAAAGAAAAAATGTTCTCTGTCATTTTACCTTTTTTCTAGCTGATTCATAATACATTGAACTGTAATTAGACAGATGCTTGTCAAAAACTGAATAAAATGGCAGCCTGTGTTACATGATAACAATGTTCTCTCTGTCAGTTTAATTTACCAGAAATAGTCCTGAAGACTTGGCGGATCAAAATTGAAATACTCTGAAACTAAATTTCCATACAAACAAGTGTGAGCATTCTGGAGAATTCCACACACCAAGTACATTTTCCCTACAGGACTCATGCCTATTTTCAATTGCTTCTTAAAGTCAACAAATTTGTAATAGTTTGTGATAGTTCCAAACATCCACTCCACCGACACCCTTACTGCACTCATAGCCTCGTTGAATCTTTGCATCTGAGGGGTGAGGTGTGCATCTCTAAATGGGGCTTGCAAGTGAATTCCGAGCGGATATGCTGGGTCTCCGTATAAACATAAAGGCTCGCCATTAGCCCAAGCAACTCTTTGCAGTTCCCTTAGCATCCCTGACTCGTGCAACACGGTGCTATCGTGCCTTCGTCCTTCAAATGGTCCGGCTAAATTGGCGATAAGTCCATTTGGAGTTACAACGCTTTGAAATTTTATTCCGTGTGCTCGTTTGTGGCCATTGTAAACAATTCTTTGATTATTCTGAGGCCTCGCAATTTTACAAAGCGTCCCATCAACGAAACCAAAGCAGTTCCTTAAAGGAGCACCCCGGTCGTGGATTGTTTGAGCATAGCGCTCTAGGACTTGGGGGAGAAGAAATGGCTGATTCCAAGACTGAAGACGATGGCGATGTGAAGTGTAAACAAAGTCTAAAACTGTATTGAATATTAGACACAATTCAGTCGGATTCCTTCCGAACCGCGAAACCATGTCAGAGTATCGGCATGGATAAGCAAGCCTTTTTAACAGGATACAAAGTCCTTCAAGCCTTGGACAAATGGTTCTTTGAGAACACACAAACTTGTCTGGAAATCCTAAAACTTCCAACAGCGAGAAGATGTCTGCTTTGTTGAAGCGCAACTCCGTTCTGCACTCGGTGTCGTCCCAGTCATCAAAATTAAATTTTTCGAATTTCCAGTAAGGAAATAACTCTCTTGAAGAATTTTCCTCATACAACACAGCAAACTCTGTACCATCAATAATATTGCTACTATATGCGAGAAGTAAAGCTTCTCTCACGATGCGAAGACCTCCATTCGCCATGATGGAGTTCTGCGTCTTGATTTTCCCGCGCTTGCTAAATCACGGCCGCTTCACACGTTCATCCCCAGTACTCCCGTCCTCAATCACGGTCAAAATACCGCGTCTTGAGCCAGGCGTCCTGTTGCTAAATCACTCTACTGTGAAACTCGTGAGGTCGACTTGTGGCAAGTCTATCACGATCGAAGAATGTCTTGTCTGACAGTACATGTACGCTGTTTCTCGCGCGGATATATCTTGTCTAGGATCCGAGATAAGAGAACAGGAATAAAAAAGAGTTCACTTCTGAAAAGAGTTAAAGCTATAAAACTCCAGTTATGACGGTAATTGCGGTTTGAAAATATTATCTTTCAATCTTATATCTTGGATATATATATATATATAATCTTGGAATCCGTGATATCCTGGGATAAGTGAACAGAAAAACGGGTTCACTTCTGAAATGAGTAAAGCCATTAAGACCTCCAGTTATGACGGTAATTGCGGTTTGAAAATATTTATCTTTTAATTTCATAATGTCTACAAATTAAAATTCAGTTTCTAAGCAGTACAGGATTTACACCTGAATCACACGCATCAACTCTACATTAACAGTAGGCAATTCAGATCCAAACATGGTCGATTGGACTCGTTTTTGAAAACAATTATAAAATTTATCTTTCTTCCTTCGCTTTCGTATATTTGAAATTGCGATTATTAGAAGGAAACAAACGTGACAACAAAACGGTGTTGACACGGTGAATAAAATCGAAATGGATCGAATAGGTCATTTTATTGGACAAACCGGCGATCATTAAAACCGTTCTAGCGAATAGCAATGCTTGTTAGAACGAAAATGATTAGTGACATATTTTTTAGCTATGTTTGTTTTTTCACAAACTTGATCTGACGAGAATCTCATTATACGCCGGCAACGAGAACGAAATAGAAATTGCATTACTTAGTTATAAACGTATAACAGCAACAAGTGAGGATTGCATGGAAAATTTTGGCAGTAAGTTCGTAATACTTGAGATGATTTTTTAATTCTTGTGATGGTACATCTAAGAACTCCTGTTCAGTTAAACCGTGTAGAGCTTTGATTCCTCAAAGGCAATTCAGGCGCTGATCATGAATTACAAAGAGGTAATGTATTCAACAGTTGCTCGTAAACGGGGATTGTAACACTGTGACTGTAGCTAAAGAAGAGTTAAAATAATGGCGGCCCAGTTTATTCATCTTCAAAATTCAAAATACACCGACATCGCAGCTAATTTAATTAGCGGCTTAGAAAGCGGCTGAGCTTTTAAAATCATTCAAATATGATTAGTTAGTGTTACCTAAGAAACATTCAGGCTCTCTTGGTTTGTTTTCAATCTGTGACTTAATGATGCTTCTCTGTTAAATGAAGCATGTTCATCTTGTCGACCGTTTTTCCATCATAAGCGACGGCGTTTTCATTTATCCACTGTAAACATGTTATTTGGTTTAACATTATCAACATGGACTCACTTTACTGTAGTGCATCAAAAATAACTTCTAACCAAGAAAATAATCCCGTTTCATGTGGGTCCAGTTTTATATCACTTTATTGTTTGTTTGGAAAAAAAATTATCTTAAATAATCTAAATCCATCTGACAACAATATATTCAACTGATATTTATATGTTTTGAAGTATCCTGTATTGTAACATAAAAACTGTCTTGCACAGACTACTGACCGCTTGGAATATTGAGCAGCTGCTGGTGATTCAAAGACTATGCTCGCTTTATTTTTTGTATCTCTTGAATTCGCATGCGATGTATGCGATATAATTTGTTTCTAATGTTGAGTAGCTTCATTATCTCAGAAATGCTCCTCACGAGGAGAGGACGACAATCAAGTATTTTGCATTTTCTTCTTAATATATTAAAAGGCTCGGTTAAAGCACGTCTTAACGATACCAATGACTGTTTACCAAAGTGAAAGTTATTCAGTAATATCGTCAGAAGCTCATTTCTTATTTGCTTCACATTTGATATCGGTACAACAACTGTTCAAGCTAGAAAATTATGCATGAAGAAAGAGGCAAAACAAAAAAAGCACATCTGCGAATAGCATTTCTTGTAATTATAAAACAAACAAAGCAAGAGTTTGAGCAACATTTAAACTAACGAAATATTACTTCTGAACAGTAAACGGACTGAATTGAATCGAAGAACCTGATTTTGTCAGCTCGCAGTTTTTTTCAGTTAAAGAATCTGACCCACCCAGTTTCATTGCGCGCCTACGTTGGTTCATCCGCCATCTTCAGGGCCCCCAAAAGTCCATACTGTATTGTAGATGAGAAATCCACTCGTGCAAGAGGTGATATGGTTGCCCAAATATGGAATAGAGCCGAATCATAACAATAAGAGAAGCGCGCAATGCAAACTGGGTGGGTCAGACTCTTTAATTACATGTGGATTTTTGACTCGTGTTGTTTTGATTTTAGATCCAACACTCCATTTTGTTTCTCTTCTACTGTTTCAGCTTCTTGTTTGTACCAAGACAACACAGGTGCTAAAAAACTTCAAAGTAAACAATAATTATAGTCATAAAATAGAGCTGCGTTATATACATCCACTGTACTCCTCGTCAAAAAAGTGTCTACCGCCACATGTAAGTAATAATAAAACACCAGATTAAGAGTTCAGCGCCCGGATAGACTACAGTGAAGCTCAGACCTTACTTATGAAAATACACGAGGGAACATGTAGTATGCTGACATAGTTTTTCAAGAGGATGGGGGTGGATAACTCATAATCTAGTATCAAGCTGATACGCTCCACCCTGAGACTCGGTACATCTTAGATTACTATAACCTGCGTCTACAGAAATTCTATTTTCGTTAAGTTAAATTACATTTTTGTGAAATTGCAGACAGTTTTATAAAATTAATAAACCGCATGGAACAAAACAGGATTGTAGAGAGAACAGGATGTAGAGCTAAGCAGGATGTAGAGCGAAGCAAAGGAGAATTGAAAGACGCTATTCCATTGGACAAACCAGTGAGTACACAAATCGTTAGGGCCAATAAGATTGCTTGTTAGAATGGAAAATGTTGTCTCACGAGCTACTAATTAAACAAAGCACAAAATAGTGTGGACTGAGAAAAAAAAAAACATTTCTATGTAGGAAACAGCGGCAGGAAAAGAGTTGAATATAATAACAGTGTACGTAAGGCTGGAATATTTGTACTTGTCTGTGATTTTTTTACCGGTTGATTTATTCCTCCTTTTCTCCTATACTCGATAGACTCGCACAGCAGAATTTACAGGGAACCTTCAATGTAAAGATATTTATTTATCTGTATGAGAGTATGCGCTTTGAAATACGAACATGCCCCAAGAGGTAAAAGTAGGCAAAGAAAATCAGAAAGGAAATGAAATGTGAAATGTTATTTTTACAAGTACTGATAAGGAAGAAATCTTTACAAATCCGTCAGTGAACTGCAATTCCTATACGGGGTTTGTGCACTTGTGCGAATAAGTTTTGGCATTTTTCTAAAAGTGTTTTTTTAAATCAGATTTTTAGTTCTTTAAGTATAGCAATAATTGATCGAATTCATTTTTTATTTCAAGGAATCAAAACTAATACTAAAAATGGCTCATAATTTGTACAATCACTCCAAACTTACGTTTTTTTTTCACTTATCTTCATATAATGATCTTCAATTTTTAGTGCAAAGAAAACTCTACACAGTGTTACTCTTAAATTGACTCTAAAAAGGTAAGCATATTTAATGACCGGCTGTTTTCTAATCATTCAGTGCTAGCGTTTGAAATTCGCTCAAATTAGAAACTGCTATCGAATAAACAAAGACAAGCGTCGAGATGAAGCGAACACTAAGTCGTCCTCTACGAGTTCTGCTGAATGCCTTCTGGCTTGTGTAATGTTGCTCAGATCTTTCAGCGGTTTATTGATGATGTCTTAGTATAAGAACAACAATAGTGTTTTCTTAAAAACAGAAGCTCATTAATCTGGATGAGTTCCATCAAAAATGTTTTCTTTTATGATTACAGTTTACAGGTTAGTGAAAAAGCCAAAAAGGAAAATCTGACTGTGAAGTATCTGAAGCAGTATTTTAATATTTTTTTGCGATTAATTTTAAATAGAAAACTTCATCTCCTGTTCAAAAGATTTATGTTTAATCATCATAGATAAACAAAAACATTGAAGTTATTTTCAAAAGGCTTTTACAAATTATCTAACTTAACCAAATTTTAGGAGTTTAAGTTTCATGATTCCTTCGTCATTTTTAAGTCATAATACAATGATCATCCTCTTATTTCGGAATCTTACACGTCACTGGCCCTCAAACTTGTTTTAAAAACATGTAGTTTACCAAAATAAATCAAAACAAAAAATTGAGATCTACCATTGGTCAATTCAGTAATTATCTAACCAATAAGAATGCCCTTCCTATTTTGGCAACTCACATGTATCAAGCGATCAAACTTGTCTGTTTAACTTGTAGTATAAAAACAAAACAGAGCAAACAATCTCCTGCCATTGGATTGGTCAATTCAGAAATTATCTAACCAATAAGAATGCACTTCCTATTTTGGCAACTCACGCGTTATTAGCGATCGAACTTGACCGTTTAACTTGTACATTGTAGTATAAATTAAAACAAAACAGAGCAAACAATCTCCTGCCATTGGTGAATTAATAATTAAATGGACCAATAGAAGTGCTTGCCTTAGTTTGACATCTTACAAGAATTTAACTTCTAAACGTGTCCAAAACATGTTTTTATGTAAAACTTGATCACAAGAGGAGATAAAAAGCTCTTTAGAGGCAAAATGCTCATCATTTATCTTGGATGATTATCTGAACAATACCAGCAAGGTTGGTACTTATTACACCCTAAGGTTGCTTTAACGTTTTTCGCTAATCAAAATTTCGTGAATTTCCTTTGATAAATTAAGGTGATTTCTAAGTGTTTTGTTAAGTATTGAATACATTTTTCATGAAGTCGCAAACTTTCTTAAAAAGTAATCATGAATGATTATGAATTGTACTGCGAAGGTCTATTCATGCAATTTTATCGAAATCATATTTCATAGTAGTCTCCTGCAAAAAGGTACCTTTGTTGTTATGAACTGAACCGAAGGTTTTCACATAAATTTTAAAACAAAAAAAAGCGAAACGCCCAATATTCTGATTTTCCAATGAATATTCTATCAAGTAAGTTTCGACTATATGTTATGTCTTCTCGTGTTCTCAGGTTGAACGATGATGCAATTCTGCAGAACTCTACCAATGAACTTCATGTTGTGTGTACTGTTGATCTGCTTGTGTTCTGCGAATGATAACAACAACAGCAGCAGCAAACCACGTGACAACAAGGTAAACACACTGAACCAGATGTTATTTACAGTAGTATCCATATGAATGAAATTAAAATGAATGTTTGAATGCGTGGATGACTCACTGACTGGCTACCTGGAATGAATGAATAATGTATTTGAATGAACAAAGAAAGTAAGAAAGGAATGAAAGAATGAACGAAAGAACGAACGAACGAACGAACGAACGAACAAACTAACGAATGAATAAAAAAATGAATGAAACAATGAACACATGAATAAATGAACGAATGGATAAATGAATGAAAGAATGAATGAATAAATGAGTGAATGGATAAATGAATGAATGAATGAATGAATGAATGAATGAATGAATGAATGAATGGATGGAGGAATGTATGAATGTAATATATGTATAGGTAGAAAATATTAGCAGTATTTCATCTTTTCTTGTCTACATTTATATTACTGTACTTTGTTTTCTAATGTTTGCATCATAGCTGATAGTTCTGCAGACAAATAATGGATTCGTTCTCTCTTCTTTAGGCTACTCCTCAACAGACGTCACGATACGGGTCTTGTGGTCACAGTGCTTGTTTCTGTGCACCAGGAATTCCAGGCATCCCAGGAAGCCCTGGACCCGCGGGGCAAACAGGTGTTGCGGGATCACCCGGCACTCATGGACCAGAAGGATCCATGGGTCCACGAGGAAACAAGGGTGATGAAGGAGCTCGTGGAAAACAAGACCTACCAGGTCCCAGGGGACCTCAAGGATCCTCGGGTTCAACAGGTCCCGGGGAAACAAGGGTGACGTAGGAGCTCGTGGAAGCCAAGGTCCACAAGGCCCCAAGGGACTTCAAGGGTCCTCGGGTTCAACAGGTCCCCCTGGAAACAAGGGTGATGTAGGTGCTCGTGGAAGCCAAGGTCCCCCAGGCCCCAAAGGAGCGCCAGGGTCCTTTGAACGTAATTGGAAACAGTGCGTTTTTAAAAATCTAAACGATGGAAGGGACTCTGGGTCAATCAAGGTAAATAAAACAAAAATAATTATATAAATCAATATTGAAATAATAAATATAAGGCTTACTTCTGAGTTGCTCCTTTTATGTCCTGTATAGATTTTATGTTCCGGCAGTGAAGGTTTAATCCCGTAATTTGTAAACCTAACAAATTACAGATGTTAAAATTAAATTGTGTGGGTCATATAGCACTTACATGTATTACGAGAATGGATGGACATGCTGTAAATAAAACAATGATATACCCCTTGAATTCCCCACGGAATCTTCTAGACCTAGAAATATAACATTTGCCTTCCAGGAGTACAGAGAGTGAAACCCCTTGTCCTCTGGATCAGACCAATTTGTTCATCATTTAATTCTTTATTCTTGAAGTTTGTATCTCGGTTCCTCTGGTGTTTGATATTGTTATTCATTTTTACAGGAATGTCTTTTCAAAAAAAACGTCAGACAACACAGGACTGCGTGTCTTCTGGAGTGGCAACCTTCGCATCGTTAACTGTGATGCCTGCTGCAGGCGATGGTATCTCACCTTTAATGGTGCCGAGTGCTCGGCTCCTGCAGCCATTGATGGTGTAGTCTACATGAGATATGGAACTGGCAGCAGATATAAGGATTTACATCGTCCTCGTCACATCGAAGGAGTCTGTGAGAAAATCCACAAGGGCACTGTGCGCGTGGGATTCTGGGTCGGTAATTGTCATGGTTACGGATCTGCCGACGCGTACACTGGCTGGAATTCAGTGTCCCGGATCTACGTGGAAGAAATAACGCCCCCACAAGCTTAATAAGAGCAGATGCAGATTTGTTTCAGTTTTAAGGCGCTTTAAACGACTACTATGAACAGACTGATCAACAATAGGTCTAAACAATAGACAGTAAAATCAGCATTTTGAGGATGATCAGTAAACTGAAGTAAATTGTGATTATCAAAACCAAGCGTTAGCGATTAAATATTTTTCTTGAAAGGTGTAGGGTATAGAGCTTATAAAAACTGACAGCAATGTTAATCACGAAATCTGCAAATAAAAGCCAGGTTAACAAACAAAACAGCGTGTTGTGTGTATTTATTATGATAAAGGTTCTTTCTCTACCGAGTCTCTAAATGTATGCACTTTCTCCCTGCAGTATCTTTAAGACGGTTTGCATTTCAAGTAAACAAACAAACAAAACCACTACCAAAGAAGTAACGAAGAAACTTGATCAAAACAAGCTGTTCGTTCTGATTGGTTATAAAGTAGTTTGCGCGGATGTTTATTTGAACGTCAAGTTCTTGTGCTTAGAAAACACACTCGGCGAAGCAAAAACGTAAAGTTAAGACCAACTCTCACGTTTTTGTTTTATCTTGAACCATAAATTAACCCAACTTTTTTTTCGTCATATAATATTAGCCTGGGGTGAAGAAAGGGGGGGGGGGGGGTACTCAACAAAGTTTTGTAGTGGGATGCTCCGCCCCTTACCCTTTTATATACCGTTTTTGACATAAAGGTAACTCTTTCCTAAACCTTCTATAGAAAATGGCACCCCTTTAATATACCTACAGAAGAAACACTGTATCTCTTTACTATACCCTTGTAATAAAATTATAGAACGATATATAAGGAAAACATCAAGTGTTACCACTATTGATGTTAACCAAACAATAGCGTACGCCTGTTTGCGATGTTTTGAGAGACCCTTTTCATATACCTAAATGGCAGTTTTCCCTAGTACCCTTTTCTATACACCAACTCGGAAAATCCGTCTACCCTTTTATATAACTCCAACCTGCCCGTATAGCCCATTATAGGTAGTACCCCCACCCGGGAATATTAGCTTTTAATTATGCATAAAACGATATCAACATGTTTGGAAATGGTCTGAGTGTTACACAAGCATTTTCCAGTGCTACACTGGGGTTAAACTTGATTTTTCAGTCTTTTCAGTTAGTCACAGACGTTGACTATCATTCCTTCATTATCATCGAGCTCCAATTACTGGGCATTAAACTTAAGTTGGTCTTACTAATTATTGTTTCTAGAAAGGGTCCCATTTTCAGTTAAAACCAAACAGTTAAATCAAATGTTTTCCTGGCGATTTTAAAAGAACGTTCTTCAAAAACATGAAGGAAACATTTATCGTATTCGTTCTCTTCCTCGCCCGGGAGAGGAAGAAGATGGCCCTGGAAACGACAACGTCGCTTAACATTGGTTACTTCACAGGGAGCCCAGAGTCACAATGAGAGTCTTCAACAACAAAAATTAAGGATTTGAATGAGATTTTATCACGGGTTAAAATATCAAAATTACAAATAAACAGCCATTAAAGTGTCCATACCTCATTAAATAATGTCTCTCTGTTGCTTCTTGGTGGCTTCAGTTTATGGCTTCTGAACGGCATTTAAGCGAGTTTTGTTTTTTCTGGTTTGACTTCACCTTGTTTTTACGGAGGTTTTCGATAAACAATAGACCTCTTTAGCTTGAATGTTTTATTTTCCCAATGTTGATCATGTGATGTTTTCAAGGCAATTTGTCCTTTGTCTTTTCATAAATTATGCATACATGTACATATGCACGTGAAGAAAACAAAATTTAAAAGAAACAGTTCTCGAGCTCTAGGGTAACATCACATGATCTACATTAGGAAAACAAAACAAACAAGCTAAAGAGGTCTATTAAGAACAAAAATTAGCGATAGTAGTTTCGAATGATGTTTCGATGACTCACTCGTGATTTTCAAATTCATGTAACTAAAAGGATTAAAAGAAGTAAAGGGAGAACTAGGATTTCGGAGAAATCACTCCAACGAAAAAAAGAGCGAAAAAATTACCTTCAGTCAATCCCAATCGCTCCAAATCTTTGCTCGAGTGAAGAGCGAGAACTTTACTTTCTGTCCATCTAAAATTACGCTCCAAAACCACAGTCATCGCCCCGTAAAGACGATAAATACAACCAGAAAATTAAATCTTCTCGCTTCCTTCGTTGCTTGAAGTCACTACGGGCGGCCGTTGGCTTAGTTTAGCTGCCAGACCGATTCGGTTCAAAATCCTCTCGTCGGGGAGGGACACGAGTGCGAATCCAGTATTTTTGCAACGGTTGTTTTACTCATGTTCCTCCGCTGACGAGAGGATTTTGAACCAAATGGCCTGGCTGTCTATTCCTAAATGTGTTATGCTTTTCTATAGGCTCGATTTCTCTCGCTCCACTTTCACGGGCGCGGTTTGACTTCGGCGAGCCCACCCAGACTATCTGCCCCCAGGTCTCCGAGGATGTATCGACTGTGACTATATTTTAATTCAGTCAGACCAGAATTGCCAAAGTAAACAAACCGCGTTCGTGTTTGATGTGTGAAACAGACGCCTCCGCATTCATTCGAAGAATGTCTTGTCTGATTGTGCATGTATGGTGTTTCTCCGGCACGCGGATCTTGGTTATCTTGGGATCCGAGATGAGAGAACAGAAATTTAAAAAAAAAAAACACTTCTGAAATAAGCTAAAGCTATAGACCTCCTATTATGACGGTAATTGCGGTTTGAAAATATTTATTTTTCAATGTTACAATGTCTAAAAATTAAAATTCATAGTATTGACAATACAGAAAGATTAATTAAATCACGCGCATCAACTCTACAGTGTACATTAGCAGTGTGCAACAATATGCCCCAGACCCCAACATGATCGACTGGACTAAGGTTTAGGAAAGAATTTTAAATTTTATCTTTCTTCGCTCGCTTCGGTCTGTTTGAAATTCTGATTAATTTTAGAAGGAAACAAACGTGACAACAAAACGGTGTTGACAACAATATCACACAATCATAGAACAAATCATTTCATTGGACAAATCGGCGACCATTGATACTGTTCTAGCAGCGAATAGCAATCCTTGTTAGAATGAAAACGATTAGCCACAATTTTTAGCTATGTTTGTTTTTTCACAAACTTGATCTGACGGGAACCTCATTATATGCCGGCAACGAGAACGAAATAGAAATTGCTTTACTTTGCTATAAACAGCAAGAAGTGAGGATTACGTTGGTGTAAGTTCCAAATTTTGCTATTTTAATATTTGTGAATTGTTTACTTCTAATTTCTGTTACAGTAACAGCTCATAACTACTTTTATGTTCAACAATGTAGGGCTTTGATTGTACAAACACAAGTGAGTCGCGGAATTACTAAGAGGTACGTATTCAACACTTCCTCGTAAACGTTGACTGTAGCTCGAAGCGTTTAACATAATATTACAGGGGCCCAGTTTATTCATCTTCAAAACTCAAAATGCACCTAGATCTCGGCTAGTTTCATTAGCGGATAGCTTTTAAAATCATTCAAATATGATTAGGTCCGCATTAAGATTTAGGAATAAAGTGTCTCTAAAGAAGGCAAAATCTTAAACGCAGTTCAATTTATTTACCCAGGCAAGAAATATTCAGGCTTTCTTGGTGTCAGTTTTCAATCTCTGACTTTATGATACGTTCACCTGTTGTTCACCGTAGGTTTTGACAATTCATTAAGCGACGGCATTTTCAGTCATCTACTGTAAACATGTAATTTTGTTCAAAATTTTTAGTGGACTCGAATATTACTTTGAAAAGAAAATAATACCGTTCCACGTGGGTCCAGTTATTGTTTGTTTCGAAATAAATTTTATCTGAAATAATCTGAAACCATTACAACAAATCAGCTGATTCTAATATTGCAAAATTAATTTTGGAGTATTTTATCTATCACATAAAACTGAATGTCTTGCACAAACTACTGACCGCGTGGAATATTGAGCAGCTGGTGATTCAAAGACCATGCGCGCTTTTTTTATCTCTTGAAGTCGCCTTTCGCGATTTTAATAGCAATCTTGAGAACCAGGATGGAACTTTGCAATTGTAATGTCCACATTTACTCTTAAAACCATGATATTATGTAAGAATTAACAAAAACAAAACTAATAAAACGAGAGAACCGTTTAATCCCTTTGCGCTGAGGTGTTAAACTGCTAAATTATAAAACTAGCCAAAGTAGTACCGGCGATAGATGCGATATCAGTTGTTTCTAATGTTGTGTCGTGTCTTTATCCAGCCTTAAAAGCCCCTTTTATTACGGGGAGAACGACAATAATCAATAATTAATTAGGTCTACAATAGATAACAAACGTCTTTATATAACAGTTGAAGCAGGCGAAAATTATTGATATCGTCAGAAGCCCATGTATTATTTTATTCTGACTCATTTGATATCGTACAATAGCTGCTGAAGCCGGAAAATTATACGTGGAGAAAGAGAGGCGAAAAAAAAAACATTTGCGAATGGCATTTCTTGTAATATTTATAAATATAGAATCGTTTTTCACGAACTAATTAACTTATTCGAACTCATTATAAATAAACAAAGCAAGAGTTTGAGTACCACTAACACTAAAACGAGCTTGTAATTACTTCTGAACAGTAAAAGGGCAGGAAAAGCTTATTCTGTAGGCTCGCAGCTTTGTTCAGTTAATTAAATGGGAATTTTTGACTCTTCTACTTTTTTCAGCTTCTTTTTTGCAGCAGACAACACACTGAGGTGCTGAAAAATTTAAAGTAAACGATAAGTCTTAAAATGGAGCAGCGTTATACATTCACTGAACTCCTTGCCAAAAACGCGTCTACCGATTACATGTAAGTACTGACTGTATTTTTTCTTAAGCTACTTGAAATTTGTAAATAGTGTTTTTCTGTTCGTGGGCTATACCACTGTTTGCTGAAGTATTGTAAATGTAATTAACGTTGTGGTGTTGGTTAATAAAGTATATTAAGATTAAAAAAATGTAAAAATGTAATATAAGTCATAATAAATTACCAGTTTAAGAATTCAGATTAAAGCTTATTTTGTCATATAGCACCCAGGGCCAGGGTAGACTATAGTGAAGCTCAGACCTTACTTACGAAAATAGACGAGAGAACGTAAACATTTTGTTGGCTGACATAGTTTTCCCAGAGGGTGGGGAAGGATAGCTCGTAAGCTAGTATGAAGCTGAAACGCTCGTCCCTACAACTCAACACATCTTAGATAACTATAATTAATCTAATTCTACAGGAATTTTTTTTTTAAATAAAGGGTTAAATTACTTTTTTTGTAAAATTGCATAAAGTCAGTTATAAAATTAATAAACTGCACGGAACAAAACGTGATGTAGAGCGAACAAGATGTAGAGTGAAGCAAAGGCGATTTGAAATACGCTATTCAATTGGACGA
This sequence comes from Cladopsammia gracilis, assembly GCA_022457155.1. Classification (NCBI taxonomy): domain Eukaryota; kingdom Metazoa; phylum Cnidaria; class Anthozoa; order Scleractinia; family Dendrophylliidae; genus Cladopsammia; species Cladopsammia gracilis. The sequence goes on along the minus strand of JAJGOT010000116.1, from coordinate 869,005 downwards.
ACCAGTGAGTACACAAATCGTTAGGGCCAATAAGATTGCTTATTAGAATGGAAAATGTTGTCTCACGAACTTGTTCTTACGAGCTACAAATTAAACAAAGCACAAAATAGTGTGGACTGAGAAAACATTTCTCCGTAGCGGCAGGAAAGAAGTTCAATGTTATAACAGTGTACGAAAGGCTTGCATTTTTACTTGTCTCTGATTTTTTTTACATGTTCATTTATTCCTCTTTTTCTCCTATACTCTATATAGAAATTTGCCTCCACTCACGCAACAGAATCCACAGGGAACCTTCAAATGAAAGGTAAATGATTTATCTGTATGAGAGGAGGCGTTTTGAAAATTAAACGAGGCATGCCCCAAGAGTTTAGGCAAACTGAAAGGAGATGAAATGTTAATTGTAATTTTTACGAGTACTGATAAGGGACAAATCCTTACAAATTCACTTGAACTGCAATTTATAGAAAAGATATGAGGATAACGGAAATCAAAGAAAAAACAGAACTCTGACGAGGTTGGTCAGTACTTGTACGAATAATTTTTGGTATTCAGTCTTCTATAAGTCGATATATTTTAAATCAGGATTTTAGTACTTTTAGTATGGCAATAATTGATCGAATTGATGTTTATGGTACATTTTATTTCAAGGAGAAAAGAATAATACTTATAATGGCTCATAATTTGTACAATCACTTCAAGCTTACGTTATAATGAGCTTCAATTTTTACCGCCAAAGAAAACTCTACACACAAGTGCTACAATTACATTGACTCTAAAATGTCAACCGTATTTGATGACTGGCTGCTTTCTAATCATTCAGTGCTAGCCGTCATTAATTGGCTCAAATTAAAAACTGCTATCAAATAAGCAAAGTCAAGCGTCGAGAAGAAGCGAACTCCAACTCGTCCTCTACGAGTTCTGCTGAATGTACCTGTGCTTTGTCTTGAGAAATAATTTCATTGATGATGTCTTAGTAAGTACAACAATACTGTTTTTATTATTATTGTTTTAAAGCTCATCATCTGGATACGTTCCTCAAAGACCTTTTCTTCTATAATTAAAATTTCCAGGTCAGCGCCGCGAAAAAGCTATAAAAGAAATTTCGCCTCTAACGGTATTTTGAAAATTTGAGGCAAGATGTTTTTTTTTTGCAATTAATTTGCAATCGAATACTTCAACTTTATTGAAAATAATTAACGACTTTAATCATCATATGGATAAAAAAAATGTAGTAAAACATTTGATTAATTCAATTGGCTTTTACCAATGTAACTGATAAGTTTCAATGGATAACGTCCTTTATTTATACACGATGCATATTAAAGCTTTACCGCCTTGAGGTCGCGTAAATTGATAAATTGACTGAGAACAAGAAAAAGAGAAAATGCAACGCAAAGACGAGGATGCAATGCACTTACAATACTTAAGTTAATACGCAACGTTTTAGGAACGTTTCAACCTTTATTTTCTAAGTAAAAAGGAGTAGTTATCTACACTGAAAACTTTCAAATTTTATGCCGGAGTTTCAGTTCCATGAATCCTTCATCATTTTTGTGTCATAATACAGTGATCATCCTCGTATTTCGGAATCTTACATGTCACTGGTACTAAAACTTGTTTTAAAAACATGAAGTTTACCAAAACAAATACAAGAGTTCTATCATTGGTCAATTCAGAAATTATCTAACCAATAAGAATGCACTTCCTGTTTTGGCAACTCACGTGTTATAAGCTGTGAAACTTGTTTTAACTTGTAACTTTAAAAAACAAAACAGAACAAACACCTGCCATTGGTCAATTCACAACAAAATGGACCAATAGGAGTGCTTGCCTTAGTTTGACACCTTACAAGAAATTAGCTTTGAAACGTGTCTAAAACATGTTTTTATGTAAAACTTCATCACAAGAGAAGATAAAACGCGCTGTACTCGCAAGAGGCTCATCATTTATCTTTGGATGATTATCTGAACAACACTACCAAGGTTGGTATACTTATTACACCTTACCGTTTTTTTAGTTTTTCGCTAATGAAAATTTGGTGAATTTTATTTGATAAATTAAGTGTAGCCATTTCTTAGTGTTTTTTTTAAGTAACGAATACATTTTTCTTGTAGTCGTATTTTTCTTTAAAAAAGTAATCTCCTGCAATAAGGTTACTTTGGCATTATGAATTGCACTGCGAAGGTCTATTCTTCATAAAGTATTAAAAATTACTTCCTTTTTTTACACTATCCAAACGAGTTTCAATTAAAGTATCGAAATCATATTTTATGAAGTCGGTAAATTCTCTGAATTACGTCGCTAAAATGGTAGTCTTCTGCAGTAAGGTACCTTTGTTGTTATGAATTGGACCGAAGGTTTTCACAATTAGCGTGACTGTTGAGGTCGAACAATGTTTGGGTGACTCCATGTAATCATCAAAAAAGCGAAGCAAAACGAAGCAACCGATTAAAACTTTGCAAGGAATATTCTATCAAGTAAGTCTCGACTATATGTTATTTTACATTGAGTGTTTTAGTTTTCACAGGTTGAACGATGATGCAAGCCAGCAGGACTAAACCGCTGAACTTCATGTTGGGTGTACTGTTGATCTGCTTGTGTTCTGCGAATGACAACAGCAGCAGCAGCAAACCACATGATAACAAGGTAAACGCACTGAGCCATGATATTTAGCATCCATATGAATCAAATAGAATGAATGATTCAATGCATACCTGTCCAATCATTTTCTTGAAAGCCGTAAACAACATAATTTGCCTTAAGATACCTGACCACGTTAGGCCTAAGGGAAGAACCACCCACCAGTATCATCCTAAGAAGTTCATTATAATTTACCTTAAGATACCTGACCACATCAGACCTAAGGGAAGAACCACCCTCCAGTATCATCCTAAGAAGTTCATTATAATTTACCTTAAGATACCTGACCACATTAGACCTAAGGGAAGAACCACCCTCCAGTATCATCCTAAGAAGTTCATCATAATTTGCCTTAAGATACCTGACCACATTAGACCTAAGGGAAGAACCACCCGCCAGTATGATCCTAAGAACTTCATCATAATTTGCCTTAAGATACCTGACCACATTAGACCTAAGGGAAGAACCACCCTCCAGTATCATCCTAAGAAGTTCAACATAATTTGCCTTAAGATACCTGACCACATTAGACCTAAGGGAAGAACCACCCGCCAGTATCATCCTAAGAAGTTCACCATAATTTGCCTTAAGATACCTGACCACATTAGACCTAAGGGAAGAACCACCCTCCAGTATCATCCTAAGAAGTTCATCATAATTTGCCTTAAGATACCTGACCACATCAGACCTAAGGGAAGAACCACCCGCCAGTATCATCCTAAGAAGTTCATCATAATTTGCCTTAAGATACCTGACCACATTAGACCTAAGGGAAGAACCACCCGCCAGTACCATCCTAAGAAGTTCAACATAATTTGCCTTAAGATACCTGACCACATTAGACCTAAGGGAAGAACCACCCGCCAGTACCATCCTAAGAAGTTCATTCAACCCTCTTCTTCAGAAAATACCTACAAGTTTAGTTTCTTTGCTAGAACAATTGGGGACGGCGTTGTTGCAACAAGAGTATAGATAAGTAATTCAACTATTTAAATGGCATAATGTGTATCGTTTAATATTAATCCAATTCTACTTGCTATTTACTATGTAAATGCTGTGAGCTTCAGCTGACCACATCTATGTAATGGGAAACTGTTATAGACTAAATTTGTAGATGTAGATGTAGACTGACCGACCCGGAATGAATAATAATGAATGAATGAATGAATGAATGAGTGAACGAATGAATTAATTAATGAATGAATGCACGAATAGCTGATAATTCTTCAGATAAATAATGCTTTTTTTTCTTTTTATGTTTAGAGCACTACTCAACAGACGTCATCATACGGGTCTTGTGGTCACACTGCTTGTTTCTGTGCACCAGGAATTCCAGGCATCCCAGGAAGCCCAGGATCCTCAGGACCAGCAGGTGCTGCGGGATCACCCGGAAATCATGGACCTGAAGGACCCACGGGACCACGAGGAAACAAAGGAGCTCAAGGACTCTCAGGTCCAGCAGGCCCATCCGGAAACAAAGGAAAAGCGGGCCCTCGTGGAAGCCAAGGTCCCTCAGGCCTAAAGGGATCTCAAGGATCCTCAGGTTCAACAGGTCCTCCTGGAAACAAGGGTGATGCAGGAGCTCGTGGAAGCCAAGGTCCCACAGGTCCCAAGGGAGCTCCAGGATCTTTGAGACGTAACTGGAAGCAGTGCGTTTTTAAGAATCTGGGCGATGACAAGGACTCAGGATTGATCAAGGTTAACTTGCAGCAAAGAATCATACAAATCAAAATTAAAAAATTACTTATAAGGCTCAGCTCTGAAATGCTCAGTTTTTTTGTCCTGAATGGATCTTATGTTCCGGCGGTGAAGGTTATCTCGTAATTTGTAAACCTAACAAAATACACGGATGTTAAAATTATAATTATGTCGGTCATATATCACTTCTAATACAAATGGAAGGAAATGTTGTAAATAAAACAATGGTATACGTGTTGAATTCCCAACGGCCTTAATAGACCTAGAAAGAACATTTTGCCCTGCTGGAGAACAGAAGTTCTTAAATGAGGAGTGAAACCAACGACCTACGAGTCAGACCAGCTTGCTCATCATTTTATACTTCATTCTATAGGTTTTCATTTCGGTTCCTCTGTTGTTTGATATTTTTTCTTCATTTTTACAGGAATGTGTTTTCAAGAAAACGTCAGACAACACAGGACTGCGTGTCTTCTGGAGTGGCAATCTTCGCCTCCGTAATTGTGATAACTGCTGCAGGCGATGGTATCTCACCTTTAATGGTGCAGAATGTTCAGCTCCAGCAGCCATTGATGGTGTGGTCTATATGCGACATGGAACTGGCAGCAAATACAAGAATTTACACCGTCCAGGTCACATCGAAGGAGTCTGTGAGAAAATCCACAAGGGCACTGTGCGCGTGGGATTCTGGGTCGGTAATTGTGCTGGTTTCGGATCAGCTGATGCGGCCACAGGCTGGAACTCAGTGTCCCGGATCTACGTGGAAGAAATACCTCCCCCACAGGCTTAATAAGAGCAGATGCAGATTGTTTCAGTTTTAAGGTGCTTTAAACGACTGATATGAACAGAGTGCGTGATCAATAATAGGTCTAACCAATAGACAGCAAAATCATCATTTTGAGGATAATCAGCAAGCTGAAGTAAATTGTGATTATCAAAACCCAGCGTTAGAGATTACTGAAATATTTTTCTTGAAATGTGCGGGGTATAGAACTTGTAAAATCTGACAGCAACGTTAAACAATAAATCTGCAAATAAAAGCCAGGTTAACAAATAAATCAGCGCGTTGTTTGAATTTATTATGATGAATGTTATTTCTCAACCGAGTCTCTAAATGCATGCACTTTCTTTCTCCAGTATCTATAAGACGGTTTGCATTTCAAGTGAACAAACAAACAAAACCACTTTCAAAGAACTAACAAAGAAACTTGATCAAAACAAGCTGTTCGCTCTGATTGGTTATAAAGTAGGTTGTGCGGTTGTTAATTTGAACAAGTTACAGTGCTTAGAAAACACACTCGGCGAAGCAAAAGCGTAAAGTTAAGACCAACTCTCACGTTTTTGTTTGATCTCGATCCGTAAGTTAACCGAACTTTTTTTCGTGGTATAATATTTGCTGGGGGGGGGGGGGGGGGGGGGGTTACTCAAAAAAGTTTTGTACGGGGATGATCCTCCCCTTAATCTTTTATACAGCTATTTCAATTAACGTTGTCGGATGAAAGCCCCTTAAAGCCAAGACCGCAAGGTAGTATGGTAGTAAGGTAGTATAGCTATTCACGACTACCCATACTACCTTGCGGTCTTGGCTTTGAGCTTTAGGATCCCACAACGTTAATTGAAATAGCTGTATATCGTTTTAGACAGAAAAGGTAACTGTTTCCTAAACCTTCTATAGGAAATGGCACCCCTTTCATATACCTACAGAAGAAACACTGCATCTCTTTACTATACCCTTGTAATAAACTTATGAATCGATATGCAAGGAAAACATCAAGCGTTACCACTATTGATGTTTAAACCAAACAATAACGTGCGTCTGTTTGAGATATTTTGAAACGCCCTTGTTATATGCCTAAATTCAGTTTTCCCAACCCTTTCCTATACTTCTACTCGTGAAATCCCTACCCTTTCATATACCTCCAGCCTCAAAACGGTACCCCTTTCGGGCGGAGCATCCCCGTATACCCATTATACGGAGTATCCTCCTCTCCCGGAGGGAATACTTGCGTATAATAATGCGTGAAACGACATCAACATGTTTGGAAATGGTCTGAGTGTTCCACAATCTTTGTCCAGTGCTAACACTGGGGTTAAACTTATTTTCCGGTCTTTCCGGTTTCACAGACGTTGACTAACATTCCTTCATTAATATTGTTTCTAGAAATTAAGGGTTTACTCGGATACCATTTTCAGTTAAGACCAAACAGTTAAATCTAATGTTTTCCTGGCGATTTTAAAAGAACGTTCTTCATAAACATGAAGAAAACATTTATGGTATTTTACTGAAGTGATGTATTTAGCTTTTCAGAGTGCACTTAAATCGACAATCGTCCCCAAAATTAAGGACCCAAAGAAGCCGCGTTCTCTTACTCTCCCGGGAGAGGAAGAAGTGGGCCCTGGAAACGACAACGTCACTTAACATTGGTCACTTCACAGGGAGCCCAGACTCACAACGAGAGTCCTCAAGGACTGTTTGGTTTAGCTTAGCAGCCAGGCCGTTCGATTCAAAATCCTCTCGTCTGGGAGGGACACGAGGACGTGCGAATCTAGTTTTTTTTGCAACGGTTGTTTTGCTGTCCCTCCACTGACGAGAGGATTTTGAACCGAACGGCCTGGCCGGTCTATACCAAAATGCGTTTTGTTTTTCTATAGACTCTATTTCTCTCGCTCCTCTTTCACGAGCGCGGTTTGTCTTTGGCGAGCCCACCCCGACTATCTGCCGGATGTATCGACTGTGACTATATTTTAATTCAGTCAGACCAGAATTGCCAAAGTAAACAAACCGCGTTCGTGTTTGATGTGGGAAACAGACGCCTCCGCATTCACGAACGAAGAATTTCTAATCTGACAGTACATGACCAGTACATGTACGCTGTTTTTCACTTCAGATGTATCTTGGCTATCTTAGGATCCGAGATAAGAGAACAGAAATTAAAAAGAGTTCGCTTTTGTAAAAGGTTAAAGCTATAGACCTCCAATTATGACGGTAACTGCAGTTTGAAAATATTTAAATTTCAATCTTCTATGTCTAGAAATTAAAATTCAGCTTCTTAGTATTAGGAATACAAGAATAATTAAATCACACGCATCAACTCTACATTAGCAGCGTGAAACAATATGCCCCAGACCCCAACATGATCAACAAGGCAAAGGTTTAGGAAACAATTTCAAATTTTATCTTTCTTCGCTCACTTTGGTCTGTTTAATATTGTGATTAATTCTAAAAGGAAACAAACGTGACAACAAAACGATGTTGACAACAAAATCACACACTCATAGAACAGATCATTTTATTGGACAAATCGGCGACCATTGATACTGTTCTAACAGCGAATAGCGATCCTTGTTAGAATGAAAACGATTAGCCACAATTTTTAGCTATGTTTGTTTTTTCACAAACTTGATCTGACGGGAACCTCATTATATGCCGGCAACGAGAACGAAATAGAAATTGCTTTACTTTGCTATAAACAGCAAGAAGTGAGGATTACGTGGGTAATTAATTTGACGGTGTAAGTATTTTAATATTTGTGAATTTTTTACCTCTAATTTCTATGATGTTACAGTATCAGCTAATAACTACTTTTATGTTTAACAATGTAGGGCTTTGATTGTACAAACACAATTGAATCGCGAAATTACTAAGAGGTACGTATTCAACACTTTGTCGTAAACGTTGACTGCAGCTCGAAGAGTTTTTAACATAATATTAAAGCGGCCCAGTTTATTCATTTTCAAAATTCTAAATGCACCTAGATCTCGGCTAGTTTCATTAGCGGCTTAGCTTTTAAAATCATTCAAGTATTAAAATTTAGGAATAAAGTGTCTCTAAAGAAGGCAAAATCTTAAACGCAGTTCAATTTATTTACCCAGGCAGGAAATATTCAGGCTTTCTTGGTGTTAGTTTTCAATCTCTGACTTTATGATGCGTTCACCTGTTGTTCGCCGTACGTTTTTACAATTCATTAAGCGACGGCATTTTCAGACATCTACTGTAAACATGTAATTTTGTTCAAAATTTTTAGTGGACTTGAATATTACTTTGAAAAGAAAATAATCCCGTTCCACGTGGGTCCAGTTATTGTTTGTTTCGAAATAAATTTTATCTGAAATAACTGATATCTGATTCTAATATTGCAAAATAAATTTTGGAGTATTTTATCTATCACATAAAACTGAATGTCTTGCACAAACTACTGACCGCGTGGAATATTGAGCAGCTGGTGATTCAAAGACCATGCGCGCTTTTTTTATCTCTTGAAGTCGCCTTTCGCGATTTTAATAGCAATCTTGAGAACCAGGATGGAACTTTGCAATTGTAATGTCCACATTTACTCTTAAAACCATGATATTATGTAAGAATTAACAAAAACAAAACTAATAAAAAGAGAGAACCGTTTAATCCCTTTGCGCTGAGGTGTTAAACTGCTAAATTATAAAACTAGCCAAAGTAGTACCGGCGATAGATGCGATATCAGTTGTTTCTAATGTTGTGACGTGTCATTATCCAGCCTTAAAAGCCCCTTATATTACGGGGAGAACGACAATAATCAACTGAAGTAATTTATATATTTTTAATTAGGCCTACAACAGATAACAAACGTCTTTATATAACAGTTGAAGCAGGCGAAAATTATTGATATCGTCAGAAGCTTATCTATTATTTTATTCTCATTTGATATCGTACAATAGCTGCTGAAGCCGGAAAATTATACGTGGAGAAAGAGAGGCGAAAAAAAAAACATTTGCGAATAGCATTTCTTGTAATATTTATAAATATAGAATCGTTTTTCACGAACTAACTTATTCGAACTCATTATAAATAAACAAAGCAAGAGTTTGAGTAATACTAACACTAAAACGAGCATGTAATTACTTCTGAACAGTACAAGGGCAGGAAAAGCTTATTCTGTAAGCTCGCAGTTTTGTTCAGTTAATTAAATGTGAATTTTTGACTCTTCTACTTTTTTCAGCTTCTTTTTTGCAGCAGACAACACACTGAGGTGCTGAAAAATTTAAAGTAAACGATAACAGTCTTAAAATGGAGCAGCATTATTCACTGTACTCCTTGCCAAAAACGCGTCTACCGATTACATGTAAGTACTGACTGTATTTTTTTCTTAAGCTACTTGAAATTTGTAAATAGTGTTTTTCTGTTCGTGGGCTATACCACTGTTTGCTGAAGCATTGTAAATGTAATTAACGTTGTGTTTTTGGTTAATAAAGTATATTAAGATTTTTTTTAAAAAAATGTAAAAATGTAGTACAAGTCATAATAAATTACCAGTTTAAGAACTCAGATTAAAGCTCATTTTGTCATATAGCACCCAGGGCCAGGGTAGACTATAGTGAAGCTCAGACCTTACTTACGAAAATAGACGAGAGAACGTTAACATTTAGTTGGCTGAGATAGTTTTCCCAGAGGGTGGGGAAGGATAACTCGTAAGCTAGTATCAAGGTTATACGCTCATCCCTAAAACTCAACACATCTTAGATAACTATAATTAATCTAAGTCTACAGGAATTTTATTTTTTTTTAAATAAAGGGTTAAATTACTTTTTTGTACAATTGCAGAAAGTCAGTTATAAAATTATTAAATTGCACGGAACAAAACGTGATGTAGAGCGAACAGGGTGTAGAGCGAAGCAAAGGAGATTTGAAAGACGCTATTCCATTGGACGAACCAGTGAGTACACAAATCGTTAGGGCCAATAAGATTGCTTGTTAGAATGTAAGATGTTGTCTCACGAACTTGTTCTTACGAGCTACAAATTAAACAAAGCACAAAATAGTGTGGACTGAGAAAACATTTCTCCGTAGGAAACAGGGACAGGAAAGGGTTTGAAAATAATAACAGTGTTCGTAAGGCTGGAATATTTGTACCTGTCTGTGATTTTTTCACCTGTTCATTTATTCCTCCTTTTCTTCTATACTCTATAGACATTTGCCTCCACTCACACAGCAGAATCCACAGGGAACCTTCAAATAAATTAAAGGTAAATGATTAATCTGTATGAGAGGATGCGTTTTGAAAAACGAGGCATACCCCAAGAGTTTAGGCAGAGAGGCAAAGAAAATCAGAAAGGAGATGAAATGTTAACTGTAATTTTTACGAGTACTGATAAGGGAGAAATCTTTACAAATCCTTGTGAACTGCAATTTATATAAAGGCTATGAGGATAACGGAAATCAAATTTAAAACAGACGGGGTTAGTCAGTACTTGCGCGAATAGTTTTTGGTATTCAGTCTTCTAGCTATAAGTCGATTTATTTTTAATCAGGTTTTTAGTACTTTTAGTATGGCAATCATGATAATTGATCGAATTGACCCTGCAATGTCGCACTTGAGTATTTGCGTGGTCGAATTTTTGACTCGTTCTGATGTTAGATCTAACGTTTTTTTAACTCTTCTAATGTTTCAGCTTCTTGATTCCGCAGGACAACACAGGTGCTGAATTGTTTCGAAGGTAAACGATTTCGTTTAGTACTGTGTTAGCTGGTAGACACTAATTTATTATCTCCCAGATTACATAAAAGCAACAATACATCAAAGAAGTGTTACACATCCAGTCGACTCCATCGATCGCCTAATGAATACCAGCAGTAAGCGATCGAAACGTTGTGATCCACATCTAAAGTGACCACGTCGTGGGACAAACGACAAAGAAAGCTGTCATATTTCAACGACCATAAAGTATAACCATATTTTACAATAAGTTATCGGTTTCAGAACTCGAATAAGTTCATTTTGTCACCGAAAGCACCTTGGGCCAGCGTTGACTACTGCGAGAGGCAGTTGAGATAGAAACGAGAAAGAACTATTGTATAAAGAAATTAATATTTAATACGCTTTACTTTGTAGACCATGCAGTGTGGTGAGAATACTTCCCAATTGTGAGGGAGAGGAGGGGGAAGATAGCTTGTCGTAGCAGGCTAGTATCAAACTGATATACTCCACTAGGTGATGCAGTCGGGTGATACATCTTAGATTTCTAAAAACGTAGTCTACACGAATTTTAATTTGAAACTTATTAACTGTTTTGTAAAATTGTTAACTGTTTTACAAATATACTGAAACAAAACGTGATGCAAACCGATTCAGGATGTAGAGCGCAGCAACGACAAAAATGGAAAACGCTATTCCATTGGACAAAGCAGTGATAAAAAATTATAGTGGCCAATAGCATTGGTTTTTAGAAAGAAAATATAGTTTCATATGAATGATGTCTCACAAACATGTTCTGACGAGAAATTCACTAAACAACAGCTGAAACTAAACACGAGAAGGTGTTGACTAAATTAAAAAAAAAAAACATTTCCTCGAAACAGCTACAAGAAAGAAGTTGAAGATAATTGTTTTAAGCTTGACTGTCAGGTACTTTGTACTTCATGTCTTTTGACTGTGATTATGTTCACCTGTTTTCATGTTCATCTCATCGGTCTTTTCTCTTCCACTCAATAGATTTCTGCCTCCCCTGACACAGTTTACACCACTGAGTGGGAAACTTCAAACAAGGTATATTGGAAAATTTTCATCTTGTACGAATAAGTTTCTAAAAGTCGGCTTTTTAAATCAGGTTTTCCAAACTTTCATAATAATTGTAACAATTTATCGATTTGATGTTTGATACATTATTTTATTTCAAGGAATAAAAAATAACACATACAAATTTCGTAATCAGTTGCACAATGAGCTCCAATTTTTACTGCAAAGGAAAATCTGCACACAAGTCGTAGTGTTTAACACTCACTAATTTGTTGGTGTTTGAAATTCACGCACTTGAAGCTGCGTGTGTTCACTTATCTTGATCAATTTCTATTGCAAAGGAAAATTTGAACACAAGTCTTACACTCGCATTTATTCAGTAGGTCACGCTGATTGTAAGTTTTGAAATTTTTAACCACGGCAGAGAACGTTTTAGCTCTTCAGATGTCTTATGCTCATTTTTTAGCGTTTAGGCTAGCGTTTGATGAATTCGTTCAGATTAAAAACTGCTATCGAACAAACCTAGATTTCTGTTACGCCTTACTAATGCAAGGCATGAATTATTCACTCAACAAGGAATGTTTAGGTAAACTATCCCGCTTCGATTAATGGCGTTGTATACTGTTTTCTCTTGTCACTTTAGCGACTATAAAGAACAGTTTGGAAAGTTAAATACAGTTTTGATCTTTTCGGTTCATTTAGCTGAATATTTCAGCACATAAAATAGTTTAAGGGATAGCAATCTTATCCCCCGATTTTCTGAAAATCCTAGCTGACCTTCGTACTCAAAATGGCATTTTTTCCCTCCGAAACCAAAAGGCGTTAAATTTTCCAATGTTATGAAATTTTGAGGCGACGTTTTACTTTCGAAATTTTAAGTCAGTTTAATATCATGTACTACGAAGTTTTAAGACGACTTCTTTATAACGCCTTCCCGGAACAACTTCCCACCGAAACGATTGGTTTGATGCTCTTGATACAACAAAGAGCTTCTCAATCATGATCTGGATGTTAGCTTCTAGATATTTTCTATTAATGCGATGTCCTGCTCAGTGAATAAGTAAAAAATAAAATTCTGCTTTCAAAGTATTTTGGAAATTTGATGCAAGATTCCGTGATAAGCATACAAGGAATGTTATTTTTTTGCGATTAATTTTAAATCGAATACTTTAAGCTTTTTCAGTACAGCGTGTAAAAAGCAGTCTAACATTAAAATTAATTCAAACTGCTTATTTACAAATCTAAGTTACGAGTTTAACTTGAAGCATTTTGCAATTTTTTACGAGTTTAATCTAATTCACTGTCATCTTTTCGTCATTTAATAGTTGTCATAATACAATGATCACCCTCTTATTTCGGGATCTTACACGTCATTGGCCCCAAACTTGTTTCATAAACATGTAGTTTACCAAAAAAAAAAAAAAAAATGAAATAGTTCTATCATTGGTCAATTCAGAAATTACCTAACCAATAATAATGCACTTTCTAGTCTGGCAACTTACATGTTACCAGCCAACAAACTTGTTTTAACATGTAACGTATGAAAACAAAACAGAAAGAACGAGCTCCTGTCATTGGTCAGTTCACAACTAAAAGGGCCAATAGGAGTGCTTGCATTATTTTGACATCTTACAAGCAATTAACTTCTAAACATGTCCAAAACATGTTTTTTATGTAAAACAAGATCACCAGAGGAGATAAAACGCTCTGAAGTGGCAAGATACTCATCATTTATCTTTGGATGATTATCTGAACAACACAAGCAAGGTTGGTTTTATGGTAATGAAAATTTCGTTATTTTTCTTTGATAAACTTAGTGTAGCGATCGATTTTCTTTTTAAGTAATGAATACATATTTTTGGAAGTCGCCAACGTATTTAGAAAGTACTCTGCAATAAGGGAACTTTTTTATTTTAAATTGTACAACTGTGAGAACTCAAGGTTTATTCATACATTTAAGGTTTCTTTTGTTTGATTATCATTTTAATTACTTTTCAAACAACTTAGGTTAATTAAAAGTATCGAATACATTTTTCATGAAGTCGCTAAATTCCCGAAATTAAGCGCTTGAGTGATCGACACGACTAAGCGCACGAGTGATTGTCTTTTTTTATTATTCGTCAAATGCTGCAGATTGGTAGCTGAAATCTCATTTTTTAAAATAATTTAAGCCAGAGAACGTTTTATACATTTTAATCATGTTTAACCCTTGTTAAAAATTTGCGTCCAAATTGTGATCTCCTGCAATAAGGAACACTTCTCCTCATGAATTGCAGCCGAGCTTATTCACATAAATTTTAAAAGGAAATTAGCGTTACAGATGAGTTCGAACAATGTTACGGTGACTCCATGTTTCATCATCAAATTTGAAAGAGTGAAAATAAAGCGAAAGGACCAATTCAGAATTTCCAAAGAATATTCTATCAACTAAGTCTTATGCAATTTTATTTTACATTTAGTGAACTCGTGCATGCTTACAGGTTAAACGATGATGAAATGCACTATGAATATACCGCTGACTACAATAATATGTGTACTGTTGATCACTTTGTGTTCTGCGAATGACAACAGCAGCAGCAGCAAACCACATGATAACAAGGTAAACGCACTTAACCAAATGTTATTTATATTAGTATTCATATGAATAAAATAACATGCGAATAATTCACTGACTGACTGACCAACCCAGAATGAGTGAATAATGTCTTTGAATGAATAAATGAATGAATGAGCGAATGGATGCATGGATGAATGAATGAATGAAATTTATATTACTTTGTTTCCTGATGTTTACATCCCAGCTTATAGTTCTGCAGACAAATAATGGATTTGTTCTCTCCTCATATAGGGTACTACTCAACAGACGTCACCATATGGGTCTTGTGGTTACGCTGCTTGTTTCTGTGCACCAGGAATTCCAGGCATCCCAGGAAGCCCTGGATCCTCAGGACCAGCAGGTGCTGTCGGATCACCCGGCAATCGTGGACCTGAAGGACCCAGGGGCCCACGAGGAAACAAGGGTGATGAAGGAGCTCGTGGAAAACAAGGTCTATCAGGCCCCAAGGGACCTCAAGGATCCTCGGGTTCAGCAGGACCCTCTGGAAACAAGGGTGATGCAGGTACTCGTGGAAGCCAAGGGCCCCCAGGTCCCAAGGGTGCTACAGGGTCCTTTGGACGTAACTGGAAACAGTGTGTTTTTAAAAGTATAAACGATGACAGGGATTCCGGATTAATTAAGGTAAATACAGCGAAAAGAATCATATCAATCAATATTAAAATAATAAATATAAGGCTTACTTCTGAGATGCTCCTTTGATGTCCTGAATGGATTTTATGTTCCGGAAGTGAAGGTTTGAAGTACAGATATTAAAATTAAATTGTGTGGGTCATTAATAGCACTCATAAGACGAATGGAAGGAAATGCTGTAAATAAAAAAAAAACGGCATACGCGTTGAATTCCCTATTGTCTTAATAGACCTTGAAAGAACATTCTGTACAGACGTTTTTTAACATGGAGTAAAACCAACGGTCTTTGGATCAGACCAGCTTGCTCATCATTTTACTCTTTATTCTATTTCGTTTCCTCTGTTGTTTGATATATTTTATTCATTTTTGCAGGAATGTGTTTTCAAGAAAACGTCAGACAACACAGGGTTGCGCGTCTTCTGGAGTGGCAACCTTCGCCTATATAACTGTGATAGCTGCTGCAGGCGATGGTATTTCACCTTCAACGGTGCAGAGTGCTCAGCTCCAGCAGCCATTGATGGTGTGGTCTACATGAGATATGGAACTGGCAGCAGACTAAAGAATTTACACCGCCCACGTCACATCGAAGGAGTCTGTGAGAAAATCCACAAGGGCACGGTGCGCGTGGGATTCTGGGTCGGTAATTGTGCTGGTATGGGTTCTGCTGATGCGTACACAGGCTGGAACTCAGTGTCCCGGATCTACGTGGAAGAAATACCTCCTCCACAGGCTTAATAAGAGCAGATTCAGATTTGTTTCTGATTTAAGGCGCTTTAAACGACTACTATGAACAGACTGATCAATAATAGGTCCAAACAATACTGAATACACAGTAAAATCAGCATTTTGACGATGATAAGCAAGCTGAAGTAAATTGTGATTATCAAAACCAAGCGTTAGAGATTAAATATGTTTCTTAAAAGGTGTAGGGTTTAGAGCTTATAAAATCTGACAGCAATGTAAAACAAGAAATCTGCAAATAAAATCCAGAGGTTAACAAATAAAACAGCGTGTTTTGTGAATTTTTCAAAAACTCATTAATAATTCATGAGCATATCAGCCAATCATACGACGCAAATCGATCACGTGTATGAGCCTTTATACCTGGTAATCTACGGTCATTATGAAAAGCCTGGTGGCGGCTTTGATTTCAGTCACAGGCGGAATGGGCAAACAATGCAATTATCGCTGAATTTTAGATGAGAATGATTTTAAAATGACAGTGATATTTATATTAAGATCACACGTAATCTTTATATAAAGATTACTGATATGGGTAGTAATTGTTCAGGATTCTTAGTGCAACAAATGGTGACTTTAATATTTTTGTGCAGTACTGTTTTACGAAATCTGGTCTTTCGCCATTCTATTTGAAATCTTCTCAACAAAATAAACAACCAACAGTTTAACAAGTGAGCCGTTATTCGAATGACACCAGCGCCCTCGTGTAAATTGCCAGGTAAGCGACTGGTTCGCAGATGCAAGCTGCTTATTTCTACTCGTTCTCTACCTCTGAAAAAAAAATTGTCAGCCGTTTTCTCTACCGTACCTGACAACTTTAGTATAGCATTTTTCAGTAGATGTTTTCCCTCAGAACTATAAAATCCCAAAACTTTCGACAGGAGCCGGGAAGCAATGGTCACTTCGTCGAAGACGTGGCGCATGTGTTGTATGCTAATCAGTCTAGTCTACTTGTTTTTCTCGTATGCTAATTTCCTCTTTGCACAAAAGTGCAATTGTTTCAATTCCGAAGGGTCACGCTTTTGAAAGAATGTTTTTGAAGCCGTTCAAAAAAAACTCGCAGTAAGTGTATTATCGTTTTTTAAACTATACATATGATAACGGTACTTTTTCTACCAAGTCTCTAGATGTATACCTTTCTTCCTGAGGTATCTTCACACTACTAAAGATCTAACGAAAAAAAACTTGAAAACAAGCTGCTCGCTCTGAATGGCTAAAGTAGGTTGCGCGGATGTTTCTTTGAACAAGTTACAGTGCTGAGAAAACACACTGAAGCAAAAACGTCAAGTTAAGACCAGCTCTCCACGTTCTTGTTTAGTCTTGATCCGTAAGTGGATCCGGAACTAGAACCGAACTGTCCTCCAGATCAAGGCTTCCTCTTTAAAAAGGATAGTATGTTTTGTCCTAAGACTGGTAGTTAAGTTAATTCGGACGTACAAGCAACATGGTATAAGAGAAGTGGGGTGGTTGCAACTCTCGATCCCCTTGGGTTTTCGCTGTGTGGACCCAAAAAGCCCCGTTGTGCCGGCTTCTTGGGACCTGTAACGTTACCCAAAATGCGCGCGATCAAGATGACCACCATCTGGGAGTTAACTCAAAATTCAAATTTATCGAAATTTTTATGCTAGACTTGAAAAATACATAATTTTACACTTTACTGCTTTGTCGTAGCATTTTATATTTGTTTGTTTTTTTCCCCAACAAAAAAGGTCAAAAAAATGAATTTTTGTTAAAAAAAAATGGCTTGACCTCATGCTACTTTAATAATGTCATTTCTCTTGACCAAAACAACTGATTCTGACTTAAATGCGTGACAAGGTTAAAAGAACTTCTTTTGAAGACAGCAGGGGCTGACAAAAAATCATCTTCATAATATCGGAGAAAAACTTATAGTGGGGAGGGGTGGCATTCGTCCCCCATGTACCTCCGAGGGTTAATGTTCCACTGTAGTATAAATCTGTGAACGACATTAGAACTTGTGCCTGTGGTCAGCCTGTAGTGGTACGATGATGACTTGAAGCCATCATCAGAGGAGATTAAGGAGGCTATCACATGCACAGTTGCTGCGCAGGGATGCCTGGTCCATGTGTGACACTAGCTATAGCGCAGTTGTCTCAGTTTCCTGTTTGTGTAGTTACCGTCATGCAAACAGGCCTGATAAAGCTCCTCTAGTGTGGGTCACCTGTGGCTCTTGTGCGACTTTACCTTACCCCCAGTTTTAGTTGAAGGATATTGCATTAAGTGACACATGTGGAGAAATCCAGTTTTGGACCCCCAAGTGCATTAGGCGATTAAGACTGCGTGATGCAATAAAAATGGTCGACTCCGAAATAGACTTGAGCGTTTACCATTTGTATTGAAAAACCGGTTGTTCCGGTGGAAAAACAAATGAAACGGTTCATCCCAACGGAAATTTTGCAGCGAAAAGGTAATACCTTTCAAGGTATTGCCGTTTTCTCGCTTTCAACGACCGGAGTTTTCTGTACCATTTGTTCGCATCACTAGTACCAGACTTCTTCGCGAAATAAGGAAGCTCCAAGATGACGGATCACTTTGAAGAAGGAAATTTACTCCGAGTTTATTCGTGTCAAAACTTGCTTCTTTTCATTGGCTGTATTGACAGATTTCCTGCGGCATGACTGCGAAATTACAGGTAACAAAGATAAACATTTTTGATTGCCGGTAGTTGCTTTACTTTAACTTTTACGAAGCGTGCTTGCTGCATGCTTGTTATGGGATAGCGATTCGCACTGTATTGAAGCAGTCGTACGTAGCAAAGCATCAGAGCTGGAATTCTAGTGTTAACTTGAGCGAATAAGTAAATTAATAAATAATTGTTCTGGTAAAATTGGAGAATTGTAGCAGGGCTCGGCTTGAAAGCGTACAATCGCGTTTTGGGGTAAGTTTATAAAAGTACTTGCCTGTTAATTTATTCCACCGTCATCTTGTTTTTCACTCCCAGTGCCTCTTGGTATTCGGTAAAATAGAATTGGTACAGGTCATTCGTGTTCCGTTTCCTTCAGTAGGGAAAGTCCAGTACCATTTGTCTTAAAATTCTAATCGGAAATTCCATTCAAATGGTAAGCGCTCTCTGTATGAACGAAAACAAATAAATTATCTTTACCTCTGAAGTCCTCTGAATCCTTCACGAATTGCACAAAGTTGCATCTTATCCCGTTGCGATGTTCAGTAACCTCAATCTTGTTGTAAATATAAGTGACACCAAACAATATATAATGGCAACTGTTTTACACCGGAAGGAAAGATGTCCCAAAATGAAGGTTGCTCGACATGCATGTTATCTCTTAGTCATCCAGAGAAGGTCATTTTCTATCCGATTTCCAGCAAAAGTTTAAGTGACATCCAAAACGTTACATCTGCTTTCCCATTTCAAATTGTTGTTCTTTAAGGCACAACTAAAGACAATTCCCTCAGACAATCACATGTCATGGTTTTGAGACTTATTTTCGCTTACATTTTCGTAGGTTCCATCCGCCGCTGAAAGCGTGACACGTTTAACTCGAAGTTCGAGTTATTACCACTGTCCGCCATTTTTTTTTTCAAATGTTAAAGCTTTGTAGCCACTACTTTTGGTTCCTAGGCTTCCTGGGAGAAATCGGCCGAGGAACGGCTCAAACGAACCGCCATAAAAAACCGTGAAGAGAGGCTGGAGGATAATTGCTTTGTCAAAAATAAGACATAAACACTAAGCTCAGAAATAGCTTTGTCTAAAATATAAGCGTAAATATTGCACTGTAAAATAACTTTCAGATAAAAACGATCGATTCAGTTCCAGAATATTTCACTGATGTTAGAAATAAAATGTAACAAAAACAGTGTTAAGCAACATGTTTATACAGTAATTTCTCTACTTTATCTGTAAATGATTTAAAGTTAAATTAAAAGTTATCTGATCAAAGCACAACCTGTCATTAACTCGTTGTGTTTTTGATTTTTTTTTTTTACTACGGCGTTTTATTTCGAGGTGAAAGCATTTACATCTCGCGCCACGATGAATAATTGTTTATGAGTATTTATATGTTTTTATTTTTATTCATGAATGCACATGGTGTTTTGAAGGAAATTAAAAATCATACCTCCCTAAAAAGTTACACCTTCACGCTAAAGTGCGCTTGTATGCGCACACATTCCACAAAACTAAAATGAAAATATTCTAAGGGCCTGGTCGCTCTACAGTCAAAATCAGAACTTAGCCCGTGCAAAAATCGAGGAAAACAAAAGAAACCGCTCCGGTGGGACACGCTTTTTGTGGAATGTTTTTGTTTTTATGTCATTTTGCACGGGCTAATTTTTGTTTTTGACTGTAGCGCGACCAGGCCCTAAGACTGAACCTATTTTATGAGTCTATTTCACAAAAAGTTCTTTGCACGCGCTCAAGTTGTCAAGCCGAAGATTTTACGATCATCCACGAACTATTCGGCGTAGTTTCGGCAGCGTCAATTAGAACAAAAGGGCTATTGTTTAAATCCTAACATGCAAATTTGAGCCAGTACAATAGTACATTTCTTGGTACGACTTACTTACTTACTTATCCTCTTCGGGCCCACGAGGACTCTTGAGGTCGGTTTTTTCGGTTTCCGACTTGGTCGAAATCTAAGTAGGCTTTAGCCGTGGGTTTCGAATTTCTATAAATTTAAGCTCTATATTGGTACACAGGCTGGTTTGCATGTAAAAAAAACTTATTTCCTTACTTCTCTTTTAACAAAATTGGCCCGGGTGTTGACACCTGCCGAATCTCTTAATAAGGGCGTTGCACCTATTTAACCCTATTCAGCCTGGCGGGGGCACAAAGTGCCCGCGCTAACTTTCAACATTCATAACTTCTTTAATATGTATTCAAACGCCATCGAACTTTGTGACTTTTCCTAAAATTTATCTGGCAACAATTTCTTATGACAATTTATTGATCGTGTGACTTGATGTTTCCATGGCAACAAGATTTTGACAGCCATGTTTTTTTAAATTTGCATATTTTTACCCTCGAATGAATAAAAACAATATTTATTAGTATAACTTTTATATTTTTACGTCATTTAGCGTTTATTTATTGGTTTTGATTAATTTTGAGTCAATTTGGATGGTTTTTAAGAGGTTTTAAAAAGTTTCAGAAATCCAAGATGGCGGATCCAAGAAGGCGGCCGTACAACTAATTACCTAATAACTACGTCATATGACGTCATCGTTCCATCATGCAGTTCGCAAAGGAGACAGTTTTGGACGTATTATATAAACTCTAGGTTACATTGTCCTAGCCTTAAAGTTCTTGAAGTTACGAGGCGGAGGAGGACCAGGAAGGACTCATCAGCATGGCATAGCCGTCGGACACCTGATAGGACTTCTTCAACGTCAATGGTGCTATTGGTACCAATGGATGGAGCGTTTTATCCATTGGTACACCATTGGAGAGTCACATCTCATTAGGGAGACTTAGAGTATATCCCAATGTTCAGAGGAGATTCTGTCCGTCCATTGGTACCAATGGTACTATTGGTACGAATGGTATTATTGGTGCCAATGGACGGAGCGTTTTGTCCATTGGTACACCATTGGTGAGTCGCATCTGATTAGGGAAACTTAGAGTATTTCCCATCGTACAGAGGAGATTCTGTTTGTCCATTGGTACCAATGGTGCTATTGGTACCAATGGACGGAGTGTTTTATCCATTGGTACACCATTGGTGAGTCGCATCTCATTAGGGAGTCTTAGAGTATTTCCAATCGTACAGAGGAGATTCTGTTTGTCCATTGGTACCAATGGTGCTATTGGCACCAATGGACAGAGCGTTTCATCCATTGGTACAACCAGTCTTTGACCTCCAAAGTAAAAAAATGCTACTCCGTGACTTCTCTAATTATTCAGAGGCAAAATTCTTAAACGAACACTGTCCCAACTTGACCTGACTGGCGCAGTCTCAGGACTGAATGATGTAAACAAATCTTTTTCTGTGTTTTACAATAAACTAATCAAACTTCTCAATAAGCATGCACCTTTTAAGCCATTATCAAAACGTAAGAAAAAAAGATTATTAAAACCCTAGGTAACAAAGGGGATCAGGAAATCGATTAAAATAAAAAAATGATCTTTATTGTTCGGGCGACACCACCGCTTACAAATTCTATCGGAACAAAGTGTTGATGCTCACGCGAATTAGCAAAAAGATGTATTTTCACAAATATTTTGAAGAAAACTTTACCAATACTAAAAAAATCTGGGAGGGCATTAACAGCCTTTTAGGCCGGAAAAACAGAGTTCATAAAGATATAATCTCTCTTAAATGCCCGAGTAGCAATCTAGTGTCACAAAATTCCTCTGATTTTCCTAACATAATGAATAAATACTTTTCTTCAATAGGACACAACCTGGCTTCCAAAATGCCATTTACTCAATGACAATAATTCACAGTTCTCAACCCAATTGACGGGTCTCAAGAGGTTTGGATTTTTGCTAAGAGCAGGGCTACAAGACATGATAATGACAGACCAAAACCCTCACTGCCATGCCTCAAGCCCCAATATTTTGGGACAAGCAATAAAAATGTAATTCTTGTTTGGCTGCTATTTTCAGGAAAAAGAGCAGCCTGAAGGGCTCCACATTTTGCTGTTGAACCTAGAAAAAGAATAGACTGTCTAAGTCATTAAGAAGCTACTCCAATAATATGAAAATAAAACAATAACAAACAAATAAGCCTTTAGTTATTAGGTTATAAAAGCTCATATATAAATTGCAATGTTCAACTCTCATGATTAGAGTGTAGATTGCACAAGAATATGAATCATATATCATGTTTTTCCTCAGAAGACAGAAACTTTGATCCCAAAAGGTCGAAGCAACCTTAGAAATTACAGCTAACGCACACTTGTCAGACTTGTGATAACCTACGAAAATGACCGAACTTTAATCGCAAATAACAGAAAATTGGTGAGAGGTACGATATGGTACGACGCCCTAAATTAAAAGAATGACTTTTTCTGCAAAAGATCGTCCGATTTTCGTGGCTAGAACCCACGCGATATAGCGTCAAGAAGTTGACTACACCTCATGGATTAAAGAACGAGGTATATTCATGTGTGGCACGCTTGTTTCGGCTCATGGATGAAAGAACGAGGTATGTTCATGTGTAGCGCGCTTGTTTCGGCTGTACCAATGGAACCAATGGTACCAATCGACGAATCGTTTACGCTCGGCCGTCAAGTGCTAATGAGATGCAGTTTAGTGTCATGTTCCAATGGTTAACCAATGGACTGATCACTTTACCATTTGTACCAATGGTACCAATGGACAAATCAATTCCGCAAGGCTCTCAAGTGTTAATGAGATGCAGTTTACACTTGCTATACCAATCGGTTGAGGAGCTTACCATTCGTACCATTGGTACGAATCGTAAGGCCTGTTTGCAATGGTAATCTTTTACCAATGGTGACGATTGGTGAGGGTGTTTTCACTAATCGTATACCAATGGAACCAATGGTACCAATCGACGAATCGTTTACGCTCGGCCGTCAAGTACTGATGAGATGCAGTTTAGTGTCGTGTTCCAATAGTTAACCAATGGACTGGTCATTTTACCATTTGTACCAATGGTACCAATGGACAAATCATTTCTGCAAGGCTCTCAAGTGTTAATGAGATGCAGTTTACACTTGCTATACCAATCGGTTGAGGAGCTTACCATTCGTACCAATGGTACGAATCGTAAGGCCTGTTTGACAATGGTAATCTTTTACCAATGGTGACGCTTGGTGAGGGTGTTTTCACTAATCGTGTCTGTTTGTGTATATTGGACATGACTGATAAAAATGGTCGACTCCGTAATAGACTTGAGCGTTTACTATTTGTATTGAAAAACCGGTTGTTCCGGTGGAAAAACAAACGAAACGGTTCATCCCAACGGAAATTTTGCTGCGAAAAGGTAATACCTTTCAAGGTATTACCGTTTTCTCGCTTTCAACGACCGGAGTTTTCTGTACCATTTGTTCGCATCACTAGTACCAGACTTCTTTGCGAAATAAGGAAGCTCCAAGATGGCAGATCGCTTTGAAGTAGGAAATTTACTCCGAGTTTATTCGTGTCAAAACTTGCTTCTTTTCATTGGCTGCATTGACAGATTTCCTGCAGCATGATTGCGAAATTACAGGTAACAAAGATAAACATTTTTTATTGCCGGTAGTTGCTTTACTTTAACTTTTACGAAGCGTGCTTGCTGCATGCTTGTCATGGGATAGCGATTCGCACTGTATTGAAGCAGTCGTACAAAGCAAAGCATCAGAGCTGGAATTATTGCGTTAACTTGAGCGAATAAGTAAATTAATAAATGATTGTTCTGGTAAAATTGGAGAATTGTAGCAGGGCTCGGATTGAAAGCGTACAATCGCGTTTTGGGGTAAGCTTATAAAAGTACTTATAAGATTGACTTTTGTTATTAAATTGATCAGAAAAACTAACGCGGAGAGATTTCGACGTTTCGATGACATCCTGTCATCATTATCAAGAAAATGAAGAAAATTTACATAAGTAAGTATATAAGAACTAAACCGAAAACAATAGTCTATTGTTCTAAGCCAGTGAATCATTCACTGGCTTAGAACAATAGACTATTGTTTTCGGTTTAGTTCTTATATACTTACTTATGTAACTTTTCTTCATTTTCTTGATAATGATGACAGGATGTCATCGAAACGTCGAAATCTCTCCGCGTTAGTTTTTCTGATCAATATAAAAGTACTTGCCTGTTAATTTATTCCGCCGTCATCTTGTTTTTCACTCCCAGTGCCTCTTGGTATTCGGTAAAATACAATTGGTACAGGTCATTCGTGTTCCGTTTCCTTCAGAAGGGGAAGTCCAGTACCATTTGTCTGAAAATTCTAACCGGAAATTCCATTCAAATGGTAAGCGCTCTCTGTATGAACGAAAACAAATAAATTATCTTTACCTCTGAAGTCCTCTGAATCCTTCACGAATTGCACAAAGTTGCATCTTATCCCGTTCCGATGTTCAGTAACCTCAATCTTGTTGTAAATATTAGTGACACCAAACAATATAATGGCAACTGTTTTACACCGGCAGGAAAGATGTCCCAAAATGAAGGTTGCTCGACATGCATGTTATCTCTTAGTCATCCAGAGAAGGTCATTTTCTATCCGATTTCCAGCAAAAGTTTAAGTGACATCCAAAACGTTACATCTGCTTTCCCATTTCAAATTGTTGTTCTTTAAGGCACAACTAAAGACAATTCCCTCAGACAATCACATGTCATGGTTTTGAGACTTATTTTCGCTTACATTTTCGTAGGTTCCATCCGCCGCTGAAAGCGTGACACGTTAACTCGAAGTTCGAGTTATTACCGGCTGTCCGCCATTTTTTTTTTCAAATGTTAAAGCTTTGTAGCCACTACTTTTGGTTCCTAGGCTTCCTGGGAAAAATCGGCCGAGGAAAGGCTCAAACGAACCGCGATAAAAAACCGTGAGGAGAGGCTGGAGGATTATTGCTTTGTCAAAAATAAGACATAAACAGTAAGCTCAGAAATAGCTTTGTCTAAAATATAAGCGTAAATATTGCACTGTAAAATAACTTTCAGATAAAAAAGGGATCGATTCAGTTCCAGAATATTTCACTGATATGTTAGAAATAAAATGTAACAAAAACAGTGTTAAGCAACATGTTTATACAGTAATTTCTCTACTTTATCTGTAAATGATTTAAAGTTAAATTAAAAGTTATCTGATCAAAGCACAACCTGTCATTAACTCGTTGTGTTTTCGATTTTTTTTTTACTACGGCGTTTTATTTCGAGGTGAAAGCATTTACATCTCGCGCCGCGGAAAATAATTGCTTATGAGTATTTATATGTTTTTATTTTTATTCATGAATGCACATGCATGGTGTTTTGAAGGAAATTAAAAAACATACCTCCCTAAAAAGTTACACCTTCGCGCTAAAGTGCGCTTGTATGCGCACACATTCCACAAAACTAAAATGAAAATATTCTAAGGGCCTGGTCGCTCTACAGTCAAAATCAGAACTTAGCCCGTGCAAAAATCGAGGAAAACAAAAGAACCCGCTCCGGTGGGACACGCTTTTTGTGGAATGTTTTTGTTTTTATGTCATTTTGCACGGGCTAATTTTTGTTTTTGACTGTAGCGCGACCAAGCTTTAAGACTGAACCTATTTTATGAGTCTATTTCACAAAAAGTTCTTTGCACGCGCTCAAGTTGTCAAGCCGAAGATTTTACGATCATCCAAGAACTATTCGGCGTAGTTTCGGCAGTGTCAATTAGAACAAAAGGGCTATTGTTTAAATCCTAACGTGCAAATTTGAGCCAGTACAATAGTACATTTCTTGATACGACTTGGTCGAAATCTAAGTAGGCTTTAGCCGTGGGTTTCGAATTTCTATAAATTTTAGATCGATATTGGTACAGGCTGGTTTGCATGTAAAAAAAAAACTTATTTCCTTACTTCTCTGTTAACAAAATTGGCCCGGGTGTTGACACCTGCCAAATCTCTTAATAAGGGCGTTGCACCTATTTAAGGTCGCGGGGGACAGGTTCCGCTCATCAGTATGCATTTATGAAAAGAGTATGCACGAAGTGAGACGGCTGATACCGAAAATGCGCGAAATATTCACGAACAGGCTCTGTAATGTTTCTGCATCAATTATTGCACGTGCAAAGCGTGTCAACGCTTTGTTCTTTCTGCATGAAGTGTTGACAATAGCCCATGGATTAAAATTAGAAAAATTACCATATGATATTTTTTGCATTCGTGTTTGCTCGGGAAGCCCTTCGGAAGCGTAAAAACAAGCAATTTTGTGTCCAAGAATTCAGCGCGGATAGAGAATTTCATGATTTGACACTGCAGGGAGGTAAACTAGGTGTATTGTAGATTGTCATATCTGACTCAAAATTTTTAAATAGGCTTTCAAAGGGAAGATATAAGGCTTCAAATTCTAACATGGACAATTTTACTCCTTTAAAAGCTAATAACTTTTAATTAAAGTTGAAATAAAAAAATCGGAGTCAGATATGACACACTAGACGTTTTGACGGATCAGTGAGTGGGAAAATCAGCTTGCTTTGTGTTCTTCTTGAAGAGCAAACTTGGACACAAAACCACGTTTTAAGAAAAGATAACTTTAGTGGCTTGCAGCATTGCGGCAAAGCGCGATCCTTTCAATAAAAAACAATCCTTACGCACTTCCATTATTCGCCAATATCTCTGTTAAATTTTAGCGAAATCGGCTTTCAAACCTTCACGATATAACGTTTTTCAAAGTGACAACCCTGCCAAAATTTTGCCTTATGAATTTATTCATGACCAGGTATCCCCCGCGACCTTAACCCTATTCAGCCTGGCGGGGGCACAAAGTGCCCGCGCTAACTTTCAACATTCATAACTTCTTTAATATGTATTCAAACGCCATCGAACTTTGTGAC
Source organism: Cladopsammia gracilis (assembly GCA_022457155.1). NCBI lineage: Eukaryota > Metazoa > Cnidaria > Anthozoa > Scleractinia > Dendrophylliidae > Cladopsammia > Cladopsammia gracilis. Next base: position 841,741 of record JAJGOT010000116.1, on the reverse strand, counting down.
TTTTCCTAAAATTTATCTGGCAACAATTTCTTATGACAATTTATTGATCACGTGACTTGATGTTTACATGGTAACAAGATTTTGACAGCCATGTTTTTTTTAAATTTGCATATTTGTACCTTTGAATGAAGAAAAACAATATTTATTAGTATAACTTTTATATTTTTACGTCATTTCGCGTTTATTTATTGGTTTTGATTAATTTTGAGTCAATTTGGACGGTTTTCAAGAGGTTTTAAAAAGTTTCAGAAATCCAAGATGGCGGATCCAAGAAGGCGGCCGTACAACTAATTACCTAATAACTACGTCATATGACGTCATTGTTCCATCATGCGGATCGCAAAGGAGACAGTTTTGGACGTATTATGTAAACTCTAGGTTTCATTGTCCTAGCCTTGATGTTCTTGAAGTTACGAGGAGGAGGAGCACCAGGAAGGACTCATCAGCATGGCATAGCCGTCGGACACCTGATAGGACTTCTTCAACGTCACACATTGTTGCTCGTAAACTGCGAAAAGCTGTGGAATATGAAGTAACAGTGCTGGTGCGGAAGCGTGAGAGGACGAAAAGAGTCTCAGGTTGAACTTAAATAGTCAGTGACAAGCAATCAGAAGCTGATAAGATACAAATGCAAATACATGGTGTGAAAAGTGATGTATAAAGTAACAATGCGTGTAATTACTAGGCAATGCTCTATTGTTCCGCGGCATTTCGCTTTCCCCGCATAAAATTGTTTAGGTTTTTCTTACTGAGAATACATCGACCTACGGACAACATGTTTTTTAAATAAAATGTACTGGAACTTTATTTTAAAGTGATGTTTCTTTTGTGTTACAAGATTTCATCCAATCGTGAAACTCAAAAACAATGGCGAAGAAAGGCTTCTAATTTTACATGTTTCCCACATAGAATTTTGGTTGCATTAAAACTCAGAATAGTTTTCACAAAAAGGGAATCAATAAGTAAACTAGAAAGAAATAAATAAACTACCTGTTTAAGTTATGGTAGATTTTCACGCTTTAGCCAATGAGGTGGACGGTTTCAACAATATCACAATTAACACCTTTTTGCATTTTTTTGCCGTTAGGTTGCCTAGTTCTTACCAGGACCATTACTTAAAGGCTCATAATAACAATGGAAAATATATTTACGCTGACGGGTCAACCCAGTCTGGCTTATTTTAGGTAACTTTCTAATTGTAAAAAGGTATAACTTTCTCCGTGTACATTTCTTTAATCTGCCCGCCTAGAATAGCCTTTGCTAAACGAGGGCAGCTAAAATGTAACTGTGTTTCTGAAAATAAAGACTTTTTGTTGTTGTTTTTGTTTTTGTTGTTGTTGCGCGTGCTCTACAAGCTGCTGAAAAAAAGACCGAGTGCTGAATTTCTCACATGGAAGAGGTGGGTTGGTTTTTAAAGTGCACCTAAACCTAGAAAATATTTTTTGGCTAAATAAATCCTCTTGTTATATAACTGGACATTTTCGCAATACAATCGCGCGTTCATTAGTTGAACCATGGTCGCATGACATCTAACAAACAAACTGTTTCCCAATAACTTCTGTAAAAATGCAAGGACCACTTGAACAAACAGTAGCAAAATATAGCTGGATCTTTGTTCAGATCAGGATCAGCAATGAACTAAATAAAAAAACTTTAACATGCAAGGCTGATCAGACAGCAAATTCGTTCGATTTCTTTTAATAAGATTTGCCCGATATTTCGGTTAGACAAAACTAACCTTCATCAGGGGCTAGCCCCTGATGAAGGTTAGTTTTGTCTAACCGAAATATCGGGCAAATCTTATTAAAAGAAATCGAACGAATTTGCTGTCTGATCAGCCTTGCATGTTAAAGTTTTTTTGAACTGTTCCCCGCCAAACGTCCATGAGCGGGCAACATTTGCGAAAGCGGGCAACATTTTTGACGTCAGAGGGTAACAGTGCACTGTTGCCCGCTTGCGCACGTGATCAGACCGTGACAAAAGGTGGCATGATTATGATGCGATTGATGTTTGAGTTTCAGTTTGTTGTTGGTTCTCTCCTTGCTACGAGAGGATTTTCTCCGGGTACTCCGGTTTTCCCCTCTTCTCAAAAACCAACAATTCTGACAAATTTCAATTAGATCTGGAAAGTGTCCCAATTAGTACTGCGTGCTAAATACCTTTGACACTTAAATAAAGTGATTTATTTATTTTATTTATTTGTTTACCTGGAGTGCTCGACGCGTTTTGAAACTATGCTGTGTTGTGTTTTTTTTTTGTGTTTCTATACAACAAATCAATGATCCCTCGGAAACAGTGAATTTTGTGTTCCCACGAATATCGATGTTTCTATCGACTTCGTCTCGGAAAACAAAATTCAATGTTTCCCTCGGGACCAGTCATTAAGTGTTTGTTATTGTCTGGAGTAATTTTTTGTATTTGGTTAAACACTCGATTTTCTATGAATTTTTGGATTTGTCAAAATATTCGTTCAATGTCGAGCAAATGAAGGATCTGGGACGATCCGCGGCTGTGACGAAAAGGGGAAGGACATGGACCTGGGAACAATAATGTCTAGGAAAGTTGAAACGCTACTATGCGTTTGTTACTTAGCAACATTTCGACAGAGACCGCGGGCTCAACTTACTCCGATCAACACTGTCATGGCCTCTTCCGTTCTAGCTACCTCTGGCCTGGTCTCTCTACAGCTTAAAGCAAGATTAAAATCGGCGCATCGGAAATCTAAGGCCAGATTAACGGGAGCGAAAATAAGAGAGATTCACGACAGACAACACACCCTGGATCCAGAGGTCCGTTCTCTGAATATCATGAGTAAAATTAACCGCATAAACGGTTAGAAGAAGCCGCGAGACGGACCTCTGGTCACTCGAATATACAACCTCATTTCCATGCGACGATCTAGTTCAGAATCTGAACTAGGTCGCTGATTGGTTACTCCTACTTGTTTCCAGACTCTACCGGGAGTTAATGATGCAACAGCAACTTCGATTGGCTGGACCAAAACAATTCGCCACGGGCGCGTGAAAAACCGGTTTCCCAAAGTGAAGCCACACAAACAACAATGACGGACGTAGATAGAGATTGCGGCTTTTTGCGATCATTAAGAAACGCTGTGGATTACTCTGTAGTATCCAAATTTTCAAATATCAGAGAACTCAAGCCAGTTCAGAAAGAAGCGCTGTTGAAATCTATTCAGCGCAAGGATGTCTTGAAAAGAGGTGTTGACAGGCCAGACACGACTTATTAATTCGTGTTATCGTGGAGTGTGACCTTTTAGAGTTTTGTTTGAACGAGGAAAATTGTTATCTCTATTTTATTTTTATCTCTAGCACGGTGGCGTGCTTTGGAGCTGCAGGTATTCTCGCTGAACGATTTCGCTGACCACCGGTAGGTGACAGGAAGAGAAATAAGTGTACTGGATTAATTGCGTGCGGATATCAAGGATTCTTTGTTTGTTAAATCTCTCGCCTTTGAAAACGGTTGTATCCAGAAAGTTTTACTTCTTTGTCTGAGATTAATGTTTGTTTGCAAGGACAATAAAATCTTCTGTCTCCACTTTTTCTCAACACTCTACAGTGAAAAAATGTCATCGATGTATATTTTCCACTGAGTGGATTTGATTTAATATTTCTGTCTCGACCGCGGAATATTGTCACCAGATTTAATGTAAACAAACAGGCACGCGTTGGTCCCCAAGGATTAAAACCGGTTTGGTGAGATATCCGATCCACAAATCGCATGGAAATGAGGTTGTGTACTCGAGTGCCCAGAGGTTTTTATTTTTTCTCGGCGGGTTGCGCCTCGTTGTCGCGGCTTCGCCGCTCAAACTCGCCGTTTTCACTAAAAAATAAAAACCTCTGGCACCCAGGGTACAGACAACACTGAAAATTTTTTAATACCAAATAAGCGAAGTGAAATCCCGTTTGATGGCAACGCTTTTGTTTCTTAGGCCTTGGCAATAATAGTACCAAACTAATTTGTTTTTTTATTGGCATTCAAAGAGTGGGCCAAGATCGATCAGAGGAATAAGGTCATATGGAACATTAGCGTTTTTCTTTGCGCTCGCCGGACATGGAGTAGATCTGCCTATATTTTGCAATTTCTGTGTTGTTTTTATGATCCTTTACAATCATCATACGGATTGCTGCCTTCGAAATGAGATATCTTTTTAACGCTATATATAAATCACATTTTTATGAGGTTTCTTATCAAGTAATTTTTTTTCTATGAAACTTCCGCATTTTTGCCTCAGACAAACACAATATTACTGAGGCTGACTCGTCCACAGTCGTCTCTCTTGGACGTGGGAGACGCGCGTGGGGGATAGACGCGGAACGAGGGAAGCACCACCCTAACCCTAATCCTTCCCATCACCCCTCACGCTCCCCTCGACCGCGCATCTCTCGTTAATATTAATAGGAGAAAGAGAGACGACTGGGGACGAGTCAGTTATTGAGGCATTTTGCCGCGTGTCAGTATCATTGCTTGGTCCTGTTAGTGCCAAATTGCCGTTAGCTATTTTATCATTGTATCTACTACTTCACACAAGGGTTTCAATTTATTGTTAAGATTATGTAGATTTGATTTAATGTTTGCATTTTTAGTACTGTTGTTTTTTAAGATTAATTAAATGAATTAGTTGTAGCTGAAAAGCGCATTTTGGGAACACCATTTTTTTATCGACTCCAAATCGCTTGCACCGATTATGCCTGTTTCATGTTAGAACATCACATCACCTGTTTCTTGATTTTCAAGGATGTATCACCTGAAGCCATTTTTTTGCGACTGTATTCAAATTTCAGATCACGGAACTGTTGAAGAAAACAAAACAGATTTTGACGCATTAAGTAGACCGTGACCTCCGCGCATACATCGCTTATATCAATAAACTCTGATAATACGTCCGTTGCTCACGATAATATATATCCTGGCTATATTGGGAGCCGAGAATTACAAGAGAAAAATTGGGAGAGGAAAAATAAATTGAGCTGAAGTTTACTATGACAGTAATTCACTGTAATTGGGGTTCGAAATCTTTCTTTTTAAAATTTTATAACGTATAGAAATTACAATTCAGCAAGTTAGTCAACGAGGTACCATCTCTGCTTCAGACTGGTCCCAGATCCAAATATTATGGCTGGGCTCAAGTTCTGAAATCTATTTAAAATTTCACCTTTCTTCACTCACTTTGGTTTACGATTATTAAATCTAAATAGATATAAACATTAACAAAGCGTGACAACAAAATCAGACATGAAACAGATCATTTTATTGGACAAATCGACGACTATTCAAACCGTTTTAGCGAATAGCATTGCTTGTTAGAATAACATTGATCAGTGAGAATTGTTTTTCACCAACTTGATCTGACAAGAACCTCAATATATGTAAAGAAAACGAAATAGAAATTGATTTATTTTAGTTCTACACAGCAACATGCGGATTGTATCAAAAGTTACACGATGTGAGTTTACAGTTTTGTCGTGGATTCTCTGTATGTTATGTTACATCAGTTACTTAGCGTAACGTGTTTCTGGTTACATCTAACTGAATAACCTTTTTTCTCCTTTTCCATTTAGAGCTTTGTTACCTCGAAGGACACCCATGAGGCACTGAATTACTCGAAAGGTAAGCCACAGTTTCTCGTAAAAGTTAACTGTAGCTCAAAGAAATTATCATAATGGCCACGCTCGATTACCTTCAAAATTCAAAAGGCACCTTTAGCCTTAATTTGGGTGTTTCTTGGTGTTGCGGAAGCCATTGTTGGTCAGCTTCTGTGTTGTGGTGTAGGTAATGTTCAGTGTCTTTTGAATCTTTTGTCTTACGCAACACTAAGAAACTACCCTTAATTTGCTAAATATATAGGAACGCCCAACAAATCGTTTCGTTTCTGTTTCTGTTTCGTTTCGTTTCGGTTCGGAAGACCTTCGTCATCTAAATCATTCGAATTAATTAGACTACAAACTAGTCGTTTTCTTTAGTGAAATGTCGCCTCAAAATTTCGTAGCATCGGACAATTTAATGCTTTTTGTTTTAGAAGGGATATAAATGTCGTTTTGGTACTAATATAAGGTCAGCTAGAACTATTAGTGTCGAGGTTTTCATCGCTATATCTTTGTTTGGAAATAGATTCTATCTTAGTAATTAAAAATAACCTGACCACATTGCAACAAATCAACTGACATGAATGGTAATTTTCAGGACATGTCAAAATTAATTTTAGATTATTTTGACGGTATGCTAAGATGAAATAACCGGATGGCCTGTATGACCGAGTTGCAAGAGGAAGAATGTAATTGTGCTTAAAAGCTGGCAGCTCGTGATTCAATGACTATGCGCTTTTTTATCTCCAAAATTCGCTTTTGATTAATTTAGTAGCAATCTTAGGACCATGCACAGAATTTTCTTATTCCCACTCTTACATATACATTAACCAAGAAATACTCACTGAAAGAGATAAAACAGAGAGAGACGGTTCTATGCTTTATGGCGTTGACGTGTTAAACTATTTAATTACTCAAAATATATTCATTTGATTTAATAAGCCGGTGGAAATTCAAAAAGCTGTCGAGCTGAAACAGGAAGGCTTTGAAGAAAGAGGGGTTAAACAAACTAGCGAACAGCATTGCTTGTTTCGTTATGGAATCAGAATTTATCAATCATTAGTTTCACGAATTCATGTGAGCCTAACAAAACACAACAAAGAGTCTGGTCAACTATAAAGAAGACTGAGATCTCACCGACTGTGGAACGCAGTAAAAAGGACGGCAAAAACTGACCCTGTCACACTTTTATTAGTATTTCGTTCTGATGTTAGAACTAACGGGATTTTACTTTTTACTCTTCCTGCTCTTCTAATGTTTCAGCTTCTCGATTTCGCCGACAACACATGCTGTATCGTTTCAAATGTAAACGATTTAATTTTAATTAGTACTTTGTTAACTGGTAAGCACTAATTTATTACCTCCCAGGCAAAAAAGCGCCCATCCATGACATGAAAGCAACAATACATCAAAACAGTGTTACACATCCAGTCGACTCTATCATCGATCGTCTAATGAAAAGCAGCAGTAAGCGGTCGAAACGTTGTGATCCACCGATCTAAACTGACCACATCGTGGGACAAACGACCTAAAAAGCTTTCATTTTTAAACCACATAAAAGAATAACCATATTTTACAATAAATCGTAGTTTCAGAGCTCGGAAAAGTTCATTTTGTCACTGAAAGCACCTTGGGCCAGCGTAGACTACTATACTGCGAGAGGCAGTTGAGATGGAAACGAGGAAGAACTATTGTATAAAGAAATTATTTAATACGCTTTACTTTGCAGACCAGACAGCATGGTGAGAATACTTCCCAATTGGGGGAGAGGAGGGGGAAGACAGCTTGTCGTAGCCGGCTAGTATCAAACTGATATACTCCACCAGGTGATGCAGTAATACATCTTAGATTACTAAAAACGTAGTCTACACGAATTTTAATTTGAAACTTATTAACTGTTTTGTAAAATTGTTAACTGTTTTACAAAGATACTGGAACAAAACGTGATGCAAACCGATTCAGGATGTAGAGCGCAGCAACGACAAAAATGGAAAACGCTATTCCATTGGACAAAGCAGTTTTAGTGGCCAATAGCATTGGTTTTTAGAAAGAAAATATAGTTTAATATGAATGATGTCTCGCAAACATGTTCTGACGAGAAATTCACTAAACAACAGCTGAAACTAAACATGAGGTGTTGACTAAATTAAAAAAAAAACATTTCCTCGAAACAGCTACAAGAAAGAAGTTGAAGATAATTGTTCTAAGCTTGACTGTCACGTACTTTATCTCATCGTTCTTTTCTCTTCCACTCAATCGATTTCTGCCTCCCCTGACACAGTTTACACCACTGACTGGGAAACTTCAAACAAGGTAAATTGGAAAATTTTCATCTTTTACGAATAAGTTTCTAAAAGTCGGCTTTTTAATTCAGGTTTTCCAAACTTTCATAATAATGGTAACAATTTATCGATTTGATGTTTGATACATTATTTTATTTCAAGGAATAACAAATAACACATACAAATTTCGTAATCAGTTGCACAATGAGCTCCAATTTTTACTGCAAAGGAAAATCTGCACACAAGTCGTAGTGTTTAACACTCATGCCACTAATTTGTTGGTGTTTGAAATTCACGCACTTGAAGCTGCGTGTGCTCACTTACCTTGATCAATTTCTATTGCAAAGGAAAATTTGAACACAAGTCTTACACGCGCATTTATTCAGTAGGTCACGCTGATTGTAAGTTTTGAAATTTTTAACCACGGCAGAGAACGTTTTAGCTCTTCAGATGTCTTATGCTCATTTTTTAGCGTTTGATGAATTCGTTCAGATTAAAAACTGCTATCGAACAAACCTAGATTTCTGTTACGCCTTACTAATGCAAGGCATGAATTATTCACTCAACAAGGAATGTTTAGGTAAACTATCCCGCTTCGATTAATGGCGTTGTATACTGTTTTCCCTTGTCACTTTAGCGACTATAAAGAACAGTTTGGAAAGTTAAATACAGTTTTGATCTTTTCGGTTCATTTAGCTGAATATTTCAGCTCATAAAATAGTTTAAGGGAAAGCAATCTTATCCCCCGATTTTCTGAAAATCCTAGCTGACCTTCGTACTCAAAATGGCATTTTTTCCCTCCGAAACCAAAAGGCGTTAAATTTTCCAATGTTATGAAATTTTGAGGCGACGTTTTAGTTTCGAAATTTTAAGTCAGTTTAATATCATGTACTACAAAGTTTTAGGACGACTTCTTTATAAGGCCTTCCCAGAACAACTTCCCACCGAAACGATAGGTTTGATGCTCTTGATACAACAAAGAGCTTCTCAATCATGATCTGGATGTTAGCTCCTAGATATTTTCTATTAATGCGATGTCCTGCTCAGTGAATAAGCCAAAAGTAAAATTCTGCTTACAAAGTATTTTGGAAATTTGATGCAAGATTCCGTGATAAGCATACAAGGAATGTTATTTTTTTGCGATTAATTTTAAATCGAATACTTCAAGCTTTTTCAGTACAGCGTGTACAAAGCAGTCTAACATTAAAATTAATTCAAACTGCTTATTTACAAATCTAAGTTACGAGTTTAACTTGAAGCATTTTGCAATTTTTTACGAGTTTAATCTAATTCACTATCATCTTTTCGTCATTTAATAGTTGTCATAATACAATGATCACCCTCTTATTTCGGAATCTTAAACGTCATTGGCCCCAAACTTGTTTCATAAACATGTAGTTTACCGAAAAAAAAATAAAATGAAATAGTTCTATCATTGGTCAATTCAGAAATTATCTAACCAATAAGAATGCACTTTCTAGTCTGGCAACTTACATGTTACCAGCCAACAAACTTGTTTTAACATGTAACGCATGAAAACAAAACAGAAAGAACGAGCTCCTGTCATTGGTCAATTCACAACTAAAAGGGCCAATAGGAGTGCTTGTATTATTTTGACATCTTACAAGCAATTACCTTCTAAACATGTCCAAAACATGTTTTTTATGTAAAACTAGATCACCAGAGGAGATAAAACGCTCTGCAGTGGCAAGATGCTCATCATTTATCTTTGGATGATTATTTGAACAACACAAGCAAGGTTGGTTTTACGCTAATGAAAATTTCGTGATTTTTCTTTGATAAATTTACTGTAGCGATAGATTTTCTTTTTAAGTAATGAATACATATTTTTGGAAGTCGCCAACGTACTTAGAAAGTACTCTGCAATAAGGGACTTTTTTATTTTAAATTGTACAACTGTGAGAACTCAAGGTTTATTCATACATTTAAGGTTTCTTTTGTTTGATTATCATTTTAATTACTTTTCAAACAACTAGGTTAATTAAAAGTATCGAATACATTTTTCATAAAGTCGCTAAATTCCCGAAATTAAGCGCTTGAGTTATCGACACGACTAAGCGCACGAGTGATTGTCTTTTTTTATTATTCGTCAAATGCTGCAGATTGGTAGCTGAAATCTCATTTTTTTTTCAAATAATTTAAGCCAGAGAACGTTTTATACATTTTAATCATGTTTAACCCTTGTTAAAAATTTGCGTCCAAATTGTGATCTCCTGCAATAAGGAACACTTCTCCTCATGAATTGCAGCCGCCGAGCTTATTCACATAAAAGGAAACTAGCGTTACAGATGTGGTCGAACAATGTTTGGGTGACTCCATGTTATCATCATCAAACTTGAAAGAGTGAAAATAAAGCGAAAGGACCAATTCAGACTTTCCAAAGAATATTCTATCAAGTAAGTCTTATGCAATTTTATTTCACATTGAGTGAACTCGTGCATGCTTACAGGTTAAACGATGATGAAATGCACTATGAATATACCGCTGACTACAACAATATGTGTACTGTTGATCACTTTGTGTTCTGCGAATGACAACAACAGCAGCAGCAAACCACATGATAACAAGGTAAACGCACTTAACCAAATGTTATTTATATCAGTATTCATATGAATAAAATAACATGCGAATAATTCACTGACTGACTGACCAACCCGGAATGAATGAATGTCTTTGAATGAATAAATGAATGAATGGGCGAATGGATGCATGGATGAATGAATGAATGAAATTTATATTACTTTGTTTCCTGATGTTTACATCACAGCTTATAGTTCTGCAGACAAATAATGGATTTGTTCTCTCCTCATATAGGGTACTACTCAACAGACGTCACCATATGGGTCTTGTGGTCACACTGCTTGTTTCTGTGCACCAGGAATTCCAGGCATCCCAGGAAGCCCTGGATCCTCAAGACCAGCAGGTGCTGTCGGATCACCCGGCAATCGTGGACCTGAAGGACCCATGGGCCCACGAGGAAACAAGGGTGATGAAGGAGCTCGTGGAAAACAAGGTCTATCAGGCCCCAAGGGACCTCAAGGATCCTCAGGTTCAGCAGGACCCCCTGGAAACAAGGGTGATGCAGGTACTCGTGGAAGCCAAGGGCCCCCAGGTCCCAAGGGTGCTCCAGGGTCCTTTGGACGTAACTGGAAACAGTGTGTTTTTAAAAATATAAACGATGGAAGGGATTCCGGATTAATTAAGGTAAATACAGCGAAAAGAATCATATCAATCAATATTGAAATAATAAATATAAGGCTTACTTCTGACATGTTCCTTTGATGTCCTGAATTGATTTTATGTTCCGGAAGTGAAGGTTTGAAGTACAGTTGTGTGGGTCATTAATAGCACTCATAAGACGAATGGAAGGAAATGCTGTAAATAAAAAAAACGATATACGCGTTGAATTCCCTATTGTCTTAATAGACTTTGAAAGAACATTCTGTACAGACGTTTTTTAACAAGGAGTGAAACCAACGGTCTTTGGATCAGACCAGCTTGCTCACGTTTTACTCTTTATTCTATTTCGTTTCCTCTGTTGTTTGATATGTTTTATTCATTTTTAAAGGATTGTGTTTTCAAGAAAACATCAGACAACACAGGGCTGCGTGTCTTCTGGAGTGGCAATCTTCGCATCGCTCACTGTGATAACTGCTGCAAGCGATGGTATTTCACCTTCAACGGTGCAGAGTGCTCAGCTCCAGCAGCCATTGACGGTGTAGTCTACATGAGATATGGAACTGGCAGCAGATACAAGAATTTATACCGCCCACGTCACATCGAAGGAGTCTGTGAGAAAATCCACAAGGGCACTGTGCGCGTGGGATTCTGGGTC